>CAIGQZ010032254.1:3712076-3751031 GCA_903798205.1 Danio tinwini | reverse complement strand
ACATGATAAGTTACATATAAATTATATATATATATTTACAGTATATTTAATAAAAGCAGTTTGTAAGGTTTTTAAAACCATTTTAAGGTCAATATTATTAACCCCCTTAAGCAATAATATTTTTGATTGTCTACAGAACAAACCACTGTTAATGATTTGCCTAATTACCCTAACTTGCCAAATTAACCTGGTTAAGCCTTTAAATGTCACTTTAAGCTGAATACTAGTATCTTGAAAAATATCTAGTAAAATATTAGGATGGCTACTGTCATCATGGCAAAGATAGATGTGTTGATAAAATCTTCTAATCTCGCGTGACTACAGTATAAACTCGCACGTCTTCCTCGACTGCAGCCATCATTCCAACATAAGCGCGCATGCTCGAACCGAAATTTCTGTCTCTACAGCAACCTCTCGCGACACAACCTCTCCAATGCGGCGCCTCACGATAGTTGTAAACTAGGCATATGAATCATATTTATTATCATTTGACAGTAACGGAGGAACGCCACCAAATGTGGCAAAGTAAGAGTAATGATTTTTCTCTAATAATTTACTTGAGTAAGAGTAAAAGTACACATTTTTAAATGTACTCAAAAAGTACACGTTACCCAACAATTTTACTCAAGTAAATGTAACAAAGTATATTTAATTCGTTACTACCCACCTCTGCATATATGTAAATGTATTCAAACGAGTATCTTGTATGCAGTAATGATGTGGTAAGTGTTGAAATGTCCATATGTGATCAGGATAACCAATGATCTGAATGATAATCAATGATCTCCATGACCAAAACGGTAATTGAGGTAATTGATGGTGTGTTTGCGTGTGTGTATGCGCAAGTACTGCCGTTCCCATAGGTAAAGATTGGTTCTTCACAGTTACTTATGGTATGTTTTGTAGCCGACAGCTAGCTCTCTGCAACTCTCACTTGGTCACTCACGGAAGCTAAGCAGGGCTGTGCCTGGTCAGTACCTGGATGGGATCCACATGGGAAACCATAGACACTGTTAAGTTTTTTTTATGAGGTATGTATTTAATGTTGTGCAAAGAGCTGCACCACAATAATCCTTTATTCATCAATAACATGTCCTTGTGACTATCATTAGTGTATAAAGGAACAAAAATTGTTGGTGTCATATTGCCCCCAGTGTTCATTATATCTCAAAACTGCAGTCAAATGTGTTTAAATATGTTTTTGAGGTTTCACAAAAAAAACTATAGGCTGAAGCAGGTTTTTACAATGTTATAAGCTAAAAACATGTCATTTAAATCAAGATTTGTATTTATCTGCCTATAAACTGGTCACCAGCTTCTAAATATAAAGGATTATCTGTTGTGTGTACAGAACATATGTGTATACTAAATTATAGTTATGTTTCTGCATGTGAATGGGTCTTTATTCCGGCTAAGAACCAATCTGTGGGTTGATGTTCTGCCATTGGTAAATGTTGGATGGTAATTGAACCTAGTTGAACTATACAAAAAGTGCTCTAATTTCTTGTCCCTGCTATGTTGTTTAGCAGCTTTATTTTTCAGAAAGTACATCATTCGTAAAATAGTTTAAGTACCTTTTAACCACAACCAGCAATGATCTTGGAATGTATAACACTTGAAAACATTTTGCAGATGCAGTAAATGTTTACACGGTATATCATGATTATTGCAGTTGTTTACTTATTTAAAGGGGTCTGGTGTTGATGTTAATTTGTATAAGTTATGTATGTAGTAGGAAAGTATGTATATTCAAATGTTTCTTAAATCTGAAAACGAGATTAAATTCCACTAACTGTCATTGGTATTTATAAACTAGCTGTTAAAAGTGTTAGAACAGTAGGGTCACGAAAAACCAAAACACACTTTTTGAGATCTTGACAATCATATATATAAATATATGTCCCACATTGCTAAAAACATTATTAGGACACATATATTTCACAAAAAAAAAATGTTTTTGCGTTATTTCAAACAAATTCATTCTTACGGTTTGAAAATAAATTTTGAAGCTACGTCACGGCGTTTAGATCCTGGTGTAAATTTCAGTGTGAAGACTGGATGCCTGTATGGGCGGGTACAACATAATGTCTTTGAGCTTTTATCATTAATTCAAGAGATAAACTTAGTTCAAACCAATCAGCGCGCTCTATTGTGAATGAGGTGCAACTTCATTAATATGCATGATGGCTTGGAAGACTGTTTTTACCTGTCACAGTGTTCAGACGCCAGAGAGACGTCATGTTGTGTTGCCAACCGTAATTAAAACAACTGGAAGAAGAATTACTTGGGGACATGTGTCATCAGTGTTGTTTATAAATGTGCCGCAACAAAGGTTTTGTTGTCATTTCCTCGCTATGAGAGCGTAGCTGGACTCACGTGTGGATTACAGTGGTCTGCTAACATGCAACAAAAATATGTTTGTAAGGAAAAATTTTTACCTAACAGCTTTTCACATCTGGAAATGGTGAAACCCGGATTTGCCGCTAATCTTCTTTTAAAAAAAAGACACGGATCCAGTTCGTGTTAATTGTCCTGTCTCTACAGATTTGGTAAGTGTGTGATCGGTGTTCTTTGTTTATGTTTATTCAGAGGCAAAGTTAGTTAGTATTGTCAGCAGTACTCTTTCAGTTTTTAAAGACATACCTTAGTCAAAATGATTTAGTTACTGAGTTTACAGTACGTTAATATCACTACAATATTATGGACTGAAAGATCTGACTGTAAACATGTAAACACTTTAAACAAACTATTACCATCAGGTAGGATTTGCGCCGGATTTTGTGACAGGACAGTCTATACACACAAGGCTTTCTGAAGCTACCTACCAAGTGCATCTAAGTTACAGAGAAATGCAGAGATTTTTTTCTCCCATTCGCCGTGCGGTATTAAACATTCTATTAAAAACAACACTCCTCCAGCTGTTTCTCTGGTCCAATATCTCGTTTGTCATGAGGGGCATGCATGAAATGTTTCTGAATGAAAGTGAGTTTAACTGTAGTTAAAGTCGACAAATAAATAATTTGCCAAATAATTTGATTACCGATGTCCATGTAAACATAGTCTCTGTCTTTCTCTTCTACATCTGTGTTTGATTTGCCTTTGTGAAAATCAGTATGGCATGCTTGAACTGAAACTCCCCTTTTCGTGCAAACCCTTCCCTCTTTCCCTCCCCTGACACTGCCACCTAAACAAAGCTGGACTCATTCACTTTCTTGACTTTTTTTTTAAACTAGAGGTGTGAAAACACCTTGCTGAGACAGGGGGGTTTCATGGCTCTTTAACGTTTAACTATATTTATTTGATCCAAAGTACAGCAAATACTTTTCTTTTTTTTATATTTCTACTATTTTAAATTACTGTTTTCTATTTGAATACATTTTACAACATAATTTATTTCTGTGATTTCCATGCTGAATTTTAGCACCATTACTCCAATCATACGATCCATCAAAAAGCATAATAATTTGATTTGATGCTCGAAAAAGCTTTTTCTTTTTAAAACAAAAGCATTTATGAAATCGAAATATATTCTGACATTTTAAATAGGTTTAGATCACCACTTTATCAATTTAAAGTATACTTGCTAAATAAAAGCATTACATAATTTCCAATCAGTTATTTTAAATAATAAAATTTTTGCTGTACTGTGAATCAAATAAATGAGAGACTTCTTTAAAAACTCTAACTCTCCTAAACTTTTTCGACTAGTAAACTACAAGCAGCCCAACATTCACTTCTTTCCAATGAGACAGGCATATTGTGTGGTTAATGGATGCATAAAGATCTGCGTGGCTGTCAGTCAGAGGAATGGGATCATTCATTAGAGGTAACAGAATGGGGAAATGATTGTAGGGAAGCAGGCAGACAGTGCTGGATGAGCTAGTGCTAAACAGGCTGGTAGTCCTAACCTTGTTTGATCTCCTCTGCCGTGCGGTCAATAAGGACGTAGAGTGACCAGACGACACAAGTGATGGCGATGACGTGGAAAGTGACCGAGCACATGATCTTCCTCCTCTCGCTGGCGGTCATCTGAAGCTTCTCCCACTGCAGAGAGCAAAAAAAATATATATATATAAATACAAAAAATAAAAGACTCTCAAACAACTGTTCTTGTAAAAGAAGGTCTCTGATGATTGCAATCAATATAGTAGTCTGTGTACTTCAGAGTGCTGTACAAACAAAATCGGTGACCTGGCCTTTCTGCTCCATGAATATTTCATGTGTCTTAGTGTGAGTGATGTCTGGACTCTCAGGTCACTATGACCTAGAATCCAGATGAACAGAGCTTTTACCAGAATAAAAACAGAGTGATCATACCCGATCAGCCTGTTCAAGAATTTAATTTAAACCTTTATGAATAAAATATTTATTATAGACATGTTAAAGGATAAATTCATGTCCCTGCCTTCACTATTCCATGTTGCCAGATCAAGTAATTTTGCATTGCATGCTTGGACTTGATTTTAACCCCTTCATGCATAAGTTTTAAATATGACTGTAATCGGGGAATGTAATCATTGTTGCTAGAAGGGATACAGCTGTGACTGGAAGATAACAAGAAGTACTTATATTATTTATTAAATTACGCATTAATTGTATTTTATTAGGTCTACCCCTACCTCAACCCTAAACCCAACCCTCACAGTAATGTAAAACTATTTTTTGTTGTACAGTGTCACAAATATGCGATATTGACATGAGTATCCTCAGCTGCATCTCTTGTAATGCAGTGAAGTCTAGATAGGATACAGTTGAGGATACTCACGACAATATGGAATAATTTCTGGGACACTGTACAACAAATAATATACCTCTGAATGCAGCTGCTACTCTTCTAACAACAACCGCAGGTTGTTGAATTTAAGTCATGTTTATTCATAATATTCTTCCAAAATACATGAAGGTAAGCAACAGAGAAAATATTCTAGTAACAAAAAACAGTGTGCATCTTACAGTACGTGAACAAAGTACATCTTCCAGTTATATTGAAAAATAATCATTATTGCCGTCTTAGTAGACATCAGTGTATTTTACAAACCTTAAATGGTATATTTTGCTTGTAGTTATATGTATTTAAATGTCTGACACCTAAAATTATTTGTTTGAAAGCATGGATAAATTGTGATTTTTAACAAGCGCTCCCCACCTCTTGCTGTGCCTCAGCGCGCGACGTCAGATTTTAATGTTGTAGTGCTCTGAACGTTCTAATCACACGGGTGTGATCGTACACGTCAGGGACCAGCCAAGGCTGATCATATCAGTGCGAACATAGGAGTGAAAGAGTAATTATGAGAACATTAACAGTGTTAAGTGGGAGGAGAAAGTTTGTGGTTAGCGATTCTGTATCCTTTTTGCATAATACAATATTTACATTTATTTTGTACAGTTTTTGGGGGAGATGCTTTTGTTGTTTTTTTTTGTAGCAATATCTGTCAACACTGCATCAAAAGCACTTTGATTTTGCTAGCTCACATGGCTAGTTTTGTGGTGAACAATTCATCTGTGCATGTCATTAAGATAAAAAAAAGTTTGTAATCTTTAATTAAAAATATGAAAATGCATTTGCTGTTTGTTAAATTCTCAGATTTTGTATGTATGAGGTATTGGGTGTGGTTAACATACTTAAGCACGCCCTCCAACTGTCAGTTTTGACTGTTATGATGACAACAAACAGAAATGGTAAGGAGGAGGTGTCTGTCAGGTTGTAATAACTCTCCCAAAACACTTATGCCAATCTTTCTGAATGAAATGCCTATTTTGCTACATCCAATCAGCTCCCAGTAGAATTTTATATATTTTTTACTGTTTTTAGTTCTAGGAACTGTCACAATACAAACAAACAAACAAACAAACAAACAGTCACAGCTTCCAGTTGATGCAGACAAACAAAATGCAGCAAAAAATTAAATAAAGGGCATGGATAATTTAAATAAATGAAGTCATTATGATTATAATAACAGTATAAAGTTGTCAAACTATTTCAAAACAATAGCATAATAACTCTCATACAACAGATCTGTAAAGAACAGAAATTAAAACATTGGCCAGCACTTCTCTAAGTCTTGACTCCAGTATGGCTCTGGATTCGAAGAGCATTCAAATCCAGACCCAGCTCCATTTCATACTTCATACTAACTGTGTGTAAGACAAAAAAATGTGGATTTCCTACTTAGATAAAACTCGTAATAAACTTGTAAATCATTTGTTTCACTTTTTATGTCTTTTCGACAAAGCTCTGAAATTAAACGGACGTGATGTATTAAAAATTGTCCTGTGTGACATTGTCATGACATCCATTTGGCTGGGATAATCAGGCAACAGTCTTCACCGCAAGCAAGCGCTTGGATGGGTGAGAATGTTTCCAGAAAAGAAAATCCAACATAAAACTGTTCTGTTTGATTTATAATGAGTTTAGAAATATGGAACTATCACTCGCCGAAACACCTTACCTTATTCATAAATCTTTTTTTTTTACTACTTTTGCACTCGTCATTAATGTATTTTTAATGTATTTAAAAAAAATATATACATTTCTGATGCATATGCATGTTAATTAAAAACAAATTTAGCTTTTAACCAATTATTCCAAATGTTTGATTTTGATGAAATTTCAGATTTGGCCTTTTGAGAACCCCTGATGTAGGTTATGCTAATTCATAAAGTTTAGCTAACCATTTAATGGTACAGTGGAAGTCATGCTAAAATTCATATACAGTCATTAAACATTTTCTATAAATCATAAAGAGCAATATCAGTCATTATACACTAAACATAATAACACTTTGAGTAACAATTCCCACTCTTAACTATTAATGGTTAATATTAGGGTGTTAACTGCATATTAGTACTTATAATGTATGATGTTATTCTACATCCCTAATCCTACCTAACTACTACATAACTTTTGACAGACAGACAGACAGACAGACAGACAGACAGACAGACAGACAGACAGACACATAGACAGACAGACAGACAGACAGACAGACAGACAGACAGACAGATAGATAGATAGATAGATAGATACTGTAGATATTTATACATTCAAAGAGACAAAGAGACGAGACATTTATAAATTCCAGCAGTATCCACAAGTATGGTTTAAAAACAATAGCAAAATAAATAAATACAGCCATACTCTAAATATATGCATACACATCTGAGTACATACGTATATAAACATGCATATACAGTGATATACATCAATCGCATACATGCATTTATTATAAAAATATTATAAAGGATGCCAATGTATTATTGTCAATGTAATTTGAGGATTTTGTAACTGAGGGAAATGCGCAAGTGTCTACAAACAAAACACAGGATGTCTGGCAAATTTTAGACCCCTATTGGACTATTCCAATCTTCTTGTCACCTATAAAAAAACTAGTTGTCACTATTCCAGAGCCTTGAGGGGGAATAAATTACACATTTAATTTTGGGTGAACTACTGTATCCCTGATCAACAGGCTCAACTATTTCAGCAACATGTTGTTAATGAGTGTATAAAATCCAGCAGATCAGCATTCAATCTTTTTTTAACAGAATTGGATGTACCAAAAGGCACACTGACTGTCAATGTGGCACCAGTGAAATGATTTACTAAGTCTGATGGAAGAACTGACCTATGCAAACACCATCGACTGCTCTTGCATCTGAATGTGAATAAGCATCTAACATCAGGGAGACTGGAATCTATTATATCAGCAAAGGAAAGAGAATCTCCCTTGTAATGCCTTTGGTTGTGAAATGAGACACTCAAGCACATATGGGTGTGGAGTTCAGCTGTACGCAGACTTCTGACCATGTTGTTGTCAATAAAAATGATTATACAAGGCTGTCAGTGACTTTGGTAAACAGATGACATGAACATTTTGTACAGTCTACACAGTCCTAAAACATTTCATATAATGGCGTTATAAAGCACAGTGAGAGAAAAAAAAAAGCTGAAAACATTTTGACAAAAGACAAGCTTTTCAATCAGACAATGGCTGAAATGTGTAACATTTGTTATTTTGTAGAGATGAAAGCTCAGCTATTTTAGGTTGGAATACTTTATCACATGACAGCCTAATAATAAGTTCTAGGGGGATTAAAAGAAGACAAAATTGCACCTGATGCACAAACCCTGGGAAAATCAATTGGGATCAATCAATTGTGAAGAAAAAGTGAAAGCTTATCCAAAGCTGAAAATTTGTTGTTAAATTCACTCACACTGTAGTCATCTCTAAAGAAGATTTTTAGCTGAAACTGTGACTTAGTTGTTCATAAAACGCATATTAATCAACAGCTATGTCATTCATAGTTGGAACACAAATTAAAGCATTTAGATGAAATCAGGGAGCTCTCTTATCCCTTAAAAGGTGCAGTATGTATGTTTGACACCTAGTGGTTGAACTAGATATTGCACTCCAGGATCAAAATAAACACAAGCGCAGGTTGCCAAATTGAGTACAGGAGCGAGTGATTTAAACCGTGTTCTAAATAAAAGCAACGACACGCGATAGAGGGAATATTGTCCATATTAAAAGGAGTTTTGGTTGTAACCAAACACCTTGAAATTACATATATTAGAAACGACTTCTATTTCTCACAGCTGAACAACAGAAGCCTATGACAGCGATCACTTCGGGTAAACCTTGTGTGCTTTATTCAGTGCTAAATGCTAACAGTGTGAGTTTGAATGCCATTTTACATGACATTTATTGCCATAAACTGAAAGCAGCAGCAGATAGTTCACCTCAGATCTTGAAATTACAATAAACCGTTTGAAATTGAACTTTAGAACTAAACACATATGAGTGATTCAGCATCTACATTTAATGATGTTAAAGAGGGTTAACATGTATTAAATAGATTATAAACCCTACCGTTTCGTGAGTGAGTGCATATTCTGTGCTTCTGAATGGCTGTATTTAATTTTCTGTCGTGTTTCGTCTGGTGCAAACTGCCAAATTGCTCATCACTGCGTATATCGTCACAAAGCATGTTGTTAGGACATGCGGTTACAATGTAACCTGCTCACCTAATGTTTACGTTCGCAATATTTATATTATTTGCTAATTAATAACCTCATGTGGAACTGAATCTGTGTCATTTTGACGTCTGATACTGTCCACCAGAAGGGCACATTTTTGGTTACGGATGCATGCTTTCAGAGCCTTTCTGAATGAATGAATGAACTACACTGTTTTACAACAAGGCAACCCGGGGTGCTGAAATATAATTGGCTAAACTGGCATTGTGCAGGTTAAATTTAGTTAAACAAACAGCGTTCAGGCACAGAAAAAAACATTTTCAAAGCAGAATATCTGACTTCAGCATTGTTTTTCAGTTAAACAAGTGTGTTCACCTAGCATGTTTCTTAAATATCTGCACACATATTATTGTATTTTTATGCTTTAGAAGAGTCAAACACTTAATTACAGCACCTTTAAAGCAAGGGTCACCAACGTTTTTTAAAATTAAGAGCTACTTTTTGGGTACCGATTAATGTGAAGTGCTACCAGTTTGATACACACTTCTCAAATATTTTTTTCAAAAAAATGTACTTCTAATTATGTTATAGCTAATAATTAATGATATTCATCTATGTAAAGACACCGATCATGTTAATGATTTCTCACAATAGTTGTCAACAATGATTTGTAGGTAGGAAACAGAGAAATATCAACATACAACACTTTATTTCTATAAATCTCTGCAAGTATTTACATTTTCAAATGATCACTTCTGAAGTATTTAACTTGCCACTAACAAATTTTAACAAATCATGCGCCACGATGTTCCATGTTTGTACAGATTATCAATTGTGTAACATAAATTAACTTTAACTGAAATGATCACCAAATCTACAGCATTTTTAACATCTAACCATTGTAGTTGCCCCTGGTTGGACATAAGAGAGAGTAAAGATTACATCTGTTATAGTCTTTAAGCACAGTTTTGCCTTCCCGTCTGAAATGCCTTGTTTTTCTTAAAAATGGAATGTGAAGCTCTAAATGAGGCTTTCATTACTTTTGGGGGTTAATCACAATTAATCACAATTAAAAGACTAAAACTTGCAATTTTGGCTGCTACTGCGACAAGAACTTAAGAAGCATCAAGGGTACATCAAAGACACATGAGTATGTGTTGTGTCACACCAAAGACTATAATTCTTAAAGGGACTTTGGTCACACCATCTCTAAACATTTAATTCTAAACAACTTTAAGGGATACAGACACCGTCATCGATGTTAGGCGTTTGTTTTTGTTGATAGGAAACACACACACACACACACACACACACACACACACACACACACACACAACATGCACAGTACTGCGCACCTGGTGAGCGCCTTTTCAGATTCATCAACACTTTACAAGCAAGGATTCTGACACAGCAACGTGAAGCAGACGCTTTACAAAAGTTGCATTTAATGGGGAGGAACACGTGAAACCTAATGAAACATTTGAAGCAGAGTCTTTGACAGCTTGCGACATCATCTGGCACTTTCAGTGAGTACATTTACATGGACACCAATACTCTGATTTTAATATGATTAAGACAATACTCTGATTTAGAGTCGACCATGTAAAACTGCGATTTTTGATGACCTTAAAAGGACCACAGACACCAGAGTAATGAAATACAGAGTTTTTTTCTTTCCATTCGGCGTGCTGCATCCAATTCTATTAAAACAGTACTCTTCCATTAGTCCTTACTATTAGATGCAGCTTTGTAAATCTTTAAGTTTGTCTAAGTTTGTTTGTTTAAGTTTGCGCCCAAAGTCTGATGGTGTCCTCTCTTGCACCATGGATGCGAGCAGTGGACATTTTCCAGATACACAATATCAAGAAAAGTAAGGATCCAATGATGATGATTAAGAGAATGTGGAGGCTTCCATCTTGTCACAACTTTTTTCTTGGCTGCTGCAAAGCCAGCTAAAAACACTCGCTTCTGAATTTTGTTAAGCTGGATATCAGAAAAATCATTTAAAATGAAAAAAGAGGGGGCGAGAGGGACTGAGACGTTTAATATTGAAAACAAATTATGTTTAACCATATTCCAAAAATAACCAAGCCCAGGACAGTCCCAAATCAATTGGCATCCCTGCTGAAAAATCCAGCTTAAACCAGCCTAAGCTGGTTGGCTGGTTTTAGATGGTTGACCAGCCTGGTTTTAGAGAGGTTTTGGCCATTTCCAGGCTGATTTCCAGCCTGGTCTTAGCTGGTCAGGCTGGAAAATGACCAGCTAAAACCAGCTTGACCAGCCTGGTTTAAGATGGACATAGCTGGTTTTGGCTGGGCTCCCAGCCTGGCTAGGCTGGTCAAGCTGGTTTTAGCTTAGCTGGTTTTAGCCTGACCAGCTAAAAGACCAGGCTGGAAATAGCTGGAAACCAGCCTGGAAATGGCCTAAACCCCTGTAAAACCAGGCTGGTCGGCCAGCTAAAACCAGCCAACCATCCTAGGCTGGTTTAAGCTGGATTTATCAGCAGGTATCACATTATATAGGCCAGTATATTGGCTCATTTAGAGTCAGACTGATGATCAGACAGATTTAGTGAACTGGATCACTTATTTATTCAAAAGAATGATTCATTCTCTCCAGGCCACAGGCTGCAGATAAAGGTGTAAATGTAAATAATGTTCAGACTGATAATTTACTGCATCTCAAAGAACTCAATGTATCATCAGAAGCCATGACCAACCATATTTTGTTGTTGTTGCCTGCTCCTGTTATTATTTTTTCTCTTAAATTGCCCTTAGCTATTGTATTGCATATTATGAATCACCACAATTTCAGCTTAAAAATACCATTTATGTCCTGCCTGGGAACAACAGTTGCCTACATTTTGGATGACAAAAGGGAGCGTAAACTGACAGCAAATTTTGTCTCTTTTCACACATGGGGACTAAATGTAGTTATTTAACCAACCACAGGGGTAAAAAGGAGAAGAGGAGGAAAAAAAAACCCATCAGCCATATCTTAATCTGAATACTTTGAGGACATTTTGACCTCGTTGTCTGTGGTTATTATAAATCCAATTGAATATCTGATTATATCTCATCTGCACTCTTTCTTCTGGAAGGATGAGGACGTTTACACACGCCATTCATTTGTAAACAAGAACAACACCTGTCGACATATAATCACACTCATAATCAATTCAACAGAGACAAGTCTCAAATATCAATATCCATCAAAACAGTCTGAATGAAGAAAGACAGTTAATGATTTGTACCTGTTAATGGTCAATCTGACATGTCAAAGTGACCGGGTTTGAGTCTTGATTCATCTTGAAAAGGTATCTGGGAACCTCTCGTTCTCTCCCTCTCTCTCCCGAACACAATCACTATGGTGACATAAAGGCTGTCCTAGAGATGTCCTATTTTAAGCTCCATTTGAGACACACAGCAGCAGAAATTTAATTAAAAGAGGAAGCAGTGGACAAAGACCGAACGCTGAAGTGGCTGGACTTTCATCTCGCTCTTGTCACTCAAAAACAATTCATTAGAACAATTAATTATAAAATACTCCTGCAGGGTTTATGAAGCAACTTGTTTTCAATCATCTGAAAGGACAGGTTGCTTCTCATCTAGACTGATCAGTTATTGTGTCTGCATACAAAACAGCGCAAAGCAAACCCTCGCCGTCATAAAATGAATGCCACTGACAGTGTCTTGAGGCCTATTAGTTTATTATACATGGCCTCAAGTGGTGTTACTGTTTTCATAGAACATGATAAAATATATTATTATGCTATTCTAGTTACATTTTATTAGTAACATTTTTAACAAGCAGTATAAACAATTCCATCAAGTATGATTAGACTAACAATTGGCTGCCAGATAGCGACAGCATCATTTATATAAAGGTACAGCGACTGCAGTTTTCTAATTATTATTTTTCTTCCTATTAAATTTAACTGGATTCCTCAATAAAAGACTTTCAGCCTTCAGCCAAATCAGCTCTGGATTAAAATTTTTAAAACACAAGCCAAACTGTTTGGATGATAACGATAACTAATGATTATATTCAAGATAGTCAAGAACCAAGTCATATTCAATGACTCATGTTCAATTAGCTAAATATACTATTTTTATCGACATTAATAATGACGTTAAACTAAGGGCGAAATCACACTATGTACAGTTGCCTTGAACCGGGCCAAAGCACGCTTGTCCCCCTCCCGTCTCCTCCGACGGCCCGCACTCACATTACATTCGGGCCTGAGCACGCTTACGTCATCGATGATGCGCTGTTCAGTAAGCGCTCTCGCTCAGCACAGTGGGGATTTCTTTAGTTATATTGTTTTAGTTGTTTGGGATGCAGTCAAATATTTCAGTCAAATATTTCGCCGAACAGATCAGCCACTTTTGATGCTCATAAACAATCATAAAATCCTCGTGCTGCAGGTATTTGAAGGTTTGCTAAAGGTGCAGGTGTCGTGCAGTGAGGGGTTTGTGTCTTTAATAATCTACAACAGTTTGCGTTCATTGAACAGTAATTTCATTATTAATATATTCATATGAAACAGTCGCGTAAAAGTCACGTCTCGTCTTCAGTTTCAGGCTCAGGCACGCTTGCAGTACAAGCGTACCGCGCCTAAGCCCAAGTAAACTGTGCTCAAGCCCACCTCTTCCAACCGGGCCAAGGGCCACCCAAGTGAACCGTGCTTGAGCCCGATACAGAGCACTCACACTTCTCAAACGATCTGGGAAACGGGTCTGGGCACGGTTCGGATAGCATAGTGTGAGTATGCCCTAAGGATACATTCACACTAGCACTTTTGGTCCGCACCAAGGTTCGTTTGACGTTAGAGTATGATACATTTATCTAGTGTGAACAATAGCCCCTTTCACACAGTGATACTGGAAAAATATCCAGAAACGTTATCTGACAAACATCTAGCAGCTAAATGTGTCTGGAAAAAATATTCAAAGGCTTTTATCTTCATAAACAGCGCGGATGTGAATGCGTCTGAATGTTCTGATTGGCTAAAGTAGACGTCTCACGTCAGCACGTTCTAGACGTGAACGCGCTCCTCCCGGCTATCTTCCTTCTGCGTTCACACAGCGCAGCATTCCGGCAAATTACCGGTGATCTTACAACTTCTCTTTCCAGAAAATAGCCAGAATGAATTTACCGGTACTTTCAAAAAGGGCCTGTTCACACATACAGACCTTTCCGGAAAATTGCCTGAAAGGTCTGTATGTGTAAAAAAAACTATTGTCTTCTGAACTCAGGTCACAACTGCCTGAAAGAGGTGGTCTGGGATACGGTTTATGCAAACTCTGGTACGGTTCACTTTTGATATGAATGCAATCGTACCAAATAACGGTAGTGAACCGCCAACTGTACAACAAACTTTAGTTTTCATAACGTTCATTCGTTTGTGTTTGTCTGTGTGTCACCTACCTTGGCGACAAGCTTTATTTTGGTAACACAATCAAAAGATTAAGTAAAAGACGAACAACCATAATATGCATACGTCTCCATTCTGCCGCTTTTGTGGCTGTCAACCTAGCAACAGCTGTACACATAACAGCAGACACAAGCGTATCGGGTTCAGAAAAAAAAAAAAAAACAATGTGAACAAATAAAAACTACAGAATACACAAGACTTGTCACTCATATCTTTTTGAATGAGGAAAAGTGTGACGGTCAATATGGCGAATAAAGCCTGCCTTCTAGTACAGAAGCCAATCATCGACTGATAAAAGAGGGAGGTTCTCTGGGAAAGGGCTTAAACCAGACGTGAGTTTCTGCAGTTTTTTTTTGTGTTTGGGCGTTTAGAAATTAATCTAATGAGACAGTTGTTGTTTAACTTTATAGACGATTCCTAATATGAAATTTAATCGTAAGCTTTGACAAGCAGTTTTGGGGAGTTTGATGTTCTCCCATTCAAACAGAATGCCCGAGCATACTGCCCGAGAGGCGTTTCAAAGATGGTTTAAAGTTGGAATAAAGCTTAAAGAACTAAATAAAAATTAAAACAATTAAACATGATTAAAACAGATTAAATGAGTGTTAAAACAAGTTATACAAAAATAAAAAAGAAAATAAAGACATATAACAGTGCGATCTGTCGGACACAGCTAAACATGTGTTTTAAGTCTTGATTTGACTGAGCCTAATATAATGCATTTATTGATATTATCGCTCAAATAAGTTTGCAGTAGGCATGACAAAAATGTTGTTTTCAAACAAATGGTATGCTTATTACTACATCTAGATATGTTTATGCATCAGTAGGCCATTTTTATTGGGTACACCTTGCGGTTTTGGATGAGTCGTCTGCAAATGTCTTATTAATTTGGACGGCCTCATGCATTTGTTAGCAAGAACTATGGTGCAGATAATGCACTGTGGGTGGGTCACAGACTTTTTGCTTCAAGAAAATAGAACAAAACCATAGTTTGGGTAACTATCTTGTATTGTATGCTATCTCTGGGTCCAGTATGCTTGGGTCCTTACTGTTAGCTGCTGAAGGTGAATCAGTGAGACTCAGGTCTTTTTTGTGGAGAACGAATGACAATTTTGTAAATTTTTTTGGTCAGCCAGGGGATAAAATGAACTAAGGCAACATGATCGTTCTCCTAATTGTCCATTGCAAAAAATTTTTTTAAATATGACCTGACCCCCCACACAGAGCTCGCTGCGGCCCCTTTGTGGTCCGGGACCTCCCTGTTGGGAGCCGCTGTCATAGAATAAGACCTTTTTATGGTCTTTAAAGGGAAATAACATAAACAAAGGAGGCTGAGAAAAATATAAATTTTCGATGAAAATTTCAGACTCTTAAAATATTTTTCAATTGTTTTTAAATGGATAGTTCAACCCAACATTTGATTACATTTATTCTCCCTTATGTGGTTTTAAACCTTCATGAGTTTCTTTCTTCTGTTGGACACAAAAGAAGATACATTGAAAAACTCCCCAATCCTTTTTACTTTCGTCCATGCGACACCTCTCCATCTTCGGGTAACATGTCGGATCTGTTAGCCTGATCTGTTCCGGCACCTCGCAATTCACAAATTAAGCACTGGCTGAGACCCATCGACTTCAATAGTAAATAAAAAATAGTATGGAATTCAATAGGTGACAGCTACCAGAATTCTCAAATACCTTCTTTTGAAAGAAATTGATGCCGAAAGGTTACTTAGAATAGAAAAAATTTAATTGTACAAGTGAATTAACAATGAAAATATATTAATATTAGCTGACTAAAGGCTTGCATGTTACCAATTTATTATACAGAGAGGAAAAAAGTATTCAACTATCATAATTGAATGAATATACAGATATTGTTATCGATTTGTTCTGCGTGTTTGAGCTTCTGTTCACCATATAAAATGTGCATGTGACAGGAATAAGTTCTTTTCAAGTTGAAATAAAATAAGCACAAAAACATTTAATCAAGTAAAAGTACAAGCACATTCAACTGCACTTGAGAAAAGTTCAAATCCCCCAAAACTATGCTTAAGGACACTAATCAAGCAAAGTTTCTCAAGTATCTCACACCCTTAATTATACGCAATTGAAAACTCAATTAAAGTCACTTCCACTCAAGAATGTTCTCCTTCAACAACACTGACCATGCTGCGTCTTTCATGAAAGATTTATACACAAAACAATTTTTCAAATAGAGACAAACAGATTTTTCACACCCGAGAACACAAATATAACTCTTTACATACACTTGAAGTCAAAATTATTAGCCATCCTGTGAAATTTTTTCAAATTTTTTCCTAAACTATGTTTAACTGAGCAAGAAATTTTTCACAGTATTTCCTATAATATTTTTTCTTCTGGAGAAAGTCTTATTTGTTTTATTTTGGCAGTTTTTTTTTCAGGTCAATACACTGTAAAACCCAAAAAGTTAAGGTAACTCAAACCATTTGAGGAATCTGATTGCAACAAACAGCTTAAGTTCAAAAACTAATCCTAATGAGTACCGTGAACTTAATCCATTTAAGTAAACGATGCAATTTAAGCACAGTAAAACCCAATAAATGATAAGAACTTAAACCAACTAAGTACTGTCAAACCCAAAAGGTTAAGGCAACTCAAACTGTTTGAGAAAACTGATTGCTACAAACCATTTGAGTTAAAAAACTAAACTATATGAGTACTGTGAACTTACTCCATTTGAGTTGACGTAATGAGGTATTTAACTCATTACCTTTAACACTGAGTTCAAAACTCTTTCAAAAGAGTAGAATTACCTTTTAGTCAATTTTGAGTTAACTACACTAATTTCATTTGATAAAGTTGACTGTAGGGTTTTACAGTATATTATTAGACCCTTAAATTATATCTTTGTTCGATTGCCTACAGAGCAAACCATTATTATACAATGATTTGCCTGATTACCCTGACTTGCCTAATTAACCTATTTAAGCTTTTAAAAAGCACTTTAAGATAAATACTAGCATCTTGCAAAAATATCTAGTAAAATATTACGATTAAATCCAAAATATATCATGAAAATTTAATTAACACCTTTGTATTTTCCTGTTTTGATTATCATAACGCTTTGCTGGCTGCAGTTCCAAAACCTACCCTAAACAAGTTACAGTTAATACAAAATTCAGCAGCTAGAATTCTGACTAGGACCAGTGCAAGAGACCACATAGCCCCTATTTTGGAAAATTTTGGCTTCCTGTCAGTTTACAAATTGATTTTAAAATCCTCATGCTTGCATACAAGGCCTTGAATGGTCTAGCACCACAATATTTATCTGAGTTTTTAATCCCATACACTCCTAGACGTGCTTTATGCTCGTCTGATGCTGACTGCTCAGTCAACGATGCTAAAATCTATGGGAGACCAGGAACTCTCTTCATTGGCACCTAAATTGTGGAACTCTTTACCCTCTGATATTCACAATGCAGAATTCCATCTCTTAAAGAAACTCATCTCTTAAAACTTACTTTTTTAGGGTAGCTTTTATTTGACTATAAAATCATTTTAATCATTTATTTATATTATAATTTTTTGTATTTATTCTTGTGCCTTTTACTGCTGCACATTTTATGTCTGTAAAGTGCCTTGAGATGCTACTTTTATGCTGTGTTCACACCAGGCGCGGCATTTTGAGTTTACTCGATTTATTCGAGCGTCAAAAATCCGATTCATTCGCGCGTCAACACTTCACTTCACAACAAACCAGGATTTGCATGATGAGCAGGGCTTTCTGTCTGCCCGTTTACTCTTAATGGCTTGCTAAATGGCTAACATTGATTTTATTGAGAGAATAGCTGTGTTTATGTGCTTTATGGGGGCTGAAAAACAGCGTTGATTCATTGGAGCCGTCTCTGAGTCCACTAGATCCTTTCAGAGGTGCACCAAGAAACTTAACCTGGATGATGGAAGCTTTCAGTGGTGCTTCTGACTGAGCCGAGCCCAGTTTAATCAACTGTTGTCTGTGTCGGCAACAGTCTGGGACACCAACAACAGGCACTATGTCATAATCATGTCCCCACAAGCAAGTTCCTGATTGGTTAACATGGTGCGAAGGTCCGCACAAGTTCAGATTTTCGAACTCGAGCGTTTCAGGCGAACGCCTCAGTCGCGCTGCAGGATGTCTATTCGCCTCTTTGCATTAACTTAACATGTAAATCACTCGCACTTGATGCTTCTGCTGTTCACATCAGACGCAGTACGCGCAGATAAATCACGATATTAGCTCATAAATAGACGTGTGAACATTTTAAGTTTACTCGCTTCATTCGCATGTCAAATCTGCTTCATTAGCGCTTCAAATTTACCTCATAACAGACGCAAATTTGTGTGATGAGCAGGGCATCTGTATGCCCGGTAACTCTAGCTTTGTTGCTAAATGGCTAACATTGATTTTATTGACAGAATAGCTGTGTTTATGTGCCTTATATAGGCTGAAAAACAGCATCAATTCGTTTGGAGTCCACTAGATCCTTTCAGAGGTGCACCCAGCTCTGTGAGCTCATAAACTCCTCCAGAAGCTTAACCTGGATGATGGAAGCTTTCAGCAGTGAACTATTGTCAGAAATTTCCCCCAGGACACCAACAACAGGCGCTACATCATAATCACGCCCCCACAAGTGCAAGCTCCTCATTGGTTAACACGGCGCAAATGTCTGCTGAAGTTCAGATTTTCGAACTCGAGCGATTCGCTCAAAACACACAATATGCACGTTAAGTGGCAAATGCTCAACTCGTGCCACATCATTTGCGCCGCTTCATTTGCACAAATCCTGTCATTTGCGCCGCTTTATTCGCGCGTAACGCAACGCAAGATGTCTAGTCACGTCTTTGCATTGACTTAACATGTAAATCACTCACGCTTGAAGCTTCTTTCACATCTGGTGTGAACGCAGCTTTCCACGTCTGGTATGAACACAGCTGTAAAGGCGATTTCCGCTAGTTAAGTGGAGACGTATGTAATACTGATTCCGGGTCCAAGCCACTACTCATTTGAATTAAGAAAATATTTGTTTATGGCCACATTTTAGTCATATCACACTTTAATGTGAATTTTATATAAAATCATAGTATACACATCAGTATCTGGACTTGCTGCATCGCAAAAACTAAATTTGAACAATTTATACAAAATTAATCACTTTCTGGCCATCAAATATTATGCATAGATATATACATTGCGATCGTGATTTTTGTAAGTATTACACTGCTTTGTAAACGTTTATTACCATTTGATGAGTCTCCCAATACAGTTTGATAGAGAGCTTGGACCCGGAAGCTGCTTCGCGTGACATCACACTTAAAAAGCGGATATAGAAATAAAGTTTATTATTATTATTGTTATTATTATTATTATGTACTGTCATAATGGCAAAGATAAAAGTTACTGAAACTATTGTGTTTAGAAATGTTGAAAAAATTGAAAAAAATCTTTCTGTTTAAAACTAATCAGGAAAGAAATATACAGGGGGGCTAATAATTCAGGAGGGCTAGTAATTCTTAATATAACTGTACATACAGAATTCATCTGATAGAAAAAAAATCTGTTGCATCAAGGGCAGCTTTAACGAAGCTTTAATCACCTTTTCATAGTGAGTTTGCAATGCTGTGTATTTGCAGCATGGGTGGGAAGACCTATATATTTATATATAGCTTACCTTGCGCAGCGGCTTGAGCTTGGTCTCCATGATGAAGTCATATTTGCAGAGTTCACAGCAGCGAGTGTCTGAGCTCTTGATCCACTGCTGCAGGCATGCCTGATGGACAAAGCGCAAACTCCCAGTGCAGTGACAGGGTGTTATCAGCGGACTCTCATCATCCCCCTCACAGTGACAAATCCTACAGTTTATTTACAGAGAGAGAGAGAGAGAGAGAGATGGAGAAACACTCGGTCATCCTCCTAAAACCACCGCAGAGCAACACGAGCAGTCACACATATAAACATCACTGAAATCCAAAAGCAAATGCTCATTTAAAGTGCCGCTATTACACAATATTAAGTGCTCTTAAGTTTGTTTTGTTTCATTTAATAGGTCTGTGTGCATCCAAACATGCATGAATTTCTCTTATCTATTTGAAACAGTTAAAAGATCTGGTCCTTCTTAAACCCTGTTCTGTTGTGATTAGTCTACTTTTTACACTGAAACCAATGGCCATTACTATATTTGATTTTCAGCTGTGTGGTGATTGATATTTATTATGTTGGCTTGAGAAAGCTAGAATACTGTTATACTACATGAACTTAATATTCTTCTTCTTCTGAGACTAATTTCTATATGCATTTCTTCCTGAACCGTTCATACTACAACCACCAAACTTACTCCAAACTGGTCTGACTCGGGTTGCTATATCTTTTCCAACTGATCTGACTTATGGTTTTCTGAAAATTGACCCAGAAAATTTGTAAAAGTCCCATTGACTTAACATTGGACCAAACTTTGTGACATCATTACTTTGCGCCAGACTGTCATACAGACTTAAGTTTGGGCTCATTTAACACAGACTACCCATCTGCCAATTACTGATGACCTTTAAACTTTTTAGTCACACCCTAGCACCCAGCTGTCCTATCGACTTTCATTGTAAAAAAAAAAAAAAAAAAAAAAAAAAACTGCCATTGACTTTACATTGGACATACTAACAACAACATACAATCCATACTAACAATATACAAATCCATACTAACAATATACTAACAAACATACAAATCATACTAGCAACACCCTAGCAACCACCTAGCAACACCTTAGCAGCCACTCAGAACACCTTAGCAACCACCTAGCAATGCCTTAGCAACCACTCAGAAAACCATAGCAACCACCTAGCAACACCTTAGCAACAACCTAGAACATCATAGCAACCACCTAACAATGCCATAGCAACTACCTAGCAGCCACTCAGAACACCATAGCAACGGCCTAGCAACCACCTAGCACACCTTAGCAACACCCTAGCAACACCTTAGCAGCCACTCAGAACACCTTAGCAACATCTTAGCAACCACCGAGAACACCCTAGCAGCCACCTAGCAAAACCTTAGCAACGACCTAGAACATCATAGCAACCACCTAGCAATGCCGTAGCAACTGCCTAGCAACCACTCAGAACACCCTAGCAACACCTTAGCAAAGACCTAGAACACCTTAGCACCACCTTAGCAATCACATAGCAACCACTCAGAACACCTAGCAACCGCCTAGCAACATCTTAGCAACCACCTAGAGCACCCTAGCAATGCCTTAGCAGCCATCCAGAACACCCAAGCAACCGCCTAGCAACCACTCAGAACACCCTTAAATAAGACTATTAAATAAGACTATTTATAAATCGGCTGTTATAGACCCTGGTATTTGACTAATCAAAGGGTTTGTTTGCACTGGCTGACTAATCAGTTACAAAAATTCCATCTAAACATTAATGAAATGAGTCATGGTGCACACTCCTAGTTTATATATTGCCAAAACAAAATCCCCCAAAATACCTTCGTCAGATCATTGCAGATGTTTTACATTCACAATAAATCAGCTACAATACACATTACATTCAAGTAAACAATGTTTTAAACGTAGAGTCAATAGTGGCACTTTAATATTTGTTAAGATTACAAGCTTTAAATATTGCAACACTTGTTGGAAAAACATGCTTCAGCCTATATTTTTGGAAAACATGTACTTCAACATACATTTGACTGCAGTTTCTAGGTAAAGTGCTACGGGGCAGAATGACGCCAACAATTTTTGTTCCTTTTCACACCAATTATATTTACAGGGACATATTATTGACTAATAAAATATTATTTTGAGCAATTCTTTGCACAACACCAAATAAAAACAGTGTTCCCATTCTAAACAAAAAAAATCCCTGACTTTTCCCTGACTAAAATAAACTAGATTTCAATGACCTATTTACCAAAGATTTTGAAAAGATAAAGATTGTGAATGTGTGCCTTGTATTGACACTGAAGAGAAGAAGCTGTCATATTTGTGTGCACAAAAGTATTCTGATAGCTTGATAATATTCAGATTGAAACACTGAAGACATATGACACATTTTTCAAATATGTCATATTTGAAGAGAAGTCTTTTTTTCTGGATTTTGAATGAGCCTTACCATAACAACAGGCGTGAAATATTAATGATTGAAAAATATGGAATAGAAAAATTACATGTTAATAAATGGAAACTAAAATTTAAAGCAAAAAAAAAAACCCTGTTGTTCTGTTACTTGGACAATATATACAGTGCATCCGGAAAGTATTCATAGTGCTTCACTTTTTCCACATTTGTTTATGTTACAGCTTTAATTCAAAATGGATTAAATTCATTTATTTCCTCAAAATTCTACACGCAATACCCCATAATGACAAAGTGAAAAAAAGTTTGTTGCAAATTTATTCAAAATAAAAAACCTGAAAAATCACATGTACATAATTATTCAGAGCCTTTATCGTGAAGCTCAGGTACATTCTGTCTCCACTGATCATTCCTGAGATGTTTCAGCAGCTTAATTGGAGTTCACCTGTGGTAAATTCAGTTGATTGGACATGATTTGAAAAGGCATACATCTGTCTATATAAGGTCCCAGGGTTGACAGTGCATGTCAAAACACAAAACAAGCATGAAGACAAAGGAATTGTCTGTAGACCTCCGAGACAGGATTGTCTCGAGGCACAAGGCTGTGGAAGGTTACAGAAAAATTTCTGCTGCTCTGAAAGTTCCAGCGTTCTTCTGTGGAAAGAGAAGAACCTCACAGAACAACAACCATCTGTGCAGCAATCCACCAGGCATGCCAGGCGTTACGTTTAGAGAAAACCAGGCACAGCTAATCACCAGGCTAATACCATGCTTTTCAGCAGCAGGAACTGGAAGACTAGTCAGGATAAAGGGGAAAGATGAATGCAGCAATGTACAGAGACATCCTCAATGAAAACCTGCTTAGAGTGCTCTTGACCTCAAACTGGGGCGACGGTTCATCTTCCAGCAGGACAATGACCCACGCCGCCAAAATATCAATGGAGTGGCTTTACAACAACTCTGTGAATGTCCTTGAGTGGCCCAACCAGAGCCCAGACCTAAATCCTATTGAACATCTTTGGAGAGATCTGATAACGGCTGTACACCGTCTTTTCTCCTCTAACCTGATAGAACTTGAGAGGTACTGCAAAGAGGAATGGACAAAAAATTCCCAAAGACAGGTGTGCCAAGCTTGTGGCACCACATTTAAAAAGACTTGAGGCTGTAATTGCTGCCAATAGTGCATCAACAAAGTATTGAGCAAAGGCTGTAAATAAATTTGCAATAATTTCCAGAAACCTTTTTTCACATTGTCATTATGTGGTATTGTGTGTAGAATTTTGAGGAAGTAAATTAATTTAACACATTTTGAAATAAGTATATATATATAAAGATTTCCTGCCTTTCGATTTCTGGAATAGACCTTTTAAAATTCCATGATATTCCAGAAATTCCATGACCTGTGGGAAACCTGTAAATACCACAAAGCAATTAAGTTTTCCTCACCTATGTGCCTCACTCTATATAAACAATGTTTCTGTCATGGTCAGTTTGCTCAGTAGCTCACTTTCTACAGTGTTTTACTTGTGATGCAGAGCGCTTTTTACAAATGTAGGCTGAGGCACGTATTTCCAATGAGCCTGCACTGGAATAAAACCCTTTCTCTGCTGTTCAAAATCACAATTTCAAAGCGAATGAGGATGTAGTGGACAAAGCTGGAGTAGGATAAACATATAAAACTGGAGTGAAAGGTCAGGACAGACAGACGCAGTTTCTGTGTTTTATTTACTACATCACAGTCCCACTGTATTCATAAATCCAACAGCTGCCTTTCATGTAGAATTCATGGAAATAACTCCCAATAAAAACATCAGCAGAACCTATAGAAGCAATGAACCTGTAAACTTTAAAATCCAACCAGCAGAGGGAAAAGGAAACGCTGTTTGTTAGTGGAAGGAAGGCTGGATTTGTGGAAAGTATCCTAAGGGAGATAAAGAGAAGTTTGAGGCTCAATCTATTCTCTATGTAATATCATTGCTGAGAAACAAATGAGATGTTATGAACGTCTGAACTATCATAGGCTGCTTAGTTTTTTTGTTTTCTTCTATCTATCTATCACTCTTGGACTTTTATGCATATGAATTGACTCAGGCGAAGTTTAATAAGCTTAGAGGTCATCTGGGAAAGCAGCACGTATAAACAACTGTGACAAATGTCAACATTCCTATTATGAGGATGTGAGAGGCATTGTTCTGCTGAGGCAAGCACTAGTTCAAAGAGAAGATGAGTTTATGGTCTCTGGTGCTCTTCAGATGACGGCGCACATGACTGCTGATCTGGTGGAATATCATTTCAGCGTATATATCAACTGACTTTTTAATGACTACACTTAGATTTTTTTAAACTGACTTTTTAATTACACTGTAAAAAAATATTGCTGCCCTATTTTTTTAAATGAATCAAAAACAAATTTCTAGTCATCTCAACGTACATCAACTAAAACTATTAAGTTAAACTTTGTATAACTTTGTATAAAATTGTTGAAAACCGATTAACTCATTAAAATAATTTGGTCATTAAAACAATTGCTGTCTTGACTTTGTCATTCAATGTTTTAGTGTAAAAACTAAACTAAGATTAGGGTTTGCATACTGTAAATAATATATAGGAAAAGTAAAAAAAAAAAAAAAAAACAGAACAAAAAAATAAATGAAAAACAAAACAAAAAGCATCCAATAAATCTACTACAGTATATAACAAGTGGTTTGTAAAATAGATGTTTGTTAAAATATGATAAAGACAAAAGCAAAGGTAAGAAAAAAGGAACGGAAAAGCAAAAGCAAAGGACATGGAAATAGAAAAGGAAAGGAAAGGAAATGAAAAGAAAAGAAAAAAGCAAAAGGAACGGAAAGGAATGGGAATGGAAAAGGAATAGGAAAGGAAAGGAAAATAAAAAGGAGGTGATATTTTAGGTGAAGGTGATACTGTAAATCTGTACCACGTGCTGATATTTTCTTACAAGAGTATTGTGGTGAATTTTGTAAAGTAAATAAAAAAAAAATATTTAAAAACATTTTTTTTATTAGTTTAAAACAATCATGTAGCCTAGACTCTCAGAAACAAAGCTGTCATGGGGTGGAACTTTTTTAAAAAGTTTAGAGTGATCACTTTTGTACATTAAAGGACTGATTTTTACAATTTAGGCACCAATTTATACCTTTAGGATATCCACACATGGACCATTTAGATACAAATATTTACCTTTTGATAAAGTACCGCCAACAGTGGCAACTTTTGTACCCTTATTTCTGAGCGTATATAATAGACATGAATAATCTCATTAGTCTAATTTTTTTCAAAAATTTATATTTCATTTTAATGTAGTCACTTCATGCGTATTGTCTGATCGGATATAAAATTGATTGAATACAAATTTGATCTTTTAAACCAGAATGTGGTCTGAGATGCATTCCAAAAAAAGTGGACAAGTCTAATGTCAATTTAACTCCTCTCAAAACGTGAAAAAAAAATGAACATGTAAAAGCATGTTATAGGTATGGAATCTGTGCATGCAGAAATCTGCAGATTTACACAGATTTGTTTAGCCCATCATTGAATCAGTTTATAATGTGTGTAAATGTACATTTATTCAGTTTTATATTAATTTCAGTTTTATAAAATTTCAGTTTTAGATTAATTAAATATCACATTTAACAGCTATAGTGAGACACGATCCAGCAGTACATCATTGATAAACTGTCCGACGTACACTGTTCTCTGGAGCTCAGACGAGCGCATGACAGTGTGTGTGTGTGTGTGTGTGTGTGCGCATCTGTTTGTGTGGCTGTGTGCATCTGTTTGTGTGGCTGTGTGTGTGTGTGTGTGTGTGTGTGTGTGTGTGTGTGTGTGTAGCCGACGTTGTTTAGAAATGCTAGGTAAAACGCCAGTGTGGATGTGGATCATTTTCGTTCTAATATGCCATTTTAAAACTAAGACGTATTAGTGTAAACAGGGCCTGAGTATGTGTTTTTTACAAGGGGGTTTGCGACGGGAGTGGGGCAGAGGATCGGCGATGCTGGCTCAGCATCATGATGTCTATCGGCGATGGACAATGACGTTGTCTATCGGCTCAACCTTCCTATGGGAATAAAATATATAACTGAACCTTTAAAGGTTTCAATTTTGTACCCAAATGGGCTATAAAGGTACAAACATTTAGATTTAGATTTGAAAGGTACATTTTTGTACCTTAATAGCCCATATTCTTGTGGTCTTTGTATAAGTGTAGATTATTTACTGAAGCCTACAGTGAGTAAACAATGTTTTACTTATCTAAATTGTTCTTTTTACTGTTTTAAATGACTGCTTTATACTTGTGTGTAATTTTATTCCTTGACACATTCAGTTGTGAGTTGTAATGAAATATTTCTACATTTCTAAAAAAAAAAAATGGGCGTCTGTAAATAAAAAATATATATATTTATGCATGCAGTTACCAAAGGATCAGAATGGCTGGGTCAGTACCAGTGGTGTAACAAATTACAAATACTCCAACTACAGTAATTGAGTAGTTTTTCTCAGGAATAGCAATTTACTAAGTAGTTTTAAAAAATGTGTACTTTTACTTTCACTTGAGTACATTTTTACTGCTGTATTGGTACTATTACTCCACTACTTTCCTTCAACCTGCAGTCATTACTTTATTTTTTTCTTGTCTATGGGAATTGGCTGAGTAGAAATATCAGTCCTGTGATTCCTGTCCAATCAAACTGCACATACAAAGCAAATCGCACCATACTGAAATACCTCAAAACATGGGCACTTTATAACTGCAGCAAACCGATTGGAAGCATTAAAAGTATCCAAGAAGATGTCCAAAATCTTGCACTACATGCACTACAGAATGTTACGTTTACACACACACATGCACAAATTGCATGAAAACATATTAGCTTTTCACAGCGTAATACTCAACACACACTACTCCGTTGTAGTTTTACAACTTTTTACTCATACTTTGAGTAATATTTACAACAGATACTTTTACTCTACTTGCACTACATTTTTGGACAAGTAATAGTACTTTTACTTAAGTATGATTTTCCAATACTCTTTTCACCACTGGTAAGTACCCTGAAAATGCTATATAATAAGGTACATTTCTGTACCTTCAGTCTCTACGATTTTGTTCCTTGAGGGTACAAAATTCTCCCCTAAATAGTACAAATGGAGAACGTTCAAGTTGGTACCCCAGTGACGAGCCACTTGTACCCTAAAAGGTACAATTGTAACAGAGCTAATGCAACACCCTATGGCAGATGATATTTTGGTATATTTGTTGAAGAATAGGTGGTAAGGCAAATTGATTAATCAAACCACAAAAAAATAATACCTTAATTATCACTTATACAATTTTATGCTAACTGCACATGCAATGCATTGAAAAGGAAAAAATAGAAGAAAAAATGAACACACTTCACCCAATATTTATTCAATGCAAATGTTTTTGTTTTTCACACAATTGGTAAATTATTTATGGACACGGCTGCTGGTAGAACTAAAACACACACAAGGGGAAATATATTTACGTGCTTGCGGTGCATGGGGCTGAGTCCCTGGAAATGTGATATGATAAAATGCACATTTTGAATAGTGTAACTTGCTTTAAATAAAACCTGCTAAGTCTGCTAAAAGTACAAAATGTCCAGTCTTTAGAGACTTGACTGCATTCATTAAACAATTCAAGCAGTACTTTCCAGACAACTATAGACAGACTAGAATACATGACTTTTATACTTACTGACAGAAACAACAACATTCAGTAATTGACATCATGGTCCCTGCACATGGTTTAGCCTAATGGACGTATCAATCATATCCTGCATGATAAAGACCCTGTAAATGTTAACTAGCTACCAGGGCACAAATGAGAGGGAAGATTGCTTGCGTGTCAACGTCCAGAGGAGGCTTTTCAGACTCAATGACCAGGATAATGACTATTTTCAGACGCGGCACATCCAGTCAAGGCGCTACAAGATTAGAAAACAGCAAAGACAAAGAGAAAAACGAGGCCTGTCACATCTCCATCATCTTACAAGCGCTTTTACAGCCTGCGAGCTCAAGGCGCATCGCTTTAATAGACTCCTTTTGTTTATGATCACTCATATTTTTCACGATTACAAAGGCCAGATTCCTTTTCCACTCTCACTTCCTTTCTATTTTAATCAGAATGTATTAAGAACATTACACAGAGCTAGATCAGATTAAATTAGAATAGAAAATATCAATCCAATTGGCACTTTTAAGACATTCTGTCCGGCCTTTTTTTATGAGGTTTGGCCCATGGCTCATTGACCTTCTGTACTGGAATAGTGGTTTAATTAAACAAACAATCACTCTATTTAGCTTGGTATTTAAGTAAATACAATGAGAGGTATCATTCTTGATGAACTGTAGTGTACTGTACATCCATTTTAAGGCCTTTTTTTTTTTGAAAATCAATTATGATGTTTAATTTATTTGGTGTGATTTGATAATTTTGTTACAATAATTTAGGAACATTTTCTACTCCGTTTATACCAAAATTAGTGTTAGCAAAAATAATATATAATTATTATGAACTTTTTACCACAATATAATAAAAATACATAATTTTTTTTAACATTCAAATGAAATAGCAACTTAATATCTCACTATTCTGACTTTCAGAATTGTGAGGTAACATCTCTTTTTTTTTCTCTCTCTCTAGAATTACTTTTCGTTTTGGGAAACGAATATCAAGATACAAACTTAAAATGATCAGACAAAAATTAAGTCAGTTTTTTTTTTTTTTGTGGAAGAAAAAAAGGTTTCCACAAGTAACACATCTTATAAGATTTCACCCAAAATGTATACATGAAAAGTAGCATGACAACAAATGATTACCTAAATTTTGATTCACATTAAAGTATTAAACTCACCAATTTGCATAAGTTTTCTGAATACCACCCAGGCCATGAAAGTGTATAAAGTATATACAGTCAAACCTTAAATTATTCATACTGATTTAAAGTTACTTTTATTCAACCTACATGAAAAAGGAGCAATACATCAACATTCTCAACTACGACATCAGACAGTCTGCAGGGGAACTTGGCCTTGGAACTAGGCTCATACAGCAAAAGTGGTGAAGAAATGGTTGGCAGACAAAAACATTAACATTTTTAGTGGCCCAGCCAGAGTCCTGACTTAAATCCAATTGAGAATCTGTGGAGGGAGCTAAAGATCAGGGGGATGACAAGGAGACCCTCCAACCTGAAAGATTTGGAGCTCATCGCTGAAGATGAATGGGCAAAGATACTAGAGGAGACATGCAAAAAGCTGGTCAGCAATTATTGAAATTGTTTGCTTGCTATAATAGCCAATGTATATAAAAGCTGAGAAATATATACTTTTTCTCAAAATGATGCCTTTTGTACATCGTCTTATTATCTTTTGGGAGAAGCCTGCGTCATTTACAGTCAAAAACAAACTTGCTGGTTGAAAAAAAGTTACAGAATTACAGTAAAGTAACAGGTAAAGTAAAAGTCAGAATTTGCCAGAGGTATGGATAATTTCAGGCTTGACTGTATATAAATATATATAAATATATTTATAACTATAAATATGAACTGACTACATAATCAGCAGACAGAATTTGTCAGAATTATCCTATATCTTTACATATAATAATCAAAAATATTCAGATGCTGTTAAAACTCTGAAATGCACCAGCACATTCCGTTCCTCCCACATAAAACTGTGTCCTTGCCATGGGTCACACCTCAAGACACCTGAGCTTGCTTTGTGGCAGATCTCCAAGCCTGGGTATTTTAGCTCTGCTTTAAACCAATAAGTCTTGCTGGCCGATCTCTAAATGTCAGCTATTTTAAGAGCACATGTGTTTTCACAGCACCATGTGCGAGGGCTAATACGTGTGGGAAGAAACCTCACCTCACCTTTAAGGAAGATGTAAACAATTGATATAAAGGAAGACATCCGGTGAAGCTCAGGTAAAGTTCCAAGAGTTTAGCTTAGAAAAAGCAGATCTTGTCGAACGTAGATGCTTTCCAATATAAGCCAGGTTGTATTTGAATGCGTATATTTTTCAACTATACAGTGGGTGAAAAACAATATTTGAAAAGTATATTACATATTCACAAGTTCATAAAAATGTTGGTGAAAAATAATCAGATGGCCTATTACTAATAGTGCATTCTCATAAGGCCACAAAAGTATGAATGAATGGAAAGAATGGTAATAAGAAAATTGTGGAGATGTCCAGATTTCATTCCTAGTTCCACTTATATTTGTTCTACACAGAACATATTTTTCAATTGTTGTGAAGTAAGCTCAATTTTAATTGTAAAACATACTCAAGAGGGTAAAATTTTGGAGAGACTAAGTTTTTGCTGAATAGATGAAGATGCTTTGACTGACTCAAAACATGACTGCAACAACATATGGTTTCTCTGTGTTTATCAAAATGTTGTGGACTTTATTAATTATAATCAGGGCTTAATTTGTGCTGGAAAACGCCGGATCCGGAACCTCTGAAATCTAATCCGGCACCTCATTTTACCAATCCCCCTTCTCAACCTCCTCCTACCCCCTCCGCTGTTCACTTTCACTTTCTTCCGCGACTCCCCAACCCTCTTCACTTTCGTACGCGACACCCCCGCCCCGCTCACTTTTGTGCACGACACCTCTTTATCTTCGGGTGACATGCCGGATCCGTTACCCCGATCTGTTCCGGGACTTCGCAATTCACAAATTAAGCACTGATTATAATATATATTCATTATCAACTACAGTATATGTTTTGAAACTGAATCTACAGCAACATTCCTATTACTCGCATTCATACAACACAAAGTCATTCAAGGTCCCCATTTAACAGAACAGGTCTGTGGGATAAATACTTTGTTTTTTTTTTATTAAATCAACAAAATAGCCTTATGTTATTTATATTATTTACATGACTGCTTTTTTCCCCTGCTCTCTATAAAAGGCACACAGTGGAATTCCACTCAGATATGTCTGAGTACACATCAGAAAATATGTCACAAAATGGCAAAATTTTTACCCTGGCAAAATTCTGCTTTTAGAGCCCGCCTTGTGCATGAACTGTATCAAGATGTTTTACTTGAACGTGAGTGCAAGTCCAAAAGTAAGTATTTTTACATATAAAGTACATATAAAAGCATTTGTAGCAGCAAGGGCACAGCACTGCAATTGGTCAGGTCCTATTTGAAAGGCTGGACTTTCTGTGTTAGTTGTGATGGTTCCGTGCCCTCATTGGTTCCTCTCTCTCTTTTGGGGTTCCGCAGGGCTCAATTTTAGGTCCTCTCCTTTTCTCTCTTTATCTCCTCCCCCTTGGCTAAATAATTAGAAAGTATGGTTTGTCATTTGTACACTGTTATGCAGATAATAGTCAGATCTATGTGCTGTTTAGGAAAAACAGCTCCTTGATTGTTTTAGTGAAATAAAGGCTTGGATGGCTTTTAATTTTTATGTTTTAATGAAAACAAAACAGAAGTGGTTTGAAGGTACCGTTGTGGCTCCTCTATTCAATTTGGGTCGTTAGCTCAGCATATTAAGCCTACAGTCACAAATTTAAAAGTGAAATTTGACAATCAGATTAGAGCGGTAGTTAAATCTAGCTTTTTCCCCATTAAGACAACTAGCAAAAGAAAAGCAATATCTTCCATAACAACTGTTTGAGTCAGTAATCCATGCTTTTGTGACCACTCTGTTAGATTACTGTAATGCACTGTACTGTATGTGGGAAGTAGCAGAACAGCGATTGGCCATTTGCAAATGGTGCAAAATGCTGCAGCACAGCTGCTAACTGGTACTGGCAAATATGACCACATTTCCCCCGTGTTAGCTTTACTTTATTGGTTGCCAGTTTACTTTAGAATACAGTTTAAGATTCTATTATTTGTTTTTAAACCTCTAAATCAGGGCTATTTAATTGCCGGCAATTTGTTCCAGCCCTCCAAATAGTGTGACTAAGACATCAAAAATAAATTTAGTTCAGTCGAAAAATGGCAGCTATACTTATGAAGTGACTTGCATCTGTTCAATACAGCACGAGCTGCAGTTGAAGGCTGCGCAGAGCGCGAGTCACCTGACATTAAGCGAGTGAGTGGCACGAGCAGTAGAAAACATTTGGATACTTAAGCTTAAAGGCTTCTCAACGCCGTGTTTCTGTTGCACAGAAAGAAACTGCTGCAACTAAACAAAGTCACGCCACCTGTGCGCCATTAAAAGTTCTGAGCTTATACACCAAGGCTAATACGCACGCACACTGGATTAACTATAGCAGTAGGCCATTCACATAGCACATCTTTTCCACGCTTAAGTTTGTTATTTTCAATGTAAGAATATATGCCAATATGCGTGCGCAAGCAGAGCGATGCGCTCGCGCCTTCCAGACGCCCCAAGTAGAAAACATCTCACACTATAGCGGTGAGAGTTGTGCATGGCTTTCAGTGCAATGCAAACAAAAGATATGTTAGACGAATTATTACAAATTATTAAAATTATAACAACAGTTCATTTATAATACTTAATATAAAGCTTAAATTTACATTAGACGTAATAACCGTGAATTGTACAACCAAAATCTATATTTGTTGCATCCCTAATTGTTATGCAGTTCAAAACAACATATGAATGTGTCTGAATGTAGAAGAAGCTTACTTAAGCAACGCACTGTTTTTGGTTGTGCTTTGAAATACAACATCTGAATGTTTGTAAAAAAAAAAAAAAAAGCCACATTGTACAATGCACTGATGTTATGTAGTTTAAAAATAAAATATATTAACATTTTAATGTAGAAAAATACAATGTGGGTGTCTTAAGGAGCAAAAATACAACATCTTTTATGTACAGCTCTTTTATGCTGTTGTGTCCACTTATATTGCAAGTCATATCTCTCCGGACCCTCATTTGGCATGCTTTTCATGAACTGGCCCCCGTGACAAACTAATTGAATAGCCCTGCTCTAAATGGTCTTGCCCCACCTTATATCTCTGAGCTGATACACCCCTATAAGCCCACTCGTTCTCTCAGGTCAGCTGATTGTGCCAAAAACAAAGCGTAGCTGGTAGTTTAGCTATATTTTATTTTGTATTTTATATACTATTACGCTTATTTTGTATATATTTCTGTACAGCACTTTGGCTCACTTCAAGAAAAAAACATGAAGTGGCCAGGTTTAAACAGGCCCTAATACTAATTAGTTATTCAATCATAAGGCAACTCTGAAAGTACCCACTTTTGGATATTGCCCCCCTTTTTTAAATAACCCACTGATTCCTGAATTTAAATATTTCTTATAAAAGAATGTTAGACAACCAAAAGTCATATACTGTATATAACCATTTGGACTTAAAATTTTGTTTTTCTTTTGCCAAGTTAGTTACTTTGCCATCAGCAAAATCAATTACATACCTCATAAGTTACTCTAATTGTTTCCCGAGGCATGCCTGTGGACCTGTAGAGGACCATCAATACAATCATTGCTACCAGATCTCCAATCTCGAAGTCAGAGAGCCACAATCAAATTCAGATCTTAAATCTCCATTCTACCTAACCTACAGCACTCCGCAAGCTACCCTTAGTATCGACTGGATCTCTCTGAGGAAATCTGCTTGGACTATCCATGCATCCCACACAACCGGCCTGGACACTTTCTCACAGTATTGATCTTAAGCACTCAAAACATCACTCCTAGACGAACCGGACTATCGATCAGCAGTGGGAGTGGAAACTACCACAGCACATAGGCTCTAACTGGAAGGAGAAACTGGGACTGGTAGGAACTCAACATCCAGGGAAAAGGGCTGCTGCGGGACTATGAGGTACGAATCACTTTAAAAGGTGGAGCCCATGGGTAAGAGGAGCCGGGCGGGAGTGAGGAAGCCCCACCAACCTGCAGCAGTCCCCCGATAGGGAGTAAGGCGACAGAGGCCCATTCTTCTCCGACAGTGGAGAGGTGCATTGATCCAAGTCGCAGTCTTCCTCGAGGGAACAAAGAGGAGCCCGCACCCCCTCCATCTTCATCTTCCACCGGGACGAGTCCTCCTCAAACACCTCATCGTCTCCTATCTCCTCCAAACAGCATGACTCGCTGACGTCTAACACGGCGCTGGAGGACTTGTCAATGTGCAGCCTTGAAGCATAACTCCCCATCTCAGATGCCTGCAGACTTCCTGCGGTGGAAGAACGGGTGAAGGGGAAGACGAGGCGCAAGAAGTTGGAGCTTCTTCGACGGTCTGAATGGGGAGGTGCAGAGGGAGCCAGACACTGCTCAGGCCCGGGGTTGGAGATGTATTTGTAGTTGTTGAGGAAGGATGGAGGTTGAGAAGCAAACAGAGGAGGGGGGACGCCCGGACCATTGAGGGCTTTGATGTGGCTATCTTGCATGAGTTGTTCCTTTTCCGTTTCCAGCTCCCCGTCGGAACAGGTACGGTCTATAAAGTGAAGGCCGCTGCATAGACTGTCCATCTTTTGCCCCACATCATTCAGAGACTTTGAGAACTTGAGACTTCCTGCTTCTGGTTTAAGGTTGACTGACGGTTTGAGAAGAGAGAGCCATTCGGTGCCAAATAAAGTCCTATTTTTGGGCTTGGCGAGAGAGTCCAGGCAGAGCGTGGTCATGGTGACACCCTGAGATGCTGAGCTTTTACCGTTAGAGTTCAACAGCACTACGGTGGCCTGTAAGGGCCTCTGTGAGTCAACGTCCTGAGCGAGGTCATTAGAACTGCATATGAGAGGAAAGGAGAGGGATAGGACAAAAAGAAAGAGGTGCAGAAACAGAAATGGGAAGAGAGAAAACGAATGTAAAGAGACATGCGACATGCATTAGAGAACACATGGAGAAAGATTACAAAAAGACAGGTGGGGGGGAGCTGAGAGGAAGGTTAGAAAACAAAATGGCAGAATCAAGATGGATGGCTGTGTTGGTCCACTTTTGTTTTGACATTTTGGGTCCTCTTTAATTCTGTTTCAGGACTTGATCGTACAGCAGGAGTACACAGAGGCTTCAGGCCAAAGGTAGGGCAAACCTACCTGCATATATCTTGGTTTGAAGGCGTCACTGAACTCCTGGGGAAACTGCAGGGTGCGTTCACGGAGGTTGGGCTTCCAGCCTGAATAAAAAAGAGACAATAAAGCTAATTAGAAATATTAAAGAAATTAGCATTTCATAGTGGAAGTCATAGCAAAGCAACAAAAATGCCCAAATTTGTTTCAAATATGGACAAACCCAACTGTTGGGTTAAAAAAAAAAGAAAAGGAAAGAAAGAAATCTCAATTGCTGGGTTTGTTCACATTTGATGCAAATATGCAGAATAATCACTGCTGTATGTTGAGCATTCATTCATTCATTCATTCATTCATTCATTCATTCATTCATTCATTCGTTCATTCATTTTCTTTTTGGCTTAGTCCCTTTATTATTCTGGGGTTGCCACAGCAGAATGAATCGCCAACTTATCCAGCATATGTTTTACGCAGCACATGCCCTTCCAGCTGTAACCCATGACTAGGAAACACCCATATACACACTCATTCACACACGTACATACACTAAGGACAAATTTAGCCTACCCAATTCACCTATACTGCATGTCTTTGGACTCCGGAGTACCCGGAGGAAACCCACGCAAAAGCAGAGAACATGCAAACTCCACACAGAAATGCTGACCCAGCCGAGGCTCGAACCAGCAACCTTCTTGCTGTGAGGCGACAGCGCTACCCACTGTGCTACCATGTCACCCTATGTTCAACATTATCAGCTTAAATAATGAAAGATTTGTATCCCTAAATTTGTTAAAAAAGAATAAAGAAATAACAATTGATAGAAGGAATACCCCTTTCCTATTTCACACACACAAACTAATATTACCTGGGTGTTTACATCAAAAGCAGCATGGATCCCATCCACAATGTTTGATTCCATCATTTATGTCCCAGACTAATTACCTATCGATTCGATCTGTAACGAACAGAGAATTTATAGCCCAAAGCCTGACAGGGATCAATACAGGATAGAGTGTCCGGAACTGCCCTCTACAAAAACACACAAGCTGACACGCAGTCTCACACAAATTCATATCTTTCATAAATAATGTTCCAAGAAACTATTAGAAAATGATGGTGTGTTTTCAGGCACAAGAAATGTGGAAGCATGCCTGAGCGAACGCATTACATAAACACTTCATCTGTGACTGTATGATTCACACTTTCAGTTACTTGGGAACTGAAGAAATGAACATTTTTAAACATTTAAGGGTGCTTTCCACAAATTAAGTGCAAACTTGAGCCTTTTTATAAATGTATGAATCACCAAAGACTAGATCTTCTTTAAATATTCTACTCAAAAATCTTGAATGAGCCGAGTAAATTACACAAATACACCTCATTGAACATGTACACAGACATCACCTACTATATAACTGCAGGTTAACTATGTTTATGTACTGTAGATTTTCCAGTGATGTGTTGCGACTGGAAGGGCATCCGCTGCGTAAAACATATGCTGAAAGTTGGCAGTTCATTCTGGTGTGGCGACCCCAGATTAATAAAGGGACTAAGGCGAAAAGAAAATAAATGAATGTACTGTAGAATAACTTTTAAATAATAATAATAACTGTTAATAATTACTGTTAAAAGCTATTAGCTACTAGTTAAAATTGTTTGGAACTAATAAAGTTATAGTAACTAATAACCTTAACTTGACTAAAGCAAATAATGTGCACCTTTTGTAAAGCTTATTGTGAAAAGCGCTATACAAATAAACTTGAACTGAAAGGATACTTCACCCAAAAGTAAAAGTTCTCACTATTTACTCTCCCTCAAGCGATTCCAAAGCTTTACGAGTTTCTTACTTCTGTTGAACACAAAAAAAGATACTTTGAAAAAAGCTAAAAAGCTGTAACCATAAATTTCCAAAAGAAGAAAATCAAATAAGGTTTCCAGTTTTAAAAATATCTCAGCAAACAATTCTGTGTTTAATAGACATCTAATAGGCGTCTAATAGGCATCTAAACATAGACAGTTTGGCTAAAACAAGGCTAAACTTGGGCTGTCAGTAAAAATCTAATAGACTTTTAAGAATAGCCCAAAACTAGACTAGTCGTCAAATAGATTGTGATTGCAAGAATTGACTTGATTGTAATGCAAGAATGCGCACCTTTTGTAAAGCTTACTGTGAAAAGTGCTACAAATAAACCTGAATTGATTTGAATTAAAGGGACCCCAGAAAACAATTCTGTGTTTAACAGACGTCTAATAGGCATCTAAACAGTGACAGCCCAAGTTTAGCCTTGTTTTAGCCAAACTGTCAGAGAAAATCTAATAGACTTTTAAAAATAGCCCAAAACTAGACTTGTCATCAAATAGACTGATTAGACAGATTTTATATGTGTAGTCATTCATTTCAGTTTATTTGATGACTAGTCTAGTTTTGGCCTATTCTTAGACGTCTATTAGATTTTCACTGACAGCCTAAATGTAGCCTTGTTTTAGCCAAGAAGACTATGTTTAGACCTCTATTAGACATCTTTTAAAATCAAACAAATGCCTGCTGGGATACTTCACCCAAAAAAGAAAGTTTACTCAAGCGATTCCAAACCTTTACAAGTTTCTTACTTCTGTCAAACACAAAAGAAGATACTTTAAAGAAAGCTAAAAACCTGTAACCATTATCTTCCACAAGAAGAAAAACAAATAAGGTTTCCAGCTTTTAAAATATATTTTGTGTTCAACAGAAGAAAGTTAAACAGGTTGAGGACTTTTAACATAAGGGTGCTTTCCACAAATGAAGTGCAAACTTGGGCCTTTTAAAAATGTTATGAATGACCAAAGACTACAGATCTTCTTTAAATATTCTACTCAAAAATCTTGAATGAGCCGAGTAAATTACACAAATACACCTCACTGAACATGTACACAGACATCACCTACTATATAGCTGAAGGTTAAATATGTTTATGTACTGTAGAATAACTTTAACTGTTAATAGCTATTATTTAATAGTTATACTTATTTAAAACTAATAAAGTTATGGTAACTAATAAACTTAACTTGATTGGAATGCAACAATGTGCACTTTTTGTAAAGCTTACTGTGAAAAGCCCTACAAATAAACTTGAATTGATTTGAATTAAAGGGATCCCAGCAAACAATTCTGTGTTTCTAAGATGTCTAATATGCATCTAAACATAGACAGTTTGGCTAAAACAAGGCTAAAATTGGCCTGTCAATGAAAATCTAATATACTTTTAAGAATAGCCCAAAAATAGACAGATTAGACAGACTTTATATGTGTAGTCGTTCATTTCAGTTTGTTTAATGACTAGTCTAGTTTTGGCCTATTCTTAGACGTCTATTAGATTTTCACTGGCAGCCCAAATTTAGCCTTGTTTTAGCCAAGAAGACTATGTTTAGACCTTTATTAGA
>CAIGQZ010032254.1:3683159-3705590 GCA_903798205.1 Danio tinwini | reverse complement strand
ATCTATCTATCTATCTATCTATCTATCTATCTATCTATCTATCTATCAGGGCTGCACAATATATCATTTTAGCATCGTTCTCACAATGTGATCATTCGCAATGGTCACATTGCGAGTAATGTTGAGCAACAATGTTGAGTCTGGATTATAATTTATAATTTTGCAAGTGTTTTTTGAGGCCTGTGACTGTATAAGGGTTATAGAAGCATTCAGACATAAGAAATTGTAACTTAATTAAAAAAATTAATAATGATTACATTTTATTGAATTGTTTATAAAACAAAGACTGTGCAATATTATTTTACACTAGATTGTTCAGTTACTGTACACCTGAATACAGTTTGACCTCAGAAAACAATGAAACGCTGTTTAATAAATTTGTATATTTTTCTTTATTGAATTTCTCTATTCATGTAGATTGTTTATTATATTTTATGCACTCCTATACAGAATCTTGTCAATCAATCTAAAATGATCAATTCTTTCCAAATAGTTATTCAACTCATCTAGTGAGATTGTAAACATATGGAAATATATAATCACACAATAAAAAAAAATTGCATTGTTCAGTGTTAATTTCATTGACAAACAATTTTTGTGATGAACAAGTTTCTACTGACGAAAATGAGACGAAAGCTAAATAGAAATTAAGTGATGATGACGACAACTATAATAATAAAAACGAAATGACTAATAAAAACAAAATGAGAAAATTATTAAGGGACGTTTTTTTGGGAAATATGCAATCAGAATTAATCTTGATGTGTGATGCACGATGCACACATGCACATTGGAAAAGTAACTGGTCCGCAGTAGACATGGCATGGAATTACATCATCATCCATAGGGGTTTCTGTCTGTTTGTCTATTAAACTAAAATGAAATGGCAACAGCAGAGAGAAAAAGTAGATTCATGTTTGATGTCAAGACAAAAAGACCGTAAACTGTATGGGGAGGAAATAGCTGATAAAAACAACAAATCTGAAGTGACATCACCAGCATGCCAGGGATGCCATATCTAATTTTTGGTCTTCAGTGGAAAAGCTATATTCCATATTTTAACAAGACTGCTTCATTTCATTTTAAGTTAGAATATTTTGTATTAATAAATGTATTAAATATTTTAATGAAATTACACTTAAATTAAACCAAATATATGTTAGTCAACTAAATCTAAAGTAGTCGACTAAATACTTATAAAATTTTGTCAACTAAACCTAAAATGAACTTTAAGACTAATATATGACTAAATCTATAATGGAATTTTAGTCAAAAGACTAAGATTAAAACTAAATCAAATTTATCTGTCAAAAATAACACTGGCATTGTTAAATTTTTCCAATAACGTGCAGCCCTTCTATCTATTTATATACTTTTTTCCCCAACACAAATTCTTTAAACAATTTACTTTTACTATTGGCCCGTTTCCACTGAGTGGTACGGTACGGTACGGATCGGTTCGGTACGCTTTTATGGCCGTTTCCACTGTCAAAAGCGTACCGAACCGATCCGTACCGTACCACTTTTTCGGCACCCTTTCGAAAGGGTACCAAAGACGAGAAAGGGTACTAAAAGGTGGAGCTACACGCGCAGCTGAACGCTGATTGGTTTACAGAGATACGTCACAATCTCGTGGAGCTAGCCAGAATCAAAACAATGGAGCCGCCATGTTTTTAAATGCACAGCCGAGACAACTATATGCATATAATAACAATACATGGATGACTTGGGCTCAAAACAAACCTTGTCGTTGTCTTGATGAACAGCCACAAAGCCAAGAATCTGCCGTGTCCTGTTCTTGTTTTATGAGGCCGTCTAAAAGTGCGAGCGGTTTTTCGCTTTCTCCAGGGAGCCCGCGTTCGCGTCTAGATTTGATATAACAAACTTCTTGAGCTGATAATAATAACGTGTGTGCGATTAATGAAGTGTCTTCGACATCTGATCCATTCAGAAAGAAAAGGACAAATGCGAGAGTGAAGAACGGAAAAAAAGGAGAAGCCCGACAGGATTACAAGGATTCCCGACAGGAGCAAATAGTTTCAGCAACCTGAAACATGAACAAACTGCCATGTTTATCATCACCTTTTGGACTATTATGAACTCGGAATGACGGAATTACTCTCTAACAGAGGCTACATGTGCTGGTGAAGATTACAGACACAGATGAGAGGTTAGCTCTGACTGTGGGCTACTGTATATGTTGCGTGTTGTTTTTGAACTCAAATAAGGACTTAATGTATGCTGTGTGTCGTTTATCTGTAATTGGTAACATATCGGAGACTGTAAGGGGTTGTATGTGTTTATATATGTTGCATTTATTTGTTTATTTTATATAATTGCAGACGTTACAGTAGGCTGTAACACTGTCACTAATCTGCAGTTATAATCAAATCATGGTTATAGAAATGTTAGTAATAAACATTTATAAACAAGTATTAATATGTTTAAAGCATCTGTTTTGTTAGAAGAGCTTCTCATATAATGTGAACGACCTGTACAGCTTTACTGTAGACATTTATTCGAGCGAGAATGACGTCGACTGAAACTCTCTGTAGTACACCACGCCCACCAAAAGGGTACCTTTTGTAATGGAAACGCAAGCTTGATAAAGGAGACCCGTACCGACCCGAACCGTACCGTACTGTACCACTCAGTGGAAACGAGCCATATGTAGATTGTGTCAAAGCAGCTTAACATAGAAGTTCTAGTAAATTTAAACTGTGTCAGTCCAATTTTCAGAGCTGAAGTTCAGTTTAGTTCAGTCCAAACAGTAGCAAGAGCAAATCCATCAATGCGAAGCCCTACAAATCCCAAACCAAGCAAGCCAGTGGTGATAGCAGAGTGAAACAAACTTCACCAATTTCCAAAAAAAAAAAAATTTAAAGAGAAACCAGGCTCAGTTGGGAACGACCATTCCTCCTCTGGCCAAACTTGTATTTACAAACGTCCTTTGACTCTTTATAGTCACCAAACAAAGCAGCACAGCACTGATTAAATAATCATTTGTATTGGAATGATTTCTGAAGGAATGATGCTGAAAATTTAAATTGCAACATGTCATATTTTAATACACGCAAAAGAGACTTCTAAAAACATTTTACATATGTTTGTATTTGAACATTGGAAAGTCTTTTTTTTTAAGTAAATATGACTTTAATATTGTTATAGAAGTAAAAACAAAATACTGTAGGAGAAAAAATAAATGAAAATGTAAATTGTGGTTAATAACAAGCCGTGTGTGCAGTCGGCCTCTGGAGGGCTGAACTGCTCCCAGTGACGGGTGTTATTCTGGGAGGCTGTTTTCTCCTCTCCATGCCTCCATTCATCACACACACACAGTGACCCAGCATCTTGGGCCAAAATTACACGCTCTAAAACCTTTCCTCAGCCCACGACATAAGCACAAGGCCACAAAGAGCTAGAAACAACTAGAAAGTTGATAAACAAACAGAATGAGACAAACTAAAATAAACCTCAATTGTTCCAGAACTGAGGAGTCAATATTAATGGAAAGTATGTAAAATGGAGGCGACGCAGTGGTGCAGTAGGTAGTGTTGTTGCCTCAGGTGAAGTCGGTACAGGTGAATAGGGTGGGCTAAATTGTCCGTAGTGTATGGGGTGTATGGATGTTTCCCACTGATGGGTTGCAGCTGGAAGGGCATCCGCTGCGTGGAACATATGCTGGATAAGTTGGCAGTTCATTCCACTGTGGCGACCCCAGGATAATAAAGGGACTAAGCCGAAAAGAAAATGAATGAATGAATGAATGAATGAGTGAATGAATGAATGAATGTAAAATGGAGTAAAAGTTGATGAACAAAAATTAGAAAGGGAACACGTGAGAATGTAAGTGCACTGCATTTCCATCAGCTATCTGATAATAAGGTTTATTGCTGACATGTGGGTACTTAAAACAATGACCTTGAATATCTGTCCAAAATCTTATCTTATCTCATAAAATATGAAGTACTATTCTAGACAGCAGTGGGGGAAAATTTGGAACACCACATTATTCGAAGGCCACATTTCTTATTAGTGTTCATCAAGATTCACTTGATTTTACACTTCACAAAAGTTTAGGCCCCAAAAAAACTCACTCACAGTTTTCTTAAAGTAAAAAGTTTCACATCCTAAACAATAAAAGGTATTTGAATAAAAATGTATTTAAAAAAAATGTGATAAATGTAAAAATGTTCAAACTTATTGTGCTGTATTGTAATAAATGATTTGTCTAAGTCTTGAATAACATTGCTAATTATTACATTTTAATAACTGTTTCTAATCAATTATATTATATCTTGAAATAAAAATAATAATGTATTACAAAACTTTATTAAGACGGCACGGTGGCTAAGTGGATAGCACTGTCACCTCCACAGCAGGATGATCGCTGGTTTGAGTCCCAGCTTGGCCAGTTGGCATTTCTGTGTGGAGTTTGCATGTTCTCCATTGTTCATGTGGGTTTCCTCCCGGTGCTCCGATTTCCCCCACAGTCCAAAGACATGCAGTATAAGTGAATTGGGTAAACTAAATTGGCCATAGCGGATAAGTGTGTGAGTGCGTAGGGGTGTTTCCCCATACTGGGTTGTGGCTGGAAGGGCATTTGCCGAGTAAAATATATGCTGGCATAGTTAGCAGTTTATTCCGCTGTGGCGACCTCTGATAATCAGAGATTAAGATGAAGGAAAATGAATGAATGAATGAAAACTTTATAATAAAAAAATACACAGACTTAATAAAGATTTTATTGTACTACATATGTATTGAGTATAAAAATTGGGTACATTTTATTTCATTTCGGTTCAATACTCTTTATATATATATGCCCACAATTTCTACCCAATTTTTTTTCATCTTAGCAAAAACAAACAAAAAAACGCATGTTCATAAAATGTCTAAACAAAATAGATAAAAAAAAAACACAGTAAACTTGTGTTACATGTTTTTTTCTAGGTCCTAAAATGACTTCTAAATCAGGCAAACTCGAGAAACAAAAGTAGAGGGATGATTTAAAATGAGACAATTATGAGTTCATGAAAACCTCTAAATATGAGCTTGCCTCATATAAAAAAATAAATCATGCAACAAAAGTGTCTTAAGATGAAATTGGGTAGAAGTAGTGTTGATTTCAATTAGGGATGCACTGAAATGAAAATTCAGAGCTGAAACCAAAAAAAAAAAAACAGGGAAACCAAGGCCGAAAAGCGAAACACTGAAATAAATCATGCCAATAATTAGTACCATTGCATTTATGGCTATGACTATGTACTAAACTTACTAAAAATCAAGGCATTGCAATTGCATAAATTAATATTAAAGTTTCAAAGAATAAATGTCAAATTATACATATATTTTAAATAAATTATTGTTAAATTATTAAAATATTTATTTAGCACATTGCAACAATGGGTTATCACTTCTGGGGCCTTATTACAGTAAAAAGTTGCAATTTTATTTTAACCAATAAATACTGGTGTGAAAAGGAAATGCCTGCTCTACCTATGCACTGCGCACACACTGCTTCAGCTCTGCTTGCGCGTGCATGTAAAAAAAACCCTCGGTTTCTCTGCATCCATCGTGGTCTGGGTTGTTTTGCTTGGATGCTGCTTTGTTTCTGCATTCAATCAACAATCTTTATTACGCAGATTAAGTACACTAAAAAAAATGATGTCTGCAAAATTGTTACAAACAATTTATATCTGTTGAATTTAAACAAACAATTTAAATTTAGTAAAGTTCAACTTAATTTGTTTGTTTAAATTCAGCCCAAATAAATAGTTTACAACCACTTATCTTTAAAAAAAAATCGTAAATCCAAGGAATCTTCAAAAAAAATTTTCAGTGTACAGTCGCGATGCAGTGCAGAGGATCCGAATAGATGGAATAGTCACACCGCAGACATGCTGCTTCAGACAACACGTGCAAGCCGCAGTTTCTGTTTGCATCATCACAACATACTGTTTTGGCTGTGTTATTTTGGTGATAAAAATCTTTCACTTTTGGGCCATTTTCGGCTGAAAATTTTCAGTGGCTGAATGTTCGGCGCATCCTCAATTTCAATGCTTGTTTTGTTATATGGTTACCCTGGAAGATTGCTGAGTTCCACTGATTAAGCACCACAGTTGTAAAATACATGAAATACACTTAAAGTGCACCTATTTTACCCCTTTTACAATATTTAAGACATTAGTGTCTCCAGAATGTGTCTGTAAAGTTTTAGCTCAAATTACCCATCAGATTATTTATTATATAATGTACAATCTGCCCATTTTTGTGTCTGAAGGTAATGTAGCTGTTTTTGTAGCCTGTGCCTTTAAATTCAAATGAGCTGCTTCTCCCTGCCCACCAATCTGATGTGTGTCTGCTTCTCATGCGTTACGTCAGATAAACAGGCATCAGTGATAGAGATAGACACGGATGAAGCTGATATAAGTTCACTAGTCAAAATATCAAGTAAGTTTATTTGACGTACTTGTGGTGGAGTTTTTCCAAGCCTTTCTGAAATGATGAGTCACACAAAAATGCAATTTACAGTATACACACACACATATTCGCATTTACTGACACCATGCGGCCGTGGTGATTATAGTTGTTAAGTATTACACAGTTATTCTACTCTCTTTATTACAAACATGCTCCATTTTAAAAACGTTTTAAACTTATAAAACTAATTATTGAGGTGCAGTCGACCACAGAGAGTTGTAACCCATGTTTTAATAAAAAAAAATGTTCTGTGGACATGTGTATTCATGTTATTGTGGAGACATGGCACCTGTCAATCAATTTGTTGGGCAGGGAAAACTGCACTCCACCTTGCGTTGCGGTGGGCCTCAAAATCACTGGGATTTGGATCCTATTTTAACATCATACATTTAAAAAAAAAAAGACTTGTTGTATTTATATTACTCCAATTTGACTGCCGACACACTATACACACACACAGTTCTGTCCAAACAGCTTACAAAAGTTGATTTTCATTATAGGTGCCCTTTAAAATAAATTATTTAATAAAGCTGCCCTTTGAGTTAGAAACTCTAGCAATGAAAGCTCATCTCAGGTTCTGTGAATGCATGCAAGGACACAAATGATTACACACATTTTAGGTTTTTCTTGAATAGCATTGTTGCAAATGCTAAAAAAACACCAGTGTGCAACAGTACTTTTGTTTTATAACAAACTGGATTTGTGCCATGCATGATCTCTTGGATAGAGTCTAAAAATGCAATCAAAAGCAAATTAGGAAGAAGTTGCGTACAGAAACAGAATGGTAAGCATCACTAAATACAAAAGCATTTCAAACAAGCAGCATTTTGTTTCCAGACTGTTCAACCTGAACCAATTTTCTGGCAGCATATTAACTCTGCGACTAATTGTTTGTACATTATCAACTGCACAATTTGAGGCGTGCAATACGTCTACTGAGCGATTATGGAAATGAAAGCAGATGCAGCTAAAAAGCCTGTCAATCATTTTCGATTTGACATTTGATGTGACGAGGCAGACGTTCCTCTAACAGATGTTCCCAACCAGCCAACGACATGTTGCCTTCTTCAAATGCACACTTGAAGAGAGGATGAGGAGTGTGCCAAAGTTGTGATGTCAAGCACAGAAGGCTAATTGGCCACTGTGGGTTTTCATAATGGGGATTTTCTATTCAGGAGTAACATATGGTCTTCGGTAAACAGTGTTGTGCAACTTTACAACACTTGGACATTTTGTTCCACAACACACACTGCATATACTCACGCTTATTAAAAATAAATATTACTGATACAAAATTTGTGTTTTCAGCATGGATCTGTGTGGTGCAAGTGGTGTGTATAAAACCTTTTATTTTACTATTTTAAATCGTAAACTAATTTTGTTAGCATTTTCTTTCTTACAGATGAAAAAAAAGAATAAAAGAGAGAATCACAAAACTACCAGCAGATCTGTCTATCAGTGAAGATATTTTGTATCAGTATAACATGTAGTATTTTATTATCATTTTTGATGGATCAGGCTTTTCTGCCTCATATTGTATGAAACAATTTTAAGCACACTTTGAATTTTGTTTATTTTGGCTTAAGCAAAGCAAAATACACTACCTGACAAAAGTCTTGTCGTCCATCCCAATTGTAAGAGCAACAAATAATAACTTGCCCTCTAGTTGAACATTTGGAAAAGTGGAGAAGGTATATTTTTTCAGCTGAATCACCCAAGATTCAGAAATCAGTCAAGTTTGGTGAAGGAAAAATCATGGTTTGGGGTTACATTCAGTATGGGGGGAGGGGGGGGGGGCGCAAGAGATCTGCAGGATGGCAACATTAACAGCCTGAGGTATCAAGACATTTGTGCTGCCCATTACATTACAAACCACAGGAATTCATCAGCAGGATAGCGCTCCTCATACTTCAGCCTTTATATCAAAGTTCCTGAAAGTAAAGAAGGTCAAGGTACTCCAGTATTGGCCAGCCCAGTCACCAGACATGAACATTATTGAGCATGTCTGGGGTAAGATGAAGGAGAAGGCAATGAAGATTAATCCAAAGAATCTTGATAAACTCTGGGAGTCCTGCAAAAACACTTTCTTTGCCATTTCAAATGACTTTATTAATAAGTGATTTGAGTCATTGCAGAGATGTATGAATGCAGTCCTCCAAGCTCATGGGAGTCAGACACAATGTTAATTCTTTTTCCACTGCACCATGACTTTATATTCTGTACTGTACATTATTTCTGTTAAGTGACAAGACATTTGTCTAAGCAAAGTCACTGTCTGATTAAATAATTAAAATTTAGGGCATGATCATATTTTATTTTGGTAAAATAAGTGTAATCTAGAGGCCTTTGCCTTTTACTTCTTCTACACTTCTGATACAAATGATCAACTAGGAGTCAAGTTTTTATTTGTTTTTTCCAAAACTTGGAAAGGCGACAAGACTTTTGTCAGGTACTGTATTAAGCAATTTGTAATAGTAATATAAAATTCACAGACTGTACTAAAAAAGCAATTAAGTTTACTTACAAAAAGAGTAAATCCAAGTTGACTTAGAACTGTAGTAACTTGGAACTGTTAAAGCAACACTCTAACTTTTTTGGAAAGTAGGCTGATTTACAAGTCCACTAGAGTTATACTGTATGGTTGAGTTTTACCATTTTTAAATCCATTCAGCCAATCTCCAGGTCTAGCAGGAGAACATTTAGCTTAGCATAGATCATTGAATCAGATTAGACCATTTGCATCTCAGTCACAAATTACCAACATGTTTCAAAGATTTTATTGGTTATATTGACAAAGTTTAGTCGATTTTTAGGCGCTGTGTAATATCCTTGTGCCTACAAATTCCTTGATTATTACATAAAAATGATAGTATAGTTCCTAGCCATATCAACCTAGAAAATAGCAACTTTTCATTTTCAGTGGGTCTTTGTGTACAATGTATTGCACAATTCTGGCAAAAATGAGAGTCATGATTTTTTTTTTTTTGCTTAAAATCAAGATCACAATATTCTCACGATTCTGTAGATGTAAAATAAAAATTAATATGAGACGGCTATTCTTATTGTCATTTCTCAAACATGGAAAAACAACAATAATAATGTTAGATCTATGTGCAGGTCTGCTGCTGGTTAAAATGCTACATTTTGTATATACTTTGAATTATGGACTTGAATAAACTTTAAATTTGTCCTGGTTGTAATGCACAGTAAAAATACATCAGAATACAACTATTCATTATTCTGAGTGAGATGAATTATTAAGTTTGAGACATATGCTTGTCATTTGTCATTGACAACATTATTAGACCATTTTTTTCACTGGTAAAATGAGATACTTGTCATTATCTGATTCCCTCCTGCATAATGCATGAGGGAATCAGATAATGACAAATATCTCATTTCAGCTTTATATAGGCTAGAGTAGTTATACTGACACTGTAACATGTTTATTCTCATGCACAACACTTTGGGTTCACTATAAAAAAAAAACATATCAAAAACACTGTAATATTATTAAAGAGCCCCTATTACGGGTTTTTGAGAATGACCTTCCATGTAGTGTGTAACACAGCTTTAAGTGAAGTGAAATATCCAGCTTAAATCTGGCTTAAAAGGCTTAAATCTGAAATTGCACAGTGTTTAAAACTATTGATTCATTTATAAAAGAGTCGACTCATAGTGCTTCAAATGAATCATCTTGATAACGAATCTTTAGCCGTTTGGGCATGATGTCGATACGAAACTTAAGCCCCGCCCAATAGTTGCATGTGCAAACCCAGGAAAATTGAAACCTGCGGCCCCGCCCACAAACACAGTAGCAAAGAGGAAGACACTGTAGCAGATCCCAGTTGAATTAAGTCATGAAGACGTGCTCAGCTGGATAATATTGGAAGTGTGAGAGGAAAGTTAGTGTTATTTTCTCTACCCAAAGATGAAACTGTGAAGAGTCAGTAGTTAAGGTTTATTTTTGCAAAAAAAAACCTCAGGATTATAGCTCAGCCTTGTGCTGTTTGAGTGCTTTTGGAATCTACACTCTTACAACGGGGGATTCGTCTGCCATTTGTTGAAGGAATTATCAAAAAAGACTATTGATATAAGGGAGTTTGTCAGAGCTCGACAGGAACTTTATCAGTACATGGATCAGTGGATCAGGTTCTTCCTCCATTTCACAAGTGTAGGTGCGATTAAAATGGTTGTCTACTTGTTTTCTCTAGCTTGCAAAGTATGTATTTAATTGTGTTTTGTTACTTGTAACCGCTTGTACTGTATCTGGTTAACTCTTTATATTCTCATATCGCGTCTTATGCCACATTGAATGCAATATGCTGGTGTTTAACTGCATTGGGCTCACACACATACCTGCCAACTGATGTCCCTAAAAATTAGATTCGGGGGTGAGGTGTCTAAATAACACTGTTGAGAACTGGGTACTGTTTACTGTAGTGTTAGTAACTACTATGAAGCGTGTTTCTGGCAGCCACTACGATCAGTTCCTAAACCAATGTTGGCGACCCGGGGGTTTCACAGACCATACCAAAATGCTGAGGACCGGGGGGGGGTTGAAATTACAGGAGTTTTCCGAGATAAATAACAAAATGGTTGGGTGGCTGGAGATGAGTCTAAAATACAGGAGACTCCCAGGAAAAACAGGAGTGTTGGCAGGTATGCTCATACATACACTATGCACTCTGACTACTTCAATATTGTTGATATGCCGTGCTAGGCATTTCACTCTGTCTCGTGCTGAATGCTGTCGATTAATCGCAAGAGGCTCTCATCGGTCCAATCTGCGCAGATTAGCTACGCGCTAAGGAGGGGTTTGGGAACAAATGAATCGCAGGACAAATCATATGGGAGTCGCTGGGATGGTTAGGTAAAAATAATTGCATATAATAAGACCATGAAAGTGTTTTTTGACCTTGCATGCATATTAGACTGTTGTTGGAGACCCTTAAAACCAAAATATGTATAATAGGGGCTCTTCAAAAAAAATCTTGTGTTTTACGGAAAAATTCTGTTTTGTAAAGATAATGATGAAGTTAAATAAAAAAATGAGGAAGAATAAAGATGTAAAATGCTGAACTATCCCTTTAAGATGGTGTAGATGAACCCAACCAGGAGGATTGTGGTTAATAACATGCCTGACATGGATCAGTTGAGTGTGTTGTTTTGTTTGATTGCTTAATGTGCAGCTGAAGTGACAGGACTGACAGGAACACCCCATGGACCCCGATTAGGACCCTTTGGGTTTGCCGACAGTCAAAACCCTCGTCACGCAGCACGAGTGCGTGTCGGACACTGAACCGATAACAACCGTAATGGGACCACTCATGTTATTTATCCTGTCTGAGACAAACAAGCTCTGGAATGATGGGACGTTTCTTTCCGTGGGGATGAACACATCATCCCGATGCTCCTCGGTGCATGTAAACACTCAATTGAACATGTGCAACAACATGAGGCTTCGAAAGCAAATACAGACAACTTTTTAGTCAACTCCTTAAAGCGTGAACATTTACATGGCGTGGACTGTGCAAAGTCTATCTAGATTTAAGAGTTCATCATAAAATTTTACTGACAATACAAACTAAAAATAGGTGACACGGTGGCTCAGTGGTTAGCACTGTTGCCTCACAACAAAAAGGTCACAGGTTTGAGTCCCGGATGGGTCAATTGGCTTTTCTGTGTGGAGTTTGCATGTTCTCCCCGTGTTGGCTTGAGTTTTCTCCCGGTGCTTCGGTTTCCCCAACAATTCAAAGACATGCACTATAGGTGAATTAAATCAACTAAATTGGCGTAGTGTATGAGTGTGAATGAGTGTGTATGGATGTTCCCCAGTACTGGGTTGCAGCTGAAAGGGCATTAGCTGTGTTGATGCCTGATGAATAAAGAGACTAAGCCGAAGTGTTACGGTCTGTGGGAGTTTGTATTTTTGTGCTTTCTCTCTCTATGTTTTTCCTCGTCTCCACTCGCTCTTGCTCTCCCCCTCTTTGTCTCGCCCTATCACCTTTTGTTCCGCTATTTTCTCTCTCCCAGGTACCCGCTGATTGTATCCCAAGCCTGTCACTCCTTATTAGGGTGTTTCCTCGTGGACCAATCGGGCTTCGTTCCGCGGACTTTAAATTTGACTGGCATGCCTTGTTTGACAATGCTGTGTATGTGTGTGTGCGTGTTGGTTTGTGCTGTGTACGCTTGTTTCTGATTATGTTTTAGGTTTTGTTTCGTATCTCTGAATAATTATACAAAACTGTAAATTAATTTCATATGGTTAAAGCATTTTATCATTCCTTTTTGGGAAAAAAGGAATAGGTTACCAAGTCGCACGACATACATTTTGCGCACAGTTATTTATATTGTTCAGAAACACTAAGTAAGTGGGTGAGTGCAGCTTTTTGTACTTTTGATTATTATTTCAGGGAGTTTATGTTATTGGCATTGCATACGCTGAAGATCTCGGTTTCTTTTTCACATTTTGATTTTTATTAATAAGTTTAGAGGGGATCTTGTGTTCTAGTTTAGGCGGCTTTTGATTTTGTTTTCTTGGCTTTGGCGCCACTCTAGTTCCTTTTCCCCTGAAACTTTTGGTTTGATTATATTTCTGTTTGCTTGTTTTTTTATGCATTGTACTAAGCGCACATATTTGCCTCTCTTTTGTTGGCTTCATCCCTCTTTTCCTCATAGAGAATTAAACAAATTAATTGTTAAGATTGTGTCTTTGTGTTTTTCCATCCATTTACTCCAGTAATAATCTAATATTCTAAATGTTACGTTTACTCTCCCTAGACAACTTATTAAACCGTAACACAAAGAAAAACGAATAAATCAATGAGTATAAACTAAAAACTGTTGTGCTTGCTACATAAATATCATTATTTCAATGTCTGTTAAAAATTCTTGATTCTGGTTGGCTGGAAGGTGAGCAATAAATTTGTTAAATGCACAGGACGTTTTAGTCACAGTTCAAAATAAATGTGCTTATCTCAAACATCAGTAGTAATATTTTACTTTTATATACTTATTTTATGTAATCATAGTAACTCAATCTCAAGTACACCAACACATGCTTTACCAGGGAGTTGATGAAGATCAACCAACTTACAAACATGATACTATGAGCTTTTAGATATGCACTCTGTATTCACATACACACACTCTCTCAAATGTAAATGGCAAAGATTCAGTCATACATTATATAGCCAAGAGCATTGCTAGTTTCCACTTGCCTAAACCAGGGCAAATTACCATGGAATAAGAAGGATAATAAACAGATAGCAAAGGCTAAAAAACACCTGACAAGGTTTTACAGCAAAAAGGCAGATGGATCACAACCTGAAGGGGTGGACATTTTTTACATTTACATGGATAGTTTGAAAAAGTTCAAAACTATCCATCAGAAAACAGAAGGCATGTAGGTTATGTACAACAGTTCTTTAATGGCATAGTTTAGATCTTATTGAGTGTTTTATGTTTGATGAAAACTTAAAATTTGACAAACAGATCAGTACAGTAAAATCCTGCTTTTACTACCTCAGACAACTGTCTAGTCAAGCATTTTTTTATCCCAGAGAAATTTTTAAACAGTGATTCATTCATTTGTAACAACTCTTCTGGATTATTGTAACTCTCTCTCTATTATGGTATTTCTCAGTCTTCTCTCTTGTCTGCAGCTGGTACAAAATGCAGCTACTGGACTACTCTCTGGCACCTGCCAAGTATGAGTGGGTAACTCCTATTTTATCTGCACTGCACTGGTTACCCATTAAATACAGAATTGATTTAAAATTGTATTATTTGTATACAAAGCCATCAATAATCTTGCACCTCAGTACCTTACAGACTTGCTCTGTCTGTATACCCCCTCTTGATCATTGAGATCTTATGATCTCATTTACTCACCGTGCCTAAAACACACCTTAAAAAATAAGGTGATCGAGTGTTTGCAGTTCCTAGTCCTAAATTCTGGAACACTCTGCCAATTCACATCACACTTTCCCCCTCCGTTTTTGTGTTTAAGTCCGTTTTAAATCAATTTTCTCTCGCTTTTCATACTCCTTGATTACTGTTTTATTGCTTTTATTTGTTAAATGTTTTGTTTTTTCATCTGTTTTCTTTTCTGTCTTTAGTATTACAGCACTTTGGTCAACTTTGGGTTTTTTTTAAATGTGCTTTACAAATAAATATTGTATTGTATTGCTTTAGGCCTAAGAAATTAGCAAATATACAGTATATAACATTTGGTAGGATTAGTTCAGATACGTTTCAGACTTTTCACATTTTTGTTGTTTTTTCTTTCTGCTGTCATGGTTTGTAATTTGTTTTCACCCAGTACAAAGTCCATCTAAACTTGTGCACAATTTAAGTAGATTTCAAAAGGTGGTCAAAGGTAAGCTTCCTGTAAACTCTGGGGCTTTGCACGATATTGGAAAAAAATTGACTGCAACATTTTGTTTTTCAGCAATATGCATTGCAATATGAAATATATTTCACCAGATGGATTCACCATTGTAGAATGTTTGTGGTGATTTTATAGTGGAGAGCATGTGCATAAATTAAGTAAGTTCACTTTAAAATGGATTATTTTTTTGTCTGGTAAACCTTAATGCATATATAGGTATATGCAGAAATACTAACGGTAATTTTATTACCTTTTTAAGACTTTTTTTTTATAAAGACCTCCGAATATTTTAACTTCGCCACTTCTAATTAGTATCAAACCTTTAACCTAATAAACAGTTGTTAATAAAAAGTTAGTTGCTGTCATAGCTGTTTTGACAAGTTCAGCTGTCATGTTGGGTAGTGGAGTGGCTGGTGGTGCATAATAACTGGCGATGGACGGCTGCAGCTGTTCTCTGCGGCCAACAGCAGCCTTGTGGCTAGCACCCTGCATGTGGGACTTTAAAGCATTTATGTCCATCGACAATATACAAACTTTCTTTTTACAATACGTACAGTAGGCCTTGTGGTTGTTTTCATTAGCTGTGTTTCCATCTAAAAATGCAAATCAACTTTATGCACAAAACTGGATTATCGCATAAAGGACGTGTGAATAAAGCAGCGTTTCCATTTAACGAGTCAAAGCAAACAAAATTGTCACTTCCTGATTAACTGGCGACAAATATGAACAGTAAAAACTGAATTACAGTAGGAGAAGCTGCGTGAATCTTTTCTTCATTTAATAAATGAGTTGCGCCTCAGAAGGCAATCCTGACACGCCTTGAACGCGCAGTGGCTTTTGAAGTCGTGAAACGCCGAGCACAGCCACTCTTAATTCTGGAGGTCATTAATAATATAATAACACTAATACAGAAATTGTTGAGGCGTTTTACAATCACCAAAACAACATTTTAGATGTTTTACAGTGTGCTCAGCCTGCTGGTTTGTCCATTCACACACATTTTTATCGTCACATGATCTCTTAAACAAAATCACATGACCTTTTTTTATTCGCATACTGGAATTTGTTCGGTATAGTGTTTCCATGGTAGTTTATGCGCATCTTTTCTTATCAAATAAAAAGTTTATCCTGCTCAGTTATGCGCTTTATTCTCAAAACTTATGCGCATCTTGGTGTTTTTATCAACCGGTTTTTATGCACATAAAATGGTTTCACTACATGTGGGGATCGTCACGTCACCTTTCTGCGTTTGTCGTAAATTATGTGACATCCCCGTATGGAGGAGCTTTGTTGGTCGCACCCCGGTCCAAACCAATCACGTTGATCAAGCAAGCAGTTGTTAATATTAGGAGGAAAATTAATATATTTATGCTTTTTTAGAGTCAAACACTTGTGCTTGAACAAAATTTACGACATTGTAAAAACGCCATTAAGACTTTAATACATTTTAAGGGCCTTGATTTTCTCATAACTTAATTATCAACTTTTAATACTTTTTAAGACCCCATGGACACCCTGTAATGGCAGTTAGACACACAAAAAAATGTAATGTAAAATGACACTTGGCAGTCTTCACTATAAAAATGTAATTTAATTAGTCTTTGTTAAAGCAAAATTGTTTCCTTTGCCAGAATGCATTAAACTCACTTCATATGTTTAACAGAAAAAGTAAACAAGACAAATGCAATTAATAAACTTTAAATCCACATTAGTTGAACTTTGCCATTAATCTACAAACTCCGAATCAACAATAAGCCATACTAGGCATTGCAGATCCAGTGATGTGACTATTGCAGATGCACACATTGGGATATCAATGCTGAAATTACATATTGTGCAGCCCTACTTTATAAGCAGTTATTTTTTTGATGTCTTTATTTTTATTTTGTAAAAAATTATATAACATTGATTTAGACTGTCCCTTCAAACTAAATAAGAAAACAGCTTGAACGTGCTCCAGCGTGAACCTGAAGTTCTCAGTAACCGAAGGTCTGGAGTTAAAGCAGTGGAGCGTTTCTTGGAGCCGGTGACCCTGACATCTATTAGTTCATGTAATGGGTTTATCTGTTAAGAGGCTCAATGTTACGCAGAAGTGCAGCAAATCTCCACTAAGAGGAAGAGATCCATGTTAGAATGAAAGTGGCTGACAGACATGATCCCAGCATGAACTCTCTCTCTCTCTCTCTCTAATATTGAGCTTGGTGTCTTTAAATAGTCAAATCAATAGGAATGCGGGGTAGGGTTTATTTGAATAGGGTGAGATCACATGTGTCTGCTTTCTTTGAATGCAACTCCAACAAGGCTTTTAGTTCATATTAAAAACATGGCTAATAGCTTTTTTTGTCTATATATATATATATATATATATATATATATATATATATATATAGTGATATGAATACAATTACTGCAGATCAACTGAATAGCTCTATTTGGAAATAGTTAATAATTGTAGATTAATTGGGATTTTTTTTATATTTCATCTGCATAAAATAAATCACAAAGCAGATAAATACAATAGATCAAAGATACAAAATAAATCAGTGCTTTAAACATTAAATCAGTGCATTAGAACAGTGCTTTATGGTTTTCTGGGGAGTTTTCAGATAAATAAATCGTTTTCAGATAAATAAATTGAATAATCAAATGGGGAAAAAAAACATTGTAATCTTCATTGTATGAATAAACAAACACAATTAATCTCTGTTAAAGCTACAAACTTGTTTGAAATGTTTGCACTGCCACAAGCCTTAAAAACACATGCAAATGATAAACTTGCTCTCTATTATGATTAAACTTTGCCATGACTCTGCTAACCACAACTGTGGAGCCGGGTCAACCATATCAATCACTAGACATTACAGATGTGCACACTGCGAAATATCAATGCTAAAACTAAATATTGGGTGGCTCTAGTCAAAACACAGAACATAAGCACGTAATTCACTTACATTTACAGTGGATTCAATAATGTTCCTCTACAAAAACACGTAGTCTAATCTTGGTGAGTAAAGGGTTTTTAAATTATAAATAAATAATAATTAAACCATAAAATCATAATGTAGACAGAGTATACAGGCTAATGTTGGCATTGGGCTATTCTTTTAATATTCAGCTTCACCGTCGCCTTAATGCCAGATTGTGAAGAGAAGTGGTGAAACAAATCCCGCACAGCCTTTATCTTAATCAAATCAAATCACTTTTATTGTCAGTTTATTGTAATTTTATTGTCAATAATTTCGTTATTGCCAAATACCCGTCATTATTTATAATTTATTTTAATTTAATTTGTCAAGACACTTATGTGTATTGGTGTGTTGGCCAATTTAAAGGCTAAGTCTATGTACCTTGGTCTATTTAGAGTGATGTTACAGAAGACTTAATGGTAACACTTTATAATAACTACATATTATGAACCATTTGTTAAGCATTAGCAAATAGTGAAATAATTATCTGTTAGGCATTAACACCACATTAATAAACGTTAGTAAGCAGTTTATAACTGCAGCTACAAATGCATATTCTTGACTTACAACCACATTTATAATGTGCTTAATAATTGTACTTTCATACTTTGTTAATGATTTATTTTTCATTGCTAAATTAAGTATTGTATTATTAACAAACTAGTTATTTAAGCATAGTTAGTTGTTTTTTTAGGATCATTCAGAATGAGTTAGTAAATGATTTATAAACTAATCAAATTAACATTTATAATTCTTATTATTCAGGCATATACTAATAATTAATTAGTATGTTAATAAATGCTTTATTAACTCAACTTCATCCAGTTTTGTGACCTAATCTAAAGTGAGGACTATTTATGCTTTATAAATCCCTTATAAATGACAATTAAAGGCTCAGTTTAATTCTAAACAGGAAAAAAAAAGAACATAAACAACATTATTAATTTTTATTTGTCTGAAGACACACAAATGAAACAGCATCAAATAAAAATAAATCTTTGCAGCCTTATCTAAAATAAAATTACGGTACAGTTTAGACATTGCATCCTATTATAGAGTAAAATTATTATAATGTTGTTTCAATATATGTTGTTCCATCCAATTGTTATATTTTGACACTCCTGTTATTCAGCAATGTTTAAACTTTACAGTAATTTTACTTTTTAGATACAATTGCAAAGGTTATTGTTCAGTTGATACTGAGCCTTTACTTGTCATTTATAAGAGATTTATAAAGCATAAATAGTCCTCACTTTAGATTAGGTCACAAAACTGCATGAAGTTGAGTTAATAAAGCATTTATTAACATACATAGTAACCATTACTAAATGCCTAAATAATAAGATATATAAACGGTGATTTTAATGATTTATTAATTATTTACTAACTCATTCTGAATGATCTTAAAAATCTTCAACTACTCTTAAATACAAATTATTTGTAAATAATGCAGTACTTAATTTAGTAATGAAAAAATCAACCAGTCACAAATTAAGAAAGTACAATTATTAAGCACATTATAAATGTGGTTATAAATCAAGAATACAGCATTTGTAGCAGCAGTTATAAACTGCTTACTAACGTTTATTAATGTAAAGTTAATGCTTAACCAATAATGAATTCACTGGATGCTAATGCTTAACAAATGATTCAGTGTATAGTTATTATAAAGTGTTACCGACTTATTTTTTTTTTTGTTCCAACTTCCAAGTGGCCTATAGCCTACATTTGTTACGAATAAATTATGTTAAAACTTATAAATGACTCATTCTTGAAAAAAGGCATAAGAGCTGTGTGCATGTGCACATTTGAATAATGTCTGGTTATAACCGGGTTCGGGTTTTATAAAGCTGTCAATCAAAATGTACCTTTCGTGCTCGGGTCGAATTCTGTCGGGCTCGGGCCCTATCGGGCCTAACTTTTATGGCCCGATTACAGCTCTAGTACCAATATGGACCCTTTAAGTACTAATGTGTACCTTTTGAAAAGCTACCAGCCCAGTGACAGCTTATGTACCTTTATTTTTTAGGTGTGTACAAAAACGTAAAACACATTCTGAGGTGATTTTTGTTCAAATTTACAATAAATATAATAGTATTTGTTTTTTTTTACTTCCATTTTGAATTAAGTGGCCTTAACTAATATGTACCTAACTAAAATTAATAATTACTTATAATGTACTTATCAAGTACATTGTAATTTTTGTAATTACATTTACACGCCCTTTGGCGAAAACTCTAGATCTTTGCAATTTAGCATTTCCAAGGCCTTTAGATGACAATACCCAATTTTGGTGTTGATCTGATAAAATCCCTAGGAGAAGTTCATTAAAATACATGCCTGGAAATAGCAAAAATGGCACTTTTTCGGCAGAAAAAGTTTGTAGATATTGGCATGTTTGATGTGTGTCAATTTTTATACAGTACGTGTACGTGAAACGTAGCTCGTGTGCCACTTTGTTAAATGTGCGTAGATGACACTGTCAAGCCATTTTGCCACACCCACTTCCGAAACCCATAACAAACGTACATTTTTTGTGAAAAAAGTTTTGTGAGTTTGAGCATGTTTAGACCCTCAAAAATGTGATTTATTCAAGAAACGGAGCAATTCCAATAGGGCCTATGCACTGTAGGTGCTCGGTTGTTGACCACCCCTTACACCCATAAACCTACCCCAACCACCCCTAACCTGACCCTTATCCCACCTCGAGAGCACCACAAGTGTTCTGCAATACATTATGAACACATTAAGCACATGGTATTTATATTTTGGCCACTTAATATAAAGAGGGACCAAAAACTTAAATTAAGCATAAAGTATATGGTGACAATGAGTACAGTCATTCAGATCTAATCTGCATAGTCACATAGAATATAATTAAATCCCACGGTAAATGGTTTTCACGGTAAATGGTTTTCATGTGCTTTTAAAATGTGGAGATGAGAAATAATAGCCAGCAAAACATTACCTTGACCTGAAAAAAAAAAACTCAGCAAAAGCGTCTACACAAGCATGAAACAAGCTCTTGAGTTTATTTATTTATATTTTATTGTCTGCCATGCTTTTTTATTTGCTACTAGGTCACAGAAAATGTCCTTCCAATCTCCTTTGCATCCGGCAGATAAATATATTTCTGTCTGAAGTGCGTTCCTCAGACAGAATAAAGTCAGAGAGAAAGGAAAGTGTTTGCAGACAGCAGGTTTAGACCTCCCGCAATGCTCACGTCTCGGTGGAAGAGGAAAAGGAAATGGATTTTCATACCTTTGAAATGTTGCTGGACCTGCTTGCTGAATGACCAAGCGGCTTCTCATTCTGTGGAACAGAGAAAAGAGAAAGAAGTCTGAGAACAACATAACATTTACAGTGATTCCCATGAAACTTAAAGTAGATGTTTCCTGAAACTGACCGCTGAAGTGTTTTTAATAACTGCGTCTACACGGATTAAATATCTGCATAGAAAGAGCATAACACAATTATTGTGATTCAAGGACACGGCTGTGTTAATTAAAGGCCTTATTCTTTTCTCAGCCGCTTAATTCCACCCTTAAGCACTGAGAAGAGATGTCTTTTTTCCTGCAGTATATTATTTCTATAAATGTAAAAGAGCCGTTTATATTATATTAATGCTGCTTTTTTTCTTTGACAAACTCATTTGTTCACTGCTATGCTTGCCATGAATGTAAAGCAAACGAAAGCGCTTTTTAATTGATGACCGACTGATTGAACGGCTGATTTTTCAACAGTACGGGACACTTGTTCGATTAACAAATTATAATGTAGTTTCTAAACAGGTTTGTTAATCGATAGTAAGTTATTTGTTTTTTTTAGAGTGTTATGCATAGGTAATCAATTCATTTCACATATTCTTGCTGTTCTTAAGATGACCAGTATGAACTACTTTTGTATCCCCATTTATTCTTTCTAGATATTCTTTCTAGATATTTTTTCTATACCAGAATGGCATATTTAATTGATTATATTAACATACACATATTAGGAACCATTTAGAAATATAACAGCAACTAAAAAAAACTCAAAGCAAATATGTATTTTACGAATCAATGATGTCCATTCATTTGTTACTATTTTAGATATGTTTAATAATATGTTTTTGTTTCATGGTGTCAGGTAAAAATAGAACTTAAAAATAGAGACTCTTGTTCTAATTTTATTTAGTCTAAACTGGAATCTGCATAATATAAGACACAAAGAAAGGCTGAATTGTCAGCAGCCCATTATTTCAGTGTCACAAGATTTGCTCAAATATATATATATATTTTTTTATTAATAAAAAATTATAACTTCTACTAAGTGCTGTCAATGTCAAACATGGTTGCTTAATATTTTACTACAAAACAGCATTTATTTGAACGATTTTGTGACAATTTAACTTTACTTTCATGTTTTGATGAATTTTAACCTTTTCACACGAGTTTTAAATACTCCAGGTAACCCATTGTGTAGAATCCATTGTGTTCTAAATGGGGACACGTCAAGTTTATCATGTAACCCACCATCCCCAATGATCAATGTATATATTGTATTTTGTTTCTTTTTGCCCTTTTCTGTAAGTATTGACAAATGTTC
>CAIGQZ010032254.1:3575757-3616069 GCA_903798205.1 Danio tinwini | reverse complement strand
CAAAGAAAGAATGAACAAACTAATGAAAGAATGACTGAATGAAAGAATGAACAAATAAACCAACGAACAAAGGACCAAAAAAATGAAAGAAAGAAAAAACAAGAAAGAAAGAAAGAAAGAAAGAAAGAAAGAAAGAACTTGCATGAATCGCAGTGCGCTCACAGCATTCTGAAAAGTTTTGATTTTTGATTTTGATTTTTTGCGTCACGTGTGCACAACATGTGCATGTCGGGTCAAGTTCTGCGCCTCTATTGGAAATGACAGAATTGCACCCTAAGCTTATTGGCATTCCTTCCAAGGCACACACTCAGCAGCAACATTTTAATATAACTATAGCCTTTATACCAAAACTTTATATCAAACTTTTTTATCGTTATTGACAATTTTTTTTTATCATTATTGACAATGGTGTTCGGTCAATAAATTTTGATATCGATTTTATCACTCAGCCCTAAATCTATTTATAATTCTCACCTATTACAAGTAGTTTTTTAAAGAAGAGCTTTAACAATAGAACTAGGCTCCATATGAATCAATTAGATTTTTTTTGTAGTTTATTATACACATACAAGTATAGTACCCTAACTTGTGTTAATGTCAATCTAATATTATAACTTTATTACATTTACAAAACACAAGAGTTCTGAGTATTTGCATTTGCGTGCTTCAGTCAGACATGCTCCTCGGGCAGCTGCTGTACAGGCCATTTAAGAAGAGTGAGACATGGACAGCCTACTTTCAGCATACATGTGATGTGCTTTAACAGAAAGAAGCATACAAGAAACATGGCAGAATGAAAGAAAACCAGAAGGTCATTCACTGCTATTCATAAGAACTCACTGTAACATCAGGAGCCATTAGTATTCATTCTTGTTTAGTTTTTATTGTATATACTTTTTGATTCTCATGTGCTGCTTCTCATTTCGCACACTATCCATCATAAATCGTAAACCCTGGCTCATTATTGATATGTACCCTTGTATACATTTTTGAACAGCATGAAATACATCCCACACTCTCAGAAATAAAGGTACAGGAGCTGTCACTGAGGCAGTACCTTTTCAAAAGGAACATATTTGTATGTGAAGGGTCTATAAATGGCACCTTAAAGGTACTTTTTAGGTACATTTGGGCACTAATAGGCACCTTTAAGGTACCACTGTGGACTATTTGATTAAAAATATGTATCTTTTGAAAAGGTGCTGCCCCAGTGACAGCTCCTGTACCTTTATTTCTGAGAGTGCAGGGAGTACATTTTTTTGCAGTTTTTGCAAATCCATCAGAGACCACTGTGTATGCTTTTTCAGATCTCAAATTTCTCTTGCAAGTGCCATTCACACCTGCTGTTCTTGCATAAATCCACCAGAGGCCGCTGTTGACTGACTGACTAACGGACTGACCGACCGACCAACCAATAACCCCACCAACTCCCTTCTCAAAACCCAACCAATAGTCTTTTCAAAAGCACCAGTTGACCTGATTACCTCCTTCCCTAAACCCAACCGACAGTGTTTTCATAAGCAATGCAGAAAAAGAAATGCCCTCACAGCCGACTGGTTTTTACCACGTTTTCAGATATTACCACATTCTCACCCTGTTTTTGTTTTACCTGCTTTCTAGAACCTTTCTTCACCAGACTCAATCCCTGTCATCGCAACTCCTCTCTGCATCAACGTACATGGCAAGCTATTGAGCAAACTGGTAACAGCAGAAAAGTCGTCCACATGGAAGTAAACGGTCAGCTGATAGTGTGAAAAGAAACAGAAGCCGGCGGTGACATCATACTGCCCCGTATCGTTCGTTGTCAAGACAAAATGCAGCCATATGTAGCTCTGGCTACATAATTCGTGCCCTACAGAAATGTATACGAGGGTATGTATTTACAATGAGCCTGTGTTGCAACTACAGTTTGTAAATAGAATTAGTATGTCCCAACTCAAATGAGCATTGCAAAGTTACTGAGTAGGTCTATTTTTCCAGTAGAAATGTGATGTGCAGATCCATGCTTACTCCAATAATGCACACAATTCATCGCACATTGAATGTGAATTCGATTACAATTATAACCATGGGTAAAAAGTGTTAATAAACTACAAACATGGCGGATGCATGAGACCAATGGCTAAGTGGAGAGGCTTTGGTACAAATATTTGGATATTTGAACCTTCTGTACCTTCTATAAAGACCTTTAACTTCTGAGTGTATAATTATGCAAACACCTGAGGAGATTTCGCTGCATAAAAAACCTACGAATGGCAGATTAAACTGCTAGAAAATGGTAGAAAATTAAATAAAAAAGAAAAGTGGTTGATGTGACAAGATGATTGACAGGGCATGTAACTAAGCAACATAATGGTCTGTTAATGAGAAAGTAGTATGCCCCAAAGCTTGAATACACTTCTGTTACACACTCAAAAATATTGGGACGCTGCAATAGTGTCAGTAATCACTGACCTGCATTTAATAAATCACCACAAACCACCATTTCAACTAAAATGTTATACTGAAGAAAAAAATCACCTACATTTTGGATAAGGTTGAGTAAATTAACAGCAAATGGTTATTTTGGTGAACTATTCAATTAAGTGACCCCTTTTTGGAAGCACAAGCTCAGCTTTTAGGCTGTTATTTTTTTGCAGACCAGAACAGAGCAGAAGCCCATTAGAACAGGTTACCCATTTAAACCCCAGTGACAACGCCTGCTTTACTGAGAGCTGTGGAGATCTGGATCAATTCCAGTCATTAATATATCATCAGTCAGTGCTCATCAAAAACAATAACATCAAAGAGACTGGCTAGTTCTGGCTAGTAGTTGGCTTAATAAAATATTACAATTATATAGTATTACTATTATTATTATTATTATATATTTTTTTATTATTATTACAGAAGTACTGCTGTAAGTATTGCTGTATTTTGTCTTTATAATGAACGCTTGGCGCACGGTATTACACCGTTCCTTTTCGTGCTTACCAGCTGACCGCTAACCTCCATATGGATGGCTTTCCCGCTGTTACCAGTTGTTGACCACGACATCTCCAAGGACCTTTCCTGGACCACCAACACCTCCAGCCTGGTCAAGAAGGCTCACCAGCGCCTATTTTTCTTAAGGCAACTTAAGAAGAACCAGCTGTCATCAGCCGTCTTGGTGAACTTCTACCGCTGCACAATAGAAAGCATCCTGACGAACTGTGTCACAGTCTGGTATGGAAGCTGCTCTGTTGCTGAGCGTAAGGCACTGCAGCGGGTGGTGAAAACTGCCCAACGCATCACAGGGACCACACTGCCAGCCATAGAGAACATCCAGAGGAAACACTGTCTGCACCGAGCACGCAGTATTCTTAAAGATTCCTCTCACCCTGCTCACAGACTGTTTTCTCTCCTGCCTTCTGGCAGGCGCTTCAGGCTCCCCCGGACAAAAACCAGTAGACTAAAGAACAGCTTCTTCCCCAGAGCTGTTTCCCTTTTGAACTCTGCCCCCCACTGACTTTTTGCCCCCCTAATACACCCCCCACTCTCCTCATAACTCAGACTCCTCATAATCACTGCACTACTTAACATTTGCACATTTAAAAATTGCACATATTCATTGCACTGATTCATTTATTTGAACTGTACATACCCATGTACATTTGTATATTATGTACACACCCACTGTACATATACATTTGTAATTATGTTTATCTATCTGCACACTTCTGATTATCAATAGCAACCTGTATATTTATCCATCTATTGTAAATCTCTGTTCATAGCTAACACAACCTGTATATAATGTTCATAGTACATCCATTTGTAAATATCACCATAGTTTTTGCTGCTATTGCACTCCTGGTTAGACCTAAACTGCATTTTGTTTCCTTATACTTGTACATGTGTAATGACAATAAAGTTGAATCTAATCTAATCTAATCTAAAAGTGAGTCAATAACTGTAAAAACTTTTTAAAAAAACATGTTGTAGTGGTACTTTAAGTGTTGTTATCATTATAAAATCTATTTTTAAAAAAAAGTCATGCATGATACAGGGGTCAGCTGAGGTTAATAAGATTTCAGAAAAAAAATATTAGTAAAAGGTGAAACTATGGCTCTGCTCCAAAATTTTCTTAGATACCCTCTTTTTGCACATGCATGCCCTTAATGGAGTGCTTTATTATCCTCACTATCTATTAGCATAGTCCCTAATTTATCAGGGGTAGCCACAGTGGAATGAATCACCAATTACTCTGACATATGTTTTTTTTTTTTGAGGCGGATGCCTTTCAAGCTGTAACCCAGCCCTGGGAAACACCGATACAATCTCCCGTTCACACACTCTCTCATTCACTACAGTTAATTTTGCCTGTGCTTTATTACTTTATGGGAATCCTAGGCTCATTCTGAAAACGTACCATTATATACATTTTTGGAGAGCACCAAATACGTCCCAGGAGGTAAATTTTTTGCAGGTTTTGTTTTCGCGAATCAATCAGAGGCCACTGTGTATGCTTTTTGAGATATCAAATTACTCTTACGAATGCCATTTGCGCCTGCTGTTCTCACGTAAATCCACTAGAGGCCGCTGTCGACTGACTGACTAACTGACAGATTGACTGACCCACTCACCTTCTTCCCTAAACCCAACCAATAGTATTTTCAAAAGCACTGATTGACCTGTCTCCTCATCTCCGTGCTCGCGAGATGAGAAATACTAGTTTTTTTCATTATTTTTTAAAGAGTGTATAAAAAAAAAACATTTCTATTCATAAATGAGTAAAAAATATCATTTTTTTGTTGTCTCCACATTCCCTCCAAAATTTTTAGCTTTCTATAAGTTTCTAGTATTCCATTCATTCAACCATGGTGAACGCACAGAGAGCAAAGACTCTTTCTTGCTGCACGACAAAACTGAAAATTCTGTGTGACAGCCACAAGGGGGCATAATCCGACAGTCGTGTCCAAATGTCATGTGCAGTGGAAAGGCGGCTTTACCTGCTTTTTGTAACCGTTCTTTGCCAGACTCGAAGCCCGCCGCTGTGGTCAACTCTTCTCTGCGTCTCATGTCCGCCAACGTACATGGCAAGCTACTGGACAAACTGGTAACAGCTGGAAAGTTGTCCACACAGAGGTAATCGGTCAGCTGGTAAGCGTGAAAAGAAATGGCGTCATTCTGCCTTGTAGCATTCGTTTTAAAGACGAAATGCAGCTATGCGTACCTCTGGATACATAATTTGCGATCTCCATACACGTATATAGGGCTACGTTTTCAGAATGAGCCTATTAAGTTTATGGGACATACCTAGTTTCTCATTTTGATCTGGATGCAGACATTTCATGGAAAAGTTCATACCTGTAAATAGACACGAAACTTTTAGAATCTGCAAAGAGAAAAAAATCAATACTATCTGAGCATTGTCTAAGTGTAATTTGGGAAGATTAAATATTTAGCTTTTTCAGTCCTGCACATGGGTTTGTGTTTGTAGTCTGTTTCACAGATTTGAAGAATTGTTTTTAGTCAGTTGTTTGCGGTTTGTAGTTTCTGTTTTCAGAGTATTAATGAGAGCATTGATGAAACTGAGCACGCATTTGGACATGGTATAGAAACCCCCTGCAGTCGTCATTCAATACAGATGATGACGGTTCCTGCTGGAGCACAAGCTTCGGCAGCTGCAACTGTTTGACGAAGCTCCTTGTAATCAGACTTAAGGCATTACACAGCTTATTCTGCTGAGGATTGAAGCGCTGGTCTCGCTGTGAGTGGCCCACGGGTTGGCAGATTGTGTCCGTATGCTGAACCCACACAGATGGACATGTCCACTGCCTCAGCTGAACACAGCCAATCCCCACAGGGGGCCGACTGAAGGACAAACACAAATACAAGATGATGGGTCAAGGGGTCAGACGCTGTTATTCACACAGTCTATTACTGTACTGTGGGATCTGTTATTCCAATCAATTATACTGTTTTTGTTTCTGTTTGTGAATCATTCTGAGTTCTTTTTAATGCTACATTTCATGTAAAAGTACATAAAAAGAGGTTTAACTTAAGTCTAACTAAAGAGCTTTAACTTAAGGCTTTATATACTGTAAAGAGAGGAGTTACTTCATATGTTTCTAATTGAATCTTAACTAAAATGACAAATGATTAAACATTTTGAGTCCTTAAAGACCCCATAAATTGTTATAAAATACACAATTTTTACAAAACAATAAAGTAGACATACTGTATGCCCTCTTTTTCAACATGTAAAATATGTCCTCAAAATACCCCATAAATAATTTTTATAGGCTCATTCTGAAAACATAGCCCTACATACATTTCTGGAGATCACAAATTATCTAGCCAGAAGTATGTATGGCTGCATTTTTGTTAGCGCACTACGGGTCGGTATGGTGCTGTTCCTTTTCACGCTTACCAGCTGACCGATTACCTCCAAGTAAATGGCTTTTCCGCTGTTACCAGTTTGTCCAGTAGCTCACCATGTACTTTGCCGGACTATAAATGCAGAGAGGAGTTGTGCACGACAAAGGGGATTTAAATCTGGTGAAGAACGATTCCAAAAAGCAGGTAAGAGAAAAACAAAAGACAACAAATAAAATAAACAAGTAAATAACAGGGTGAGAATGTGGTAAAGTCTGAAAATGTGATAAAAATCAGGCGGGGGCTTTTCTTTTTCTGAATTGCTTTTTAAAACTATCAGTTGGGTTTAGGGAAGTGGGTTGGTGGGTCAATCTGTGCTTTTGAAAACACTATCGGTTGGGCTTAGGGAACGAGAGTGTGGGTCAGTCGATTGGTCAGTCAGTTAGTCGACAATGACCTCTCGTGGATTTACCCGAGAACAGTAGGTGAGAATGGCACTCGCGAGAGAAATTTGAGGTCTTAAAAAGCATACACAGCAGCCTCTGGTGGATTTGTGGGAAAAAAAGTACCACCTGGGACGTATTTGGCACTCCTCAGAAATGTACATAATGGTGCGTTTTCAGAATGAGCCTGGCTTGAATTTTTGATAACTCAATGAAACTGCCCCATTGACAGCTTCAATCCAAAATACAGTTGCAATCAGAATTATTCAACCCCTTGATTTATTAGCCCCCGTTTATTTTTTTCCCCAATTTCTGTTTAACTAAGAGATTTTTTTCAACACATTTTTAAACATAATAGTTTTAATAACTCATCTCTAATAACTGATTTATTTGATCTTTGACATGATGACAGTAAATAATATTTAACTAGATATTTTTCAAGACACTTCTATACAGCTTAAAGTGACATTTAAAGGCTTAACTAGGTTAATTAGGTTAACTAGGCAGGTTAGGGTAATTAGGCAAGTTATTGTATAATGATGGTTTGTTCTGTAGACTATGGAAAAAATAAATAACTTAAAAGGGTTAATAATTTTGACCTTAAAAATGGGTTTTAAAAATTAAAAACTGCTTTTATTCTAGCCAAAATAAAACAAATAAGACTTTCTCCAGAAGAAAATAATATTATCAGACATACTGTGAAAATGTCCTTGTTCTGTTAAACATCATTTGAGAAATATTTAAAAAAGAAAAAAAATTCAAAGGGGTTCAATAATTCTGATTGCAACTGTATGCCGTTTTGGTGACTATAGCTTTAAATTCAAATGAGACTGTACAATAGAGGGTGAAGCTACAAATGCCTATGCATCAGAATAGTGCAGATTCAAAAGAGGACTAATGTTATCTTTGTGAAAATCTGAAAATGTCAAAAGAAGTGTCAAGAAGGTCATCTATTTGCCCGTTTCCACTGAGTGGTACAGTACAGTATGGTTTGGTATAGACCATTTTGAGGGATGTAAACAAAAACAATGGTCTCAATGAATTTCCTGTTTTACATTTTTAATTTCTATAGCTTCCGAAAATCCAAAAAGAGCCACATATTGATAAATAATGTTATGATAGTGGTTTAACATTAAGTTATGATTGAATTGCCTCTTGTTACAGTTATCAAATTGTTTGATAACAAGCAGGAAATGTTCTTGGGCCAATAACATGACCACATTGAAATGGTCTATGGGTCACCTTTATCAGGCTTGCGTCTCCACTGCCAAAGGGTGCCAATGGTACCCTTTTGATGGGCATGGTGTACGACAGAAAGTTTCAGTCAACGTCAGTCTCGCTCAAGGAAATGTCAAAGTAAAGCTGTCATATGAGAAGCACTTCTCACAAAACAGTTGCTTTATACACATAAATACTTGTGTATACATGTTCATTACTAACCTTTTTATGAACATGATTTGATTATAACTGCAGATCAATGATAGCAGATCAATGATTCAGCTTTGCTTCTTGGCTTTGTTAATGTCCATTAAGACAACGACAACGTTTTTAAATAATAGGTCCCCTTTAAAGTGTCAGGGGACAAAACAGATCAGCATGAATTTATAATGGATGCATAGGCTGGTTTATGCTGATTAATAGTTAGTGGATAATCGTAAACTAATTTTCTGGTGAAATTTTGGGACACCATTACAGCATCATCTCAGGACTGGGGCCAACATCTAAAACACAAGTCATTTATGCAGGTTGACCAATAATGTTTTTTCCTGATATCAATCACTATGCCAATAAACAATTAACCATGCAATACTCCAGAAAGCAACCATTTGTGCTGAATAATCAGTAAAAACAATATATTGCTTAACCTTTATTAATTTAAGCCACCTTTATTAAAACCCACAGTTTTCAACCCAAGAAGAAAGGTCAGAATATTCAGTACATGTTGTCCTTCAGAAGTGCTATGATGTTGTGTCTGAAATGTTGTAACTGAGCTCTGCCAGTAATCTTTTCACAGGCTAACATTCCAGCAGGAAGTAAAATGGCACGTACTGTAGTTGTGCAAACTTGTCCATCTGACTGATTCAGGCTGTATGAAAGTGAAACCACACTTAACAGTAGACTCATATCAGAACTAAGGCTCGGCTTACTAACTGATGTCTCATTACGGTACAAGAAGATAATGATAGATATAGATGCCAAGAAACGTAAATACTTTGACTCAGCTAGAGGCCTGGGTTGGGAATTTCAATACAGTCCGCAGGCTGCATTTTACGAATCCAGATTGGGTAATTAATTAAGATCAGTCGTGAGGCTCACAGGGGAGAATCGGGGAGGAACTGCAGTGATTACATGCGACTGAATTGCCCATCGGTTCAAGACCACACAAATGAAAATGGCTTAAATAGTGTATCTCCAGGGTGGAAATAGCTAGACTCACTTCCCATCAGCCAGAGTCATTTACTGTAAAAACAAAATTAGTGACTTTCAGTTCCTATAATTAACTTCGTTATTTTATGATAAGAATTGCAGTGAAATGTGTGAGATTCTGAGACCTGAGGCACTTTAGTATGAGCAATGACTTTACAAAAATGTTCAAACAAGAAAATACAGGAATAGAAAGAAGCAACTGAGTAAAATGCAACATTTGAGAGGGAATCAGGATCTCTATTGCTTAACTTGGGTGTTTGTGTCCACATTGAATTCCTAAAAGCAGCACCCTACAGGCTAAATGGCTACTCAGACAGAGCTTGTTTGTTCTATTTTAATGTGCAATTCGTCTATAGTTTTCCTATGTAAACATACACTTATTAGATGAACATAGCCGTTAAGGCCAGTTCATGCCAAACACCATAACTATAAAAAACATGATGAAAATATTTGCAATCCCACAGATGAATGACAACAATCTCTTTAGTTTGAGTTTGTTCTTGTTGTGCTACAAGCGCATCAAGCAAATTTATTTTTATACTTCAATTTAGTAGTCCGGTTTCCATAACTTTACATTTTTTTTTTACATTTTTTTCTATGGCATAACCAGTTGTTTCCATGATTGTGATTGGGGTCCTATCATTTACCTAGCGCAATAAGGCGCAAGATGTGTTTGGCGCGATTTGTTGCTATTTTCAGACTAGCGCAACCCTAATCTTCACATTTTGCACCATGTTGTTTAAATAGCAAATTCATTTGCACCACTTTGTGGACTTATGGGTGTTCTGGTCTAAAAAGGTGTGTTAAGGTGCATTGTTGGCATGTTGCTATTTCGAAGAACTGAAATAGAGTGTGCCACTGACCAACTGAAAGCTGGTCTAAAGTCCATCGCATAGCGCATTAGTATATTTTTTATTCATCAGGATCCCCATTAGCTATGCGCCTATGCAGGTCCAAAACACGTACACATTGCTTAATACACACAGGATGTACAGCAATACACAAATATCGTTGCATTTGAAAAAAAGACAGGAATAAAATATGTTACAAAAATGATTCTTTTCTACATAAATATAAAAACCACTACCTCCAGGCCTTCTTCATGTCAGGGGTTTTTGTTGGGTTTATTAAAGACAATTTGCATTAGTAAAATGTATTATTTCTAGCAGTACTTTTTATTATACTTGTTTTATTTATTATATTTGTTTTAATAAAAACAAGTTTAGATTTGTCCACCTGTCAGGTTTTGGAGAAGTATTCATCATTATATGGGGCATAAGAATAGGATGTGTGTTAGGATATAACTCAGTTTTTTGACCACACTTCATTATTATTGTTCATTTATTAATTCAAATCAAGACTGAAAACACATTTGTTTAGCTGTGCCTTTACTGAATGAGCACTGTGCTACAGATCGCACTACTATGTTTTTCTCTTCTTTTCCATTCTTTTACAACCTGTTTTAACATATTTTATCTGTTTTTATCTGTTTTTATTATCTGTTTTAATTTTTTTTCTTACACTTGTCTTTTTTATTCCTGTTTATGTAAAGCACTTTGAATTGCCACTGTGTATGAAATGTGCTATATAAATAAACTTGCCTTGCCTTGCCTTGCCTTATTAGTTTGCTGGAAACTAGAACTGAATTTAAAAATAGTTTTGAAACAAATATTTGCACTTAACAAACTAAATTAAATATGTAGTCTAATGGATGTCTTCAGTGGATGCGTATAACTCTGTTTCCGTACTTCACAAAAGTAAAGGAGTAAAGTAGAGTAAAAAAAAAGTACAGAGAAAGTAAAGAGGCTGAATGGAGGAGGCTCATTCTTTATCCTCATGCTGCAGATGGTCTGTTTAACTTTTTTCTCGCTAGTAAAGCGTTCAGCTTTTCTACTTACAAAATCTGCCATGTAAATAGCAAATGCGCCATGGCATGACACAACTGAATCTTAAAGGGAAGACGAGACTCTGACTGGTTTAATGCACGTTATGCTCAAAACACACCCATAAGTCATTAAGAGAATAAGCACAACCGGTTAGACCATGCACCAGGATGCAAACTGTTTTTTCCATCCTTAAAATAGCAAAAGTGGATTCGGACATGCCCTTAATGCTTTTGCACCATGCATTTTAGGCTTTGCGCCTAGATCATTAAAATAAAGTCCTACATCTTTAAATAATCTTTGAAAACATGATTTAACATTAAGCAGAATGTCTCCACAATGCTGTCTGTAGCTTTAAATTGACAGATTGTGTGTTTTACAATATAATACCAAGCAAAAAAAAAAAAAAACTTTCTGAAAGTGATCTCAACAATATTGTTTCTGTCACGATCGAAAACAGAGAGGATCTAAAAGCTAGTGAAGTGACGTTTATTATAAGTGCAACAGTGAAACAAGTCTCCAAGAGTTCAAAAGAGCAGAAAGCTGAAGACAAAGAAAAAGTCCAAAAACAAAGAGTTCCTACTAGGCCAACGATCTTGTCACCCGACGAACAGACTTCAGATAAACCCTGGAAGACAAACAGACAGGAACAAGAACAACAACGGACTGATAACCAGAATTAACCACCGACTGACTATACTGTATAGCCTGCAAAACAGGAATCATCTGGTGAACACTGATTAAGTCAGCTGATCAGAGGGCACGCTGCCACCGAAAAGGTGAACAAACAAATACACCCTCGCACACAACAACACACACAGCATAAAACATAATATACAGAAAAAACACACAAACCGATAAACCGTGACAGTTTCTCTACATCTTTATCCTTATAGTCTGGACTCAGAAGTTGTTTAACATTTAGAATGATATTTAGAACTCTATCTTTATTGTTATATACTTCTAGTTATTGTGCTTGGTGTAAACAACCCTTTACATTCACATCTCGCATCTCATGCAGCGACTCGCATAATTGCTTCGCTTTCAAGAAGCTGAGTCAAGATCAACTTTTATGTGCAGGGATGCTCATCAATGTCAGTTTCAAAGCAGTGGACCAATCAGAAGAACTCAGAAGCAAGGTAAGCATTGCAGACTTCTGTTTACAGTAGACAGTTGATTAGACAACTGTTTTATTTGACAGCAACATAGTGGCGATTTTTAAAACCAAAAGATGCATCTCATGTTTTGGATGCAAAGATGCATCCTGTGAATTTGTTCTGTGATGTGTGTGAATGGTCCTTAATGATACATTTACATCCAACAGTAAAGATGGAAGTTTACACATGCTAACTGTTCACACAGATCTGAGAAAATTACAAAAATATAACACCTCATTATGCATACCTGTCAACATTGGGATGTGAAAATAAGGGATATGCCCACCATAATAAGGGATTCCCCCAATTCAATTGAATTTGATACCACATGCTGTAAGGGAAAAATAAAACTCGGCATTTCATCAAACAGCTGTGTGTGTATGGACTATCCTGTTGCAAAATGCGGCGAAAAAATTACATGACGATAATAGATTGATTGCGGTGTTTGCATGTTTGTACTGCATTTCAATACTGCAACTACAATTGGCATACTACACTTAATTCGATTTCTGTTTAGTTTGATTATGAACTTAGTCGGATTAAAGTAATCAAAAATAGCTGTTTACATGATAGACTCTTAATCAGAGTGTTGTCTAAATCGTAATACAATCGGATTATTGGTGTCCATGTAAACTTACTCATTAATGGGCATACTACAGAAAGCAGCAGCACTTCAGATCCTGAAAATAAAATAACTAAAAATGGTTTCAAAATAAAAGTCAGAACTGTGACTCTGTGTAAATTACAGTCACTAAGTAGCCAATGTACTTTTAATAATGTTAAAGAGGTTTAATGTATCAATTAGACTATAACCCTTACCATTTCATCAGGAGTGCAGTGGCTGGCATTTAAATCAATGGCTGGTATTAACATGTCAACACCAAATTGCCAAATAGCTTGGAATATCACCGCATTGCATGTAGTTAGGATATGGCGTATGGATACATTCTTATTTTTAAATACAGCTTTAAAATGAAAACGCCTTAGTGTAAATACAGCCTGAAAGCCTTGGCCTTTTAACAATGTAATAAAAATTGTGATATTTAAGTGTCCTACATTCCATACTTACAGTTTATTCAGTTAAATAAGTTAATTATCTGGGTATTTTATGTGATTAACTATCTATCTATTTATTTATTTAGTGTAAATAGACTACTCTCAATTTACAATGAAAAACAGAATAGAAAAAAACAATAAAGTCCCCTAAATGTTGCTGTCATGTAAAAGGCTAGCTAAAATGCAAAGTAAACGTTTTTTTGTTCTTTTAATGGTAAATGGTGAAAACGACAGCCTAATTAATAAGTAAACAAATGACCCATCACTCCTTTGACTCACATTAAAATGACCCTGAGATTTCTCAAAACATGAAATGAGTTTTTAATGAGGACGCATTATTTAATGAGTGCAATTTAAAGGAAATAAATGTACCTTAATGCCTCTGATGGGACTTTAATGAACAGAATGTTCATATAAACAAATGACAGTATTGGCTACTTGCGGATAGTACCAAATGTAGGTAAAGTAAATAAAAGCTATGCTGTATACTGTATGCTGTTAATCAGCAAGCCATGTAAACATCAAATGCAGCTGAATCATACATAAACTGATAAATAAATACATTTAAATTTGTGTTTCATTTAGAAGTCCATTGCACGCCATTTAAACCCGTTTAGAGCCTCATCGTGCATGTGAAAGGCCTGATAAGATTCAACACTTCTCATGCAGATGTCTGATCAACCAATGCCAACATCCCACATGCCAGTGCTGCTGCCTCCATCTGTTTATGGCTTTACATGGCATGTCATTAGCAGTGGGTGACTTCTACCAGTCAGAGAATTCCCATTGAGCTTACTTACAGTACACCAACACCAGCTGGGCATGTCATTTAAAGTAATTACTAATTAAAAGTAATTACTTAAAGTTACTGCTCACAAATAGTAACAGAGTTCCATAATTTTTACTATGGAAAGTAACTACTGTGTTACTTTTAAAAAGATAAAAATAAAATAGAAAAAACTCATTTAAAATAAATGAGTATTTTAAAACATTGTAAACTATTCTACACTTTAATGTTGCTGTGAGACAATGTGGGAGATATATATCCAATTTTATATATTACTGTAAATGTTGTAATTACCATAGTAGAACACTAAATCAAAAGAAATTTTTAGAAGTTTTAATATTTATTGCACAAACCTAAAATGTAAAAAGAAGAAGTTTGTCAATCACCAGCAATCTAACATTTGCAGATCGCTGGAGAACTACATATCTGCCACTTTAATAAACCACAATTCCTATCATGAACCTCAGACACACCAGTTCCAGTTCTCTCCCTGATTACAGACACAGCAGATGCCCGTATGGACTTATTAATTGGACTATAAATGCATCTCACACACACAGACTTTGCTGAGTCTTGTTTGTTAAAGTGTAAGTGAGCGTTGTTTTGCCTGCCGTGTTTTCTGACATTTGCTTTGTTAATTGTTTTATGTTTTCTTGCCGACTGTCCCAACCATTCGCCTGTACTCTGACTATGCTTTTGGATTATCTGCATGGAGTGGTGGGCAAAGTGAGACTTCGTGAAAGACTGAAACAGTCGAAGCAAACGTCAAAGCTTTGAAACATTTCGAAACCCGTCTCTATAGTGACACCTACTGGTAAATTATGTATTGCTTTGGAAAACTTTGGAAAAGCTTCAGCAAAATACAGTAAAGTAAATTGAGGTATTAATCTCCACGTTGTAAAAGTGAGGTTTCAAGTGATTTAGTGTAGTGGTGAGAGTTCCAGACTAGCATGCAGAGATAATCGGTTCAAATCCAGGGAGATGCAGCTATAGATGTTAGTTTTCAAATGCTCTTTTCTTGTAAGGGTTTTGTTTTAACATTGATCTAACATCCAAATAAACACTTTGTAAATAAATATGTCCTATTTTGGTCATAAAAATGTAACATTATTAAAATACATCAAGTCATAATTTCTGAGTATTTGTACAAGTTGGGATTCGGAATTGGGCCAATTGCAGCACAGTTACTCTGTGCACACGCACGGCCCACAGAGATACATGAGATAGAGCTTTTTCTCAACCCTGTCAGTCAAACACAGATTCGCCAGATCTCGAAACGCTTCTGAAAATGGCCGATGCTGTGAATTGATTTAGTCATGTGACTTGCTGTTTCAAGTCACATTAGTCACATGACATGGGTGTTTTGGATCATGCTTCGGTGCAGTGTTTTGTAACACTTGCAATTCGGGATCAACAGTCGACACTGTTGAAGCGTCAGTTTCACGTCAGCCATCCCTATCTGGATGCTCCTGTCTGTCCCTGTTTTGACTTTTTGCCTGCCTGACGATTCTCTTAATAAACAGCAACTATGTTGCCAGTATCGCTCTATTACAAAATTATGCTTCTTAAAAAAAAAATTATAAAAAAAAATTATATATATATATATATATATATATATATATATATTTATTTATTTATTTATTTTTTCACCTAACCCTAACCCAACTTAAAAAAATAACTTGGTTAGTTTGTTGATTACTTATAATGTTGTCATTCGCATCACTGACCAACATTAAATGATTAAGTTTTCATTTTGCAATAAAACCATGAAAACATTTTAGTTGCTTTTCCTTGAAGAAGAAACTTTTTATAAATTTTGTAGATGTATATTTTGTAAATAAATTAATAATACAGTAAAGTTGACTTCAAAAAAAATTAATTGGCTCACTAATTACTCTTAGTTTCAAACCAATACATTTCTTTGAGGGTCGATCACACCGAATGCATTTTTCCGTTCTGAGAACGCGAGGCGCACTGCACTGCCTTTATTTGTTGACAAGAAAAAAAGAAGTGCAGTGCACTAGTTTTATGTCGCTATGCAATGACTGAATCAGCTGCGTATTGTGCACGAGTGTTGCTGTTGATATTGTTATAATTCTAATATTAAATAATATTGTGATATTCAAGATTTGTGTAGTCATACAGCTCTGGAAAACTTAAAACAGCAACCACAAGTCTCTCTTCCATTTTTAAAAGTCTCCATAGTTGTATTGACAACACAAATACTGCTGTCACGCCTCTGCATTCATTTGATTGGAGAATGAAAAAGATGAGACTGATGCAGCAAGCTTTTTCTGCTCAGAGTTCACTTTTTTTAACTGCGGGCACACAGTGTGTAAAGGCAAAAATGCGAGGCGCAGCAGGCGGTTAAAACGCAAGGCACGCAGGGTGCATAAGCAGCTCGCAAAACATTTGCAGCCATTAGTAAACCATTCAAAAAGTGCGTTCAGTGTGATGGCCACCTTACTCTGTTAAACACTATAAGGCCCAATCCCAATTCTACTCCTTAGCCCTTCCCCTTACCCCCTTGTTTTGCCCATTCCTGTGAAGGGGTAGGGGTGTCCCAATTCTCTTTAGCTTGAAAGCCTAGGCTAAGGGGAAAAGGTAGATAGCCCTTCGAACAAAGATTTTTCAGGACCACACTCGAAACCAAGGGGCAAGAAAATTTCCCAGAATACACCACATTGCAACACCCAGAAGTAAGGAGGGCCACAAATTAGTATTTTTTGTCGTTATTACTAATTTTTTTAACAAACACATGTTTTAATATATTCACAACTGCATTCGTGTTTTACCGTCATGCTTTTATAAAAAAAAAAACGCTAAAATAAAAACTGCTAAATATTGCGATCTATAATCCCTAATCATAACTCGTGTATAACATTCTGACACTCAATGACACACGAATATCCTGTCAGAAAAGTCTAGTGGCTGAGAATGACCTTTTTACAGCTTCTGCTATAATGGTAATGCTGTGTTTGGTGTGTTTACATAGATGAATATGGCCACAGTATAGTAAATGCGCAGTATAGTTATTATTATTATTATTATTATCTTATTGCCACTTTATATTGTTATGATAACCTAATATATGCCTTCAGTGAATAACTGGAATAACTACAGCAGTCGCAATCCTCTGATCTCATATGAAGCAAGAAATTGCGATGACATATGATGATGTGTGCAGGTGCTGTAGTGCTGTCCCAATTCTTAGGAGTAAATTTTGGAGCCCCTTCCCCTTCACACTTGTTTTTATGGGCCAAGGGGAAGGAAAAGGGGAAGGGGTAGGGGTACAAAAATAGAATTGGGATTGGGCCTAAATATTTTGAAGAAAGCTGGAAACATGTAACCATTGAGTTCCATATTTTTTATTTTGCCACTATAGAAATCAAAGGTTACAGGTTTTCAGCTTTCTTCAGATTATCTTCTTTAGCGTTTAGCAGAGTAAAGATTTGGAAAATAGTGAGTAATTTATTTACTTTATTTTATTTTTTGGCGGGACTATCCCTTTAAATACAGCAATTAAAGAGTTTCCTTTACTATATCAGGTTAAACAAAACAAAGCATAATAAAAAAACTAAATAAAAACATGGTTTGTAATGAATGGATAAAAAATAGCTTAATGACTGTAAATAAAATAAACTTAAATGCAGTGTCTGAAAAATAAAGCACAACAGAATTGTTGTGTATAAAGTGGTCTTTACAAAGGGAACCTGTTAAATGCAGAGACAGTTCCTCTTTCATTTTCACACATTAGTGAAACACGCTGGTAAGCAAACAGAAGCAATCACAGAAAAAAGGTCAGACTCCATATTTTCTACAGTTTATTGAAAACAAAATTGAATGAGTTCATTTATGTGCCACAAGCAACAAGTGTACTGATACAAGTGTACAATACTGATAACTACACTATTATTGACTAAATGGATGCAATATGTGGAATTTAAGGCAGGAAAAGTCTAATTAGAATAAATGTAGTGTCTTGCCTGGTCAAACAGAGAGAGAAAACCCAGAGCAAGAGACACCTGGACTAGTGCAAGTCCTCAAGCCCTTCGCTCCTTGCTTCATCCAGACCCAAGGCTCCAAAAATAAACAGAGAAGTAATGAAAATGTCATCTCTCTCCTGAAGAAGTCTACTCTCATCTACTATTCCTCAAATACATCATCCGCAGCACATACATTTGTATTAAGGCCATGTAAATTAAAATACACTGCTGAGAAACACACATAGTAGCATTCTTGAAGCTGCTTTGCACAAATCTTACTTAAAGGGGCAGTTCACACAAAAATGAAAATACTGTCATCATTTATTCACCCTTTACCTACATTCAAACCTTTATGAGTTTTTTCCTTTTGTTGAACACAAAAAAAGATATTTTGAAAAATGCTGTAAACCTGTAACCATTGACTTCCAAGGTATCTGTTTATCTGTCTCATTTCAGAGGCTGAATCCTCCGAAGGATGCATTCAAAGGGCGTTGTGTCAAGGCAGCCTCCAAATGCATCATTTGTTTCCCAGATAATGAAGCATACAACTGGTGGATGCTTCGTGACCTTAAACATCCCAAGATTCATTGCACACTGATAACGGCAGGACATTTTTTAAAAGAAAACTCCGGATTACAGTTTTAAATGTATTAATTAGGGTTTTTTTTACTTGGATATGTAAACACATGTAAAAAAAATTGTCTGACGTGTCTCAAAAGTTTAAGATTTTATAGAGAGTTTACATTTTTATGCGTACATGTATGGATCAAAGGAAATATATTTCCAGCTTTTCTAAACCTTATTTTGCAATCAAATTGCTTAAAATTATTTTTAAAATCACTTTTATTTTATAATTTTATTATTATTATTATTATTATTATTATTATTTATATTATATTAATATCATTTTATTATTATTTATTATATAATATTATTATTTATTTTAGCAATTTTATTAGCGCTCATTAATAGCAACTGTTACGGTTGCCAGATGACGAGATCTGTCCTCTGTAAGCTAGATCGTCTCATTTCAAAACACTCGGTTCAGCCAATGTGAACTTCGAAGGACTTATCCAAAATGAGACACAGCTTTTGGAGGTCAATGGTTACAGGTGAAACAAGGTAAGGGTCAGTAAATGATGACAGAATTAAAATTTTGGGGTGAACTATCTCTTTAAAAGACAATACATTTAGACTAACTAACTAACTAAATAAATAAATAAATAAATAACCATATACATTTACTTCCAAAGTAGACTTATTTGAATAAGAATTGCTAAAGTTTCTAAAATGTTAAGTTTAAGCCTTATTTATTGAAATATTTACTAATTTGCATACATTTCTTGCAGAAAAACCTGAACATTTGTATTAAGCCAGGTTTGAAATTTCTGATCTTTCTTTCTGTCTTTCTTTTGATATATTAGAATGGACGTTTTTTGCAAAGAGAGCTCTTAGTAGCTGTTTTTATTACAGTCAGAAAAAATTGCATAATATTGCATAATCTTTAAAAACACTTCAGATTATAAATATGAATAAAACTGTGAAGTTATGTGCATGCAAGTGCTGCTGAATTGGAGATTTGTGGGTCAGTACCAAAGAAAAAAATAAGTCTGAGAAAACTGACTTTAAAAATATATATTGTAAATGAAATCTACTGACACTTTCTATATTGTTATAATATGCGATCATATTCGTTGTTCTGTTAGTGTAAGTAAATGTCTTTTTGTAGTATTTGCACACAGTTTGTGTTTTGTCTTGCGTTGTCATTTTACTCTGCCACCCCACCTTTTGCTCAACGCTGATGTGCAGGTAAAGCAAGTTTGCACCTGTAAAGCGCTCCATCTGTTCAAAAAATTATTGTATTGTGATTCGCTCAACATCTTTGATTTGTTCTACCGGTTTGAATAGTCACATATTTGAATTTGAATTGATTTTCAACCGACTCACGGTGAATCGTTACATCCCTATATAGTATGTCAGTTATGCATAGGTTTTTAAAATAGCTCTTATGTCCAGTGTTGTGTATGTATTTATGATTCATTTATGTAGCACCGTTGTCCTGCAAAACACAGTATTTCATTCATATGTATGTCTACACACATAGCGGAATGACAATAAAGCTCCACTTGACTTAAGTGAAGTTTCACAAACTAATTTCGAGAGAAGCACGTAATATGATTGATTACAGTTGATCCTTATTGCTAATCATTTGCTAGCTTATCAGATCATTCTAAAACTACTATATATGTCCTACCTGACCCCCCACCCCCACCCCCCACCCCCCACACACAATCCTTCCCTTCTCCCTCCTCCTCTTTCCACAATCGGGCAACACGGTGGCTCAGTGGCTAGCGGTCATAGGTTTAAGTTATAATTGAGCCAGTTCTAATTAAGCTACTCTCTGCACAGAGTTTGCATGTTCTCCCCGTGTTCGTGTGGGTTTTCCCCGGGTCCTCTGGTCCCACAGTCTAAAAACATGCACATAAATAAATCATAATAACAGTCACAAGCACTTAACACATTCATATTGAATCAATCAGCACCACTTGTTTTAAGGAAAAACTCACTTAATTTTGGCATATTCATTTATTTTATTTTCAGCTTAGTCCCTTTATTAATCTGGGGACGGCGCCACAGCGAAATGAACCGCCAACTTATGACCCAGCTGAGGCTTGAACCAGTGACCTTCTTGCTGTGAGGTGACTGCTACCCACTGCGCCACCGCGTTGACTAATTTTAGCATATTATTTCTTAAAACTATACAATATTTTTTGCTTGTCTAGAAAATGCTTATGATTTAAGATATTTTAGATATTCGGACTAGAAAGAAGACAAATAATCAAAGTAAAAGCCGCATTTTTTGCAGGGTAAAAGCATGTAATATTATTTTTGCAATAGCATGTAATAGCAAAGCTGCTTCAGAACTATAATAATTGGCGTTATAGAAATAAACTTAAGTTGAACTGAATTATAATAAAAGTAAACTTTTTGAAATGCCAAAAAGCCCAACATCTCAAACCTAACAAGTGCATACAAAAAAAAATTAAAATTTTGCCTGCATTCTCTCGCCTTAAATTCAAACAAGCTGTTTATCAAACCATAACCTAAAAAAGTGCCAGTGAATATCAAAGTTGGCAAAGTAACTTCTCAGGAGATGCTTTCTCCACAACTCATTTTCCTTTATGGTGTTTTCATCTACTGATGTTGGCCCTGATGTCAGACGTGGGCTCAGGCTTTGACATATGACTGCAGAATGTGCGCTGTTGTAATAGTGCGCATAACTCTAGCATCTGTCTTCACCCTTCAGCTCCCGGTGAAGAGCAGCCAGATGCTGAGCTCAGCACTGCGCAGGTGCTTCACACTGACACTTACACTTTCAGGAGAAGTCATGCAGATCAAAGGTGTTTAATAAACCACACTGCGGAGACTTTCAGAAACAAAACTAGATTTTTACAATGAAGCTTTCTTGTGCTAAAATCCCCACCGCAGAGCAATGCACTCAATGACAGAACAGCAATGAATATCATTATGGCATTTTTAAGATTTTAATATAATACAATTATGGAATGAATACATCAGGGGTTTGACATTTAAAGTACAATTAAAATGAACTTGTATACACTCACCGGTCACTTTATTAGGTACACCTTATAAGTACCGGGTTGGACCCACTTTTGCCACTTTTTTTGTGGCATAGATTCAACAAAGTACTGGAAATATTCCTCAGAGATTTTGGTCCTGGTCGGCTGCACATCCATGATGCGAATCTCCCATTCCACCACATCCCAAACGTGGTCTACTGGATTGAGTTCTGGTGACTGTGGAGGCCATTCAAGTACATTGAACTCATTGTCATGTTCAAAAAAACCAGTCTGAGATGATTTGTGCATTATGACATGGCTCGTTATCCTGCTGGAAGTAGCCATCAGAAGATGGGTACACTGTGGTCATAAAGTGATGGACATGGTCAGCAACAACTCTCAGGTAGGCTGTGGCGTTGGCATGATGCTCCATTGGTACTAATGGGCCCAAAGTGCCAAGAAAATATCCCCCACACCATTACACCACCACAACCAGCCTGAATCACTGATACAAGCAGGATGAATCCATGCTTTCATGTTGTTGACGCCAAATTCTGATCCTACCACCTGAATGTCGCAGCAGAAATAGAGTCTCATCAGACCAGGCAACATTTTTTCCAATCTTCTATTGTCCAATTTTGGTGAGCCTGTGAGAATTGTAACCTCAGTTTCCTTTTCTTAGCTGACAAGGAGTGGAACCTGGTGTGGTCTTCTGCTGCTGTAGCCCATCCGCCTCAAGGTTGGACGTGCTGTGCATTCAAAGATGCTCTTCTGCATACCTCGATACACATGGTTATTTGAGTTACTGTTGCCTTTCTATCAGCTCAAACAAGTCTGCCCATTCTCCTCTGGCATCAACAAGGCATTTCCGCCCACAGAATTGTCACTCACTGGGTATTTTCTCTCTTTCAGACCATTCTCTGTAAACCCTAGTGATGGTTGCGCGTGAAAATCCCAGTAGATCAGCAATTTCTGAAATACTCAGACCAGCCCGTCTGGCACCAACAACTACGCCACATTCAAAGTCACTTAAATCACCTTTCTTCCCCATTTAGATGCTCGGTTTGAACTGCAGCAGATCGTCCTGACCATGTCTACATGCCTAAATGCATGGAGTTGCTGCCATGTGATTGGCTTATTAGAAATTTGCGTTAACGAGCAGTTGGACAGGTTTACCTAATTAAGTGGCCAGTGAGCATATAGTAAATGACGTTCAAAGACAACCAAAAGCAGATGTACCCAAAACTGTGAATATTATTTAAAGTAATTCCAAAGTGAACAAAAAACGATTAATTAATCATTCATTCATTCATTTTCTTTTCGGCTTAGTCTCTTTATTAATCCGGGGTCGCTCCAGCGGAATGAACAGCCAACTAATCCAGCACATGTTTTACGCAGCGGATGCCCTTCCATCTGCAACCCATCTCTGGGAAACATCCATACACACTCATTCACACTCATACACTACAGACAATTTAGCCTACCCAATTCACCTGTACTGCATGTGTTTGGACTGTGGGGGAAACCGGAGCACCCTTGTAAAGTTTGGGAAAGAGACTTTAATAGACATATTTAATAGTTTAAAGTGATATAATGTCTGGGTGGTGTTGTATATTATGGTACAAAAACCTTGTAATAAGCTTCCAGTACATTTTCTGTTATTTTATAGACTTATTTCTCTATATATTACTTCTTATTCGTTATATATCATTTCAAACTACTAAAATCTCAATAAAAGTCACTGTGTGCAATTGTGTAGTTGAGTTGTGAGTTGAATTTTCAAAATCAAAAGTCGAAAGAGCACAGAACAACATCCTATAATGCAATTTACAACCGCAAATGAGCAGAAAACACTTGTGAATCACAAAAACTGTTGATTAACAAATGTTTTTTCAGAGTAAAAATTTTATTATTCAGTTTTTTTAAGTTCACAAAATTCAAAGTAAAAAGAAAAAATCTATAAATTGAGGTTTTATCTGCAATTGTACCATCATGATGTATAAATCTAAACGCATGTGCACAATGTGAGAAATCCATCGCTTAAAATGACAAGTAAAAGACCCTTAACATAAACAGCTGCCTTCCTATTTGCAATCCTAGCATGTCAGTGTCGTAAAGGTACAGTCCTGATTATAAGAGCAGAAATTCAGTTAAACTCCACTGATTTAGTGCCCCCTGCTGGCCTTAATCCTGACACCAGCAGCCCCCTGTGCAGCTCCATCATCAAAACCTCTGTTTAAACACAACTTTTAATGTCATTTCAAAGTTTTGAATCATCAAGCGAAACAAATTAAACAGAAGGAAAAACGTGTGTGTGTGTGTGCTCTAGTCTCGCCTGCCGATATGAGCTCTGGGATGCGCTTGTGTCTGATTACCACTAAAAAGATCCCCTCTAGGAAGATGCTTTCCTTGTTTTAATGAGACAGAACTCCAGAGATGCTTTTCTCCTGTAAAACAACAGCGGATGCAAAAACTCGCTTAACATTAGCCATAAAAGCTCTTTCGCTGTGTGACTTCATGGAACAACGCGGATTGTTCAGCGGCGCAACAGGGGGCTCATTCTGGCCCCCTGTGGACCGTCCGTCCTGAATAACACCCTCGCTCTCTCAATGACAGATTGATGAAACACAGTCATCATGAAAAAGTCTGTATGGGTTGTGCTGTTGTGACTGATGCCGTGCACAGAAACAAGCCTCGGCTACAAGGAAGACTTGACAGATCTGAGTTATTGTCAGATTCAAAAATGTTGCATGCATATACTGATGTATTTGACATTAATCATGTGTTTTAAGCCCTACAAATGCTTTGTGTATTTGACTTAATTTTGCTGATTTTTAACATGCTTATTAATGACGTAAGGGTGGTGCTGGCGTAGCTTAAAAGCTGCATAAAAAGATACTAAATAGAGGCCAGGGCTTATTAAAAAACATAAAAATATCAGAGTATTGATCGGATAATTATTTTACTGTAAATAAAAAAGATATACAGTCCAGCCTGAAATTATTCAAACTTCTGGAAAGTTGCAACATAGGCTCATTGTAAAAAAACGTAGCCCTAAATACATTTCAGGAGATCGCAAATTATGTAGCCAGAGGTACGTATGACTGCATTTTGTCTTTAAAAAGAACGCTACGGGGCGACATGACATCGTTAATTTTCATGCTAGCAGCTGACCGTTTACCTCCATATGGACAGCTTTCCTGCGGTTACCGGTTTGTCCAGTGACTCGCAGCGTACGTTGACGGACTTGATACGCAGAGAGGAGTTGACTGCAACAAAAGTGTTCAAGTCTGGCAAAGAATGGTTCCAGAAAGCAGGTAAAACAAAAACAAAAGGCAAAAAATAAAATAAACATGTGCATAAAAGGGTTAGAATGTGGTCAAATCTAAAAACAAGATGAAAATCAAGGGGCTTTTCTTTTTCTGCATTTTTTTAAAAACACTGTTGATTGGGTTTTGGGAAGTGGGTGGGCGCTGGACAATCGGTGCTTTTAAAAAACTATTGGTTGGGTTTAGTGAAGGAGGTGGGTGGGGGTATTTGTCAGTTGTGGTTAGTCTGTCATTCAACAGTGGCCTCTGGTGGATTTTGTGGGAACAGCAGGCGAGAATGGCACTAGCGAGAGAAATTTGAGATCTTCAAAGCATACACAGCGGCCTCTGGTGAATTCACGAAAACAAAAACTGCACAAAACCTAGCTCCTGGGACAGATTTAGTGCTCTCCAGAAATGTATATAGAGCTACGTTTTCAGAATGAGCCTGGGTTGGGACAATTTTCAACTCAACAGGTAAAAAAAGGAAGCTCTTTGCTGTTGGTTTGTGGACAGTCATGGCTAAGAAAAAGGAGCTCAGTGAGGCAAATTTTGTATCTAAATGTTTTGAAGTTCCAGTAGCTACAGTGCAAAGTATTATTAAAAAAATACAAGACATTCTGCACTGTAAAAAAAACTGTGAAAGTGGAAGAAGGTAGACTTTTCTGATTAATCATCTGCATCCTAATCATCACAAATACTGTAGAAGACCTATTGGAACCCGCATGAACCTAAGATTCTCACAGAAATCAGTCAAGTTTTGTGAAGGAAAAATCATGGTTTGGGGTTACATTCAGTATGCGGGTGTGTGCGAGATCTGCAGAGTGCATAGCAACATCAACAATCTGAGGTACAGTATCAAGACATTTGTGCTGCCCATTACATTATAAACCACAAGAGAGGGCAAATTATTTAGCAGGATTGCACTTCTACTCATACTTCAGCCTCCACATCAAAGTTCCTGAAAGCAAAGAAGGTCAAGGTGCTCCAGGATTGGCCAGCACAGTCACCAGACATGTTCAATAATGTTTATGTCTGGGGTAAGATAAAGGAGAAGACATTGAATATGAATCCAAAGAATCTTGATGAACTCTGGGAGTCCTGCAAGAACGATTTCTTTGCCATTCCAGATGACTTTATTAATAAGTTATTTGAGTCATTGCAGAGATGTATGGATGCAGTCCTCCAAGCTCATGGGAGTCAGACACAATATTAATTCTTTTTCCACTCCACCATGACTTTATATTCTGTACTGTACATTATTTCTGTTAAGTGACAAGACTATTGTCTAAGCAAAGTCAGACCTTACAGTCCTAATTAAATAATTAAAAATCAGGGCATGATCATATTTTATTTTGGTAGAATAAGTGTAATCTAGAGGCCTTTGCCTTTTATATAAGCCATTTCTGATACCAAATGATCAACTAGAAGTCAAGTTATTAGTTGCTGCTCCTAAAACTTAGATAGGCAACAAGACTTTTGTCAGGTAATGTATACTCCTTAATTGCTTTCATTTAGGTTTTTTTTCTATCTAATTGATTTTATTTAATCTATAATAAAATTTATGAAAAAAATAAATATTATTGAGAATACAATTTAACAAATTTTTAATTCTAATGATTGGAAAATATATGTAAATGGCCAAGGACATGGAGTAACTGTAAAAAAAAAAATAATAAGTCTAGTAGCATTGACAGTGAATCATTGGGATTAATCTTTTCTGGAGGAGGCTAGCTGCAAAAAATAAATCTCCATAGTAACTTAATTTAGCTTAATTGCGCTTCTTTTACGCAACTGAATCAGATATAATTCAGCCAGGATTGCCAGAATCTTGAGTTTGTTAAGTACCCCTTGTATAAACTGTTAATTTGAACTGAAATTCAGAGCAAAAAAAATGTTACAATGATATCTGCAAAATCATGTGGTAGTAGTACTGTAATGCTGACTGCTACAATTCCACAGGTTACCAGGTCTGAGAGCAGTGCAACTCATCCATAACTATCATTATAATCCCCTGCCTCTCCGACTCTACACAGCTTCAACAAATGCAAGTTCAATTTGAGCATTCCCATTACAGCTCTGTACAAAATTTGGATACACGGACCGAGCAGATTGTGATATTTTCCTAATGACACGCACTGGCTTACACAATCATCCTCTGAGTGGTTTGTCCTTTTGCTAGCTGCATTGAAGAGCTCTGTGAAGCTCTTGCATTGTTTGGTCTCGGCTGAATATCGCTTGGTTCAGAAACACAGAACTGTAGGCAGCCTGACAACAGACGGGAATAAAGATGTCTTGCCTTCATAAGTCATAATTCAGGAATGCGTCTCCTCCTTGTGCGTGTCCAGCTTGGCAAACAGCTTATGTACACAGTGATTTGTTTTTGGATTGGAATAATGATCGAGTGGGAAAATAAGTTTTTAAAAAGTGGTTTTCAGGGTAACATTAGCCCTGATAAACATCAGCCTGACAGTTCAGCAGGGAAATAAAGTAGAAATGTGAAAAACGAAACTGAATGTAATGTAGGAGCATTTAAAATAGAACTTCAGGCTTACTTTCAATATTATTTACAGTCTTATATAGGGTCGGATGATCATTTTGTCTTAAAAGTTGATACTCTTGAATCATTATTTTCATTCGACTCGTTATCTTTTATTGGTAACAGGTCACGGCTAGTTTTTGGGGTTGCCAGATGTCAAGAGCTTAAATCCATCAATCAAAGGATTTATTTTAAAAGGATACATTTTCTGCCCAGTGTAAAACATATTCTAGCCAATCTGGCAACCACGAGCATGTACACTCTGGGGGGGAAAAGCTGATAATCTGAAAACACTGGAAAACATTCATGTTGGTGTTCAGCCATCTCCATTGAGATTTTCTGCTAAAATGAAAACGTAACACAGCCAGTGTTTGTGTTGTTCGCATGGCTTTTTGTGCTGTTTTGTAAACTAATAAATCTAAATATGAATCTTGATTTTTTTCACATTGTCATTTAACAGAATAAAACAACCTTAACATGCCTTTTGGGCAGTACGCTGACACATAACTAGGCATTAGGGTTGGGCCGAAAGACGATGCCATCGTTCATCGTCGATGGCAGATAAACTTCACGATGCTGAGCCGGCATCACAATCTATCGCCTCGCCCTACATTTATATTGATATAACTTACCATATGCATGTCATCTTAATAGCAATAACGGCCTTTTCATGAGCCGTGGTAAATTTTACATATAGCTGCCGCTTGCACGGCTGACAGCATCGTGAAGATTAATTGAAGGATTATACAGTACCTCTCATGCTTAAAATGTGTAGATTCAGTGGCAAACGCTGTTACCTGCAAACTCCGTCCCACAGACTTTACAGTGAATGGCTTTAGTTATTTTCATAGCGGACTTGAAGCCACTGGAAGTCTTTTATCCACTCTTGGAAAAGTGTAAATGGCGGATTAACATTCAGCACATGATCACTAATAAGATGTGCCATTATTAGTAACTTTAGGTGGTTTCTAAAACTAAATCTGTCAGTGTTATTTTCATTTTCTCATCTTCAGCGTTTCACATTTTCACGGTTGTAGCTCCTGTCATCTGAAAGCAGAAGGCATTGACTGAGTGATTGACAGCTGATATTACCCAATCCATTCGCGCTGATATTAACCAATCCAGTTCTCGAGCAATGGGTCAATAAGAAGAGCACAATGGCGGGGCAAGCATTGCAGGCTTTTTTTACTTTAGCAAGTTCACATAACAACTGTTTTAATCTGTTCCTGAGCGCTGCGTTTGGAGTTTTTAGGAGCAAAGATGCATTTTGCATAAATGTCTCCTAAATCCGCATATTCTGTGAGGAATTTGCAGTGAAAACAGGTCGCACGGCAACAATTTATGCCCTAGCACAAATGCCTTCAAATATATTTTTAGGTCGCATAAAATTTCGGGCGCATATGCGACCAAAGCGGTCAAGCCCCTAGCATCCTTTACTTGTTATTATTTCCTCATATTAATAATAATAAAATAAGGAAGTTATCATCAATCACAATACAAATTGCAGTGAACTCCAAACTAACTCTTGTCCCCTCCACTAGCTGTGGGAATAAGCCTTTATAACAACACAGATCACTCTGCCTCTTCATGCCAAAGTCCCGCGGAAAAAAGTGATTGACCGGTGTAATTTGTGTGTAACTTTATTTATGGTTTGGTTATGGGTAAAGCAAAGACCATGTGGGTCAGGTAGTGAAAACGGTAGGCTACAGTTAATTAATTCGTTATGAATTAATGGATATTTAACAACAACCACCCCCACCCACGCCTACGAAGACAATGCCATCATCCATCGCAATGTTTCACATTAGACATCGAACGATACCAAATTGGTCAACATCGCCCAACCCTACCCAACCCTACTAGGCATGTGACGATAACTGGTTTCAAGGTTTACCACAATTTGGAAAAGTCAAGGTTTTAAAACCACTAAACTTTCTGTTATCATCACTGTGGTATACCTTTAAAGATTAAAGAGCATTTTTTTAGGGCAACAGTATCTTTAGCAGCAAATGACCATCAAAATGACATCAAAAGCTACTGGTCAGCCCATAAATTGCTTGCACACCTACATCCAAGCATGCTATAGACCTTAACAGTGCAGTGGCTTACTTTATACCCAAAGAAAAAAAAAGTGTTTTCGAAACTAATGAAGACAGCAAAAGTCAAAAATGCAAATTAACGTTATGCACAAAACTGGATTATAGCGTAAAAGATGTGCGATAAACTAAATTTCCTGCAAAAGGAGAAGCTGCGTGAATCTTTTCTTCATTTAATAAATGAGTTTATTGACACGCAGTGAACAGGTTGTGGCGTTTGAAGGTGTGAGACGTAGAGAACAGATACTTTTGATCTAGAGGTCATTAACAATAAAATAACATTAATACTGAACAGATTATGGCGTTTTAGAATGACCAAAACAACATTTTAGATGTTTTACATTGTGCTCAGCATGCTGGTTCATCCATTCACACAAATTTTTATCATCACATGATCTCGTATAACAAATCACATGACTTTTTAAAAGTTTATCCTACTCAGTTATGCGCATATGTTTATGCAAATTTTCAAACTTATGCGCATCTTGGCATTTTCATAAAACGCATGTCCAAAATGCACATAAAAATAGGTGGATGGATACGTAGCTATTGATTTATTTTCATAATTTAATTAGCCTGACATGTTTATTGCTTAAAAATATTTTAAACATTCTTTTTAAATAAATATATATTGTGTTGTATGGGGAAAAAAGTTGTTTTAAAATGTACATTAAAAAAGAACATATTTTACAGCAGTAATCACAATACTGTTATACACTGAAACCATGATATCTTCATCCAAGGTTATTATACTGTCAGAAACTTACACCGGCCCATGCCTACATTTAAACACCACTGTACTTTAGACCTCCGGAGTTTGGACTTTTCTCTCCCATCACTATCTTTCCAACTTTGCTTCCTGTCTAGCTCTCCTATTGTAACAAAGGCAAAAATGCACCAAAATCAACAACAAAAAACATCATTTAAGTTAATTATTTTATTTATTTATATTTTGATGAGATAAATCACACCTGACTGTAATGTGCCTTTTACACTAGTGTGTTTAGAAAGGAATATTAGATTGAAAATTATCCTTGAATAGTTTTCTGATCTTGGTCCACACTTTACAGCCTAAAATGCATGATATGTGACCATTTATACTCAATGGGAAAGTGGATATTTTGCCAGCATGCTATCGGTCTAACAGTTGTCATACAGTATGAAAGCAGCTTGACTATTCAGAGAACGATACTCAATAGTTTAGAAGAGGATAGCTGCTTGGATATCCTTTCGAAGGAAGTTTGCATTTCAGTCCATCTATACTGAAATGGTAAATCAGTGTTTCCGAAATAGAACAGGGTCTCTTTAGCATTTTCAAGATGCTCCATTTTAGCAGGTCTAAGATGCTGGGGAAATGTGGACACCAAGTGTAACCGTGACTAAATGCATACGTTTTTAAATAAAAAAAGAGTAACACTTTAGTTTAAGCAACAATTCACACCACTTACTACTGGCTTTTTGGTACCTGCCTGTTATTAAGATATTAACTGTTTGAAAGCACTTATAAAGCATGGACTTGTTTTACATCCCTAATCCTACCCAATAACTAAACCCAACTACTACCTTAGTAACTATTAATAAGCAGCTAATTAGTAGTTTACAGAGCTAAAAGTCTTATTTTATGGTTTGTTAATAGTGTGAATTGTACATTAAATTGAAGTGTGACTCAAAAAAGCATTAGTGTAAACAGTACCTAAGGCTGCATTTACACTGCAGATCTTGATGCTCATTTCCAATTCATTGACAATATTCATTTTTTGTCTTTGCTGATGACAAGCTTATGTAAATATTATTTAAACGTGGACCATATCCATCTCTTCATTTACACTATACACTTAGTGAATCAACATATTGACCTTGAAGTAAACATAGTGACCTAGAAACGCTTATACTGAAAAGGAAGTAAAAACATCAGAATTTACAATGGTATTTGAAGTTTTTATTGCTCTATAATCTTTAAAGGTCAGCAAAACATAAACTTTAAGCATGACTCCATTGGGTGGAGTCTTCTTCAACCTTCAATGAAGCATTAAAAAGTGTCATGTGATAACGATTGGTGTACGCCTGAGGTGATGCCAGTGGCCACCGCTGCTTTATCACTGATATACAACTTGCATTGAATATCCGATCTTGTCTGCGTTCATGGAGGATTTATGCATGTACGGTATCTGAGATTTATTTCATCTTGAATGAATCCTGAAACTGATCTGAGAATATCAGAATACATGTATGTTTTTTCCTGCTTACACATTTGTCAAATCTGATGCCACATTGGAGGAAATAAAAAACTAAATTGGGTAAATTGAAGAATGTAATATTAATTTGATCGTAAGTGGTGGTGTAGACCATTTCTAATCCAGTCAAGACAATATATAAGTGATCAGACTGAAAACTGAAACAGGAAAGTATAGTGTAAGTGGTGTGTGCCATATGGCACTGTTGTTCTAGCTTTTTTAGAATGAAGTGTCAAGTATTTTTAAAGTGCCCCTAACACCTAGTGTATCACAAAAATAGTATCAACACATCAGTGTCGTTAGCTTAAGGCTATGTTCACTTGTACACAGGTATTTTTACAAACTTTAAAAAATAATTTTCAAACGTTTTTTTTTTTTTTTTTTTTACATCTCTATCCAAAAGAGAATGCAAAAACACCCTATTTTGCATTGTCAAGAGCAAGTTGAAATAACAGGTGGCAATAGAATTCTAGGCATAAAGCCATGCTAGTCAATCAGAAGCCAGCATGCATGTACTGAATGTGAATGTGCATATGAAAAGATCAAATCTGACTTAAATCTTGCGACAAATAAAAGTGTACATCAATATAACATTCATGCATACATTTTGTATGGATTCATCTATAAAATAATTTAATTTGGATTGAAACCATAAATATTCTAAACAGAGACATAGAAACTTGTATACAGTTTAGTCAGAATTATTAGCCCTCTTGAATTATTAGCCCTACTGTTTATTTTTCCCCCAATTTCTGTTTAACGGAGAGATTTTTTTCAACACACTTCTAAACATAATAGTTTTAATAACTCATTTCTAATAACTGATTTCTTTTATCTTTACCATGATGTCCATTAAAGTGACATTTAAAGGCTTAACTAGGTTAATTAGGTTAACTAGGTAGGTTAGAGTAATTAGGCAAGATATTGTATAACGATGGTTTGTTCTGTAGACGATTGAAAAAAAATATAGCTTAAAGCTGCTAATAATTTTAACCTTAAAATATTAACTTTTTTTTATTAAAAACTGCTTTTATTCTAGCCAAAATAAAACAAATAAGACTTTCTCTAAAAGAAAAAATATTATCAGACATACTGTGAAAATTTCCTTGCGCTGTTAAACATCATTTAGGAAATATTTGAAAAAGAAAAAAAATTCAAAGGGGGGCTAATAATTCTGACTTCAACTGTATAAGGCTGAGGTTAGTATCTTATTGTCGCCAGGCAATTAATCGAAATTCAATTTCTATTTTGACCTCCAATCATTATGAAAAAAGAAATAAGAGATAAAGAGATGTCATGTCCCACTCTTTTCCAGCAGTCAGCACTCATTCCTTTTGAAGAGCACATTTTGAGCACATTTTGAAGAAGGTTGGAAACCTGTAATCACTGACTTTCATAGTATTTGTTTTTCCTACTAAAGGCCAGGTCAGTTCACAAGATTTTTGTCTTGATAAAATCTTGACTTGTCGTGGGTAACAAATGTGCCAGACTACACGTTCCTTCATGATCAGTCATCCCGTGATGTCTACGATGAGCGTTATTTCCCCAAAGCAGTCACAAGTGTCGCTACAACAATGCTTCTTATCTTAATTTAAAATGTTTTTTTTTGGTCAATCACAATAAACACTCATGCTTGCAGAAATCTAGGCTACATTATTAAAGGGCATTCGTTATGACATTGGTAGGATCAAACCTATATTTCCTTTTAATATTAAGATATTTTCTTTTAAATCTAAATGTATATTTTTCAGCCATAGGTTGCTTTTTAAAAACTTCCTCGCCTGAACTTGCCATGAGTAAGACGTAAAAAACGAAAGCACATCAGCAAAAAGAAAAAATCAAATGCTTAAGACAAAATAATGACATACTTAAAAAATTTGCAAATATATGACAGATGTTTGTGATACAACAATCACAGTAAAGCATTCATTACATCCTTATTTTCCAAGGAACAAAAACAAATCATCCATCAGCACAGTTGAGTAGTGGGCAGTCATAAACAATAAGTCCTTGGAAAAAACATCTTTTTACAACCAATTTTGTTTGGTTTAATTTGTATTTTAATTGTAATGTATTTTTTCTTGGTCCGTTATCTACTAGATAAACAAGAATAACGAATAACTTCTGAAGTGAAGTGCTTTAAAACCAGTCCGCTATATGCGTAAGCTTCTTTTACAATGTATTCGCAGCACTGAATGTTCTCAGATTACCTTGGAAAAACAAACTCTGTTGGAAGGATGAGAGATCTCAGAAACTCATTGTGAGAATGGAGATGTCTGCATATTTGTGTCAGTCTGTTAAATAAAATTGCTTAAAACACTATGATTTTAGAGAAAGTAGATAAGGTTTGCATAACCAATGACTGATCTTTTCCACCCGTGACCCACCCATAAGTAAGTATGCTGCCTATTTTTGGATTTCCTGACCCATGAATTAACGGCAGTACCCGCAGATATAACTGAGAAATTATGTGCTCCTATTGTTCAGTGTAATCCATGCGATGGAACTCGTCATGAAGATTGGGGAAAAAATTAAACATGTTAGACTTTCTGCAACGGTGTCGTGAGGTGTCACAGACATGGTATCGGTTGTCATGAACTATGCCATATTACACTAGAAGAAACGATTAAATCTTGTTTCACGACGCCCATTTGTCATTTACAACTCCCCACGACACCCTACATCAAGGAAATCGTGCCGAAATTGAAACAAGTCAAAAATAAGTAAACACTGGCAGGATTTATATTTTTGGGTTAACTGTGCCTTTAATGATAACATAAAAGTGCAACAATTCTGACTGAATGTAAAAATGACAATAAGTGTGGTTGTAAAAAATTCTTCTTAAAAGTCATTTTCACGCACAAGCTCAATGGCTGTCCATATAAATAACTGGTCGTGTTTTGGTCATGTACTAAACCTTATAATGTGTCTGCTGGCAAAAGCTCCATAGCAGGATCCAAGTGACATCCAGGACCCTGTGACAGCTGCCGCCCGGCTACAAGTAATATTTCAAAGTGCCTTGGAGATTGCAAAGAAAAAAAAAGAAGAAGCATGAAAGTTGTTTCAGGACAGTATTTCTCCAAGAGCCTGTTCTCCGAATACGTGCTTAGACCTTACACATTCTACTTTATGCAGCGGCTCTAACGTCATTCTAAAAGCTCTTCTTTAGTCAGCCTCAGCTTCATTTGTTCCCCGCTGCTTATCAGAGCCTTCAGACTGCGCTGCACTTTTGCATTATGACGTTAACAGAAATCCTTTTAGAGGAATGTGTCTGCATGTTCAGAATGGAAATTAGAAAGTAAGAGAGCTCAGAGGCTCAAGGCTAATAGAACCTGGAGGTAATTACTGTGTGTTCGCTTGACAACCTCAACATACTGTTACCGAACAAACTTTTCAAAACTCCTAAAGCGAAGGCAATGTAAAAATAATTTGTCCAAGAGCTTTCGAGTTACAAGCTGTCAGACGGTTCTCACTTTTGTTATGCTGTATATTTCCTGTAGCGAATGTTCTCAAGATTCTCAAAAATTCATGCTGGCTGTTTCTCAATTCCAAGAGCACTCAGAACGGACTTGCGTTCTTGTGAAGACCGGCCTTGCCAGGTTACCTCAGAAGAACGAACTAGGGAGACCGCGAGAACAGAAAACGCGTCCTGTGAGAATGAGATGCTGCGTTCTTCCAGATGGTCACATGACAGACACATACTTTTAACGGAAATTATTTAAACTTTACAGCATTCATTCAATGATTTATTGCTTTTCCTTATTTAATCTAATCTAACATGCAAAAAAAAAACTACAAATATACTTTGCACAATACAAATAAAACAGATTTCAATACGAATTACAGCAAATCAACACCCTTAATGTATTTATGCCTCTATTAAGACTTTCATGTTAATGTTTACTTTTACGGTCTCCTTTAGAGAAACTCCTGAGATAAATAAGTTATATCTCTGAACTTTAAAAATAAATCTATATAAAATGCTGCGCTTCCCACTTCCTTTATTCAGCCGCAATGACTTGTGTGATTTCTCAAGGGAGTTTTGCAATCAAGTGTGCATCGATGCGTCCTCGATAGTAAGAACGCATCCGGGAACTTTCACGCGTCCTCCGTTCTTGTGATCTTGAGTTTTGAAACTGAACTTTGACAGTAATGATGAAGTTACATGAGAACACAAGGGACTCTATTTTAATGATCTAGGCACAGTTTAAGGACAGAGAAAATATGCTCTGTGTCCTGGCGCATGGTCTAACAGGGTTGTGCTTATTCTCTCAATGAGTTGTGGGTGTGTTTTTAGCATAACATGCATTAAACCAATCAGTCTCATCTCTCATTCCCTTTAAGAGTCAGTTGCATCTCACCATGGCCCATTTGCTATTTACTGTAGATGGCAGACTTTGTAAGTGAAAAAACTGAACGCTTCACTAGCGGGAAAACATTTAAATGGACAATGTGTACGAGGATAATGTCACAATGACAAACACAGGAGACCCAAATGCAAGTGAAAAAAAGATGATTTATTTAAAAAGTCACAACTGGTATAGGTCTCACCAGATAATAGTGTAGGGCATGGATGCTCACACCAAAATACGACATGCTAAACAGCGATGAAGGTTCATCCGTGAACCAGCGTTGAATAGCAGTCTCTCAAGGAGATCTCACCAGATATCGAGGGAAGGGGAAGGTCGTGCTAAGGAGCCGCTCTCAAGAAAATTGTCAATTTTACCCACAGTAAAGTTCATAAGAGGAACATATATGAGGTGAAGTCTTTCACAAATAATGTTGTCTTCAGAGCTGGCAGTAGTAACAACATCAAAGAGACAGAGACTTAAGGTCCAACAGAAACAGGTTGTGATGGAGAGCCTCCACCCAAGCGAGCGAGAGAGTCTAACAGAGGCAGACACAGGAATGAACAAACAACGAACTGATAATGCTAACTACAAAACACTGAACATATATAGCACGCAGAACGCGCATTATCTGTTGACTAATAACAAACACCTGTGCGTAGAGAGTAGCGACAAAACACGTGACCACCAGCTCATGAATGTAAACATACATACACACACACACACACCACACGGTGAAGAACCCAAACAAGACACACCCACTTCCCACACACAGACACACACACACATGCAAGAAAAACAGAAAGACCCACAAACGTGACAGATAAAGAATGAGCCTCCTGCATCCAGCCTCTTTACTTTCTCTTTACTTTTACTCTTTACTCCTTTACTTTAGTGGAGTAAGGAAACAGTGTTGTATGCACTCCACTGAAGACATCCATTAGCCTACATATTTAATTTTGTTTGTTAATGGCAAAGATTTGTTTCAAAATAAATGAACAATAATAACAATGTGTGAAAAAATTTTTAATATATATATATATATATATATATATATACAATATATATATAAAAGATAAATTAGAAATTATTACACATTTTTTTATGCCTCATATAGTGACGCATTTGACCCAAAACCCGAAACGTTGATCAATCTAAATTTGTTTTTATTCAAACAAATACAAATATGCAATTAATAAAAGTTACTGCTAAAAATAATAACATATACAAATGCAAATTGTCATGAATAAACTGAAAAGGGCATGGAGGCAGTGGTTTTTATATTTATGTAGAAAATTATAGAACATTTTAACCCTTTATTTGTTTCATATGTAAAAATATTTGTGTATTGCTGTACACCCATATGTATTAAGCAATTTGTAAACGTTTGGACCTGCATAGGCGCAAAACTAACACACTCTGCTTTAGAACTAACACACTCTGCTGGACTTTAGATCAGCTTTTAGTTGGTCCATGGCGTCTATTTCAGTTCTTCAAATTAGCAACCTGCCAACAATGTGCCTCAACACACCTTCTTTTTAGACCGGAACACCCATGAGTCCACAAAGTGGCGCAAATGGATTGTCTATTTATAACAACGTGGTATGAAATGTGAAAAAAAGTGTTGCGCTGGTGTGAAAATAGCAACAAATCACGCCAAACACGTCTTGTGCCTTATAGTGCCGGGTGTATGATAGGGCCCAAGAATGCAAGATCGCTGAAGAACGTATATTGAGAAACAGTCAATGTCTTTGTTTAATGAATACAAATCATATTTAGCACTTAGACAAATATTTAGTCAAATTAAGTAAAATATCATTATTGGATAAAAAATAAATAAAAACAAAAATGAATTAATAGACAGTTCTGGTCCTTGATTCTGATCGGGTGAACCAATCTGTTACAGTAGCTGTTAGTGTCACTGTTAGCAACCATTCTTATAACAGTACTGAGCCATGCGTTTTAATTAATTTGTTTTATTTTGTGAAACCTTGCAACCCATATGGAATAACAGTTTTATAAAAGCAATAACTCCCATGAAGCCGTGGTTTATGTGAAGCTACTGCAATGGCACGGTAGGTTGTGCCTAAAAATGTCCTTTAGCTGTAATAACACAAGATAACCACAGCGCTTATTGGGACTTCTGCAGATGTATAGCCTATCATTGAATCTGTTTATTTACTTGTGTAAATTCATATTTATTCAGTGTTTAAATTAATTTCAGTAATATCATTGACTAATATGAAAAATTCATATGATTTATTTACAATAGTTTGTAAAGTAACATTTGCAGATATATGAGAGTCTTGCTTTGTCTACCAAAGATATAATTGGATTATATAATTGGATATAATTGGATTTGTATTGTAAACAATGAATACAAGTTAAAAAGGTATTACTTTTTATTTCATATATTAAGATTTTAGTTATTCATTCATTCATTCATTTTCTTTTCGCCTTAGTCCCTTTATTAATCCGGGGTCGCCACAACGGAATGAACCACCAACTTATCCAGCATATGTTTTACGTAGCGGATGCCCTTCCAGCTGCAACCCATCTCTGGGAAACATCCATACACACTCATTTACACTCATACAATATGGACAATTTAGCCTACCCAATTCACCTGTACCACACATGTCTTTAGACTGTGGGGGAAACCGGAGCACCCGGAGTAAACCCACGTGAACGCAGGGAGAACATGCAAACTTCACACAGAAACGCCAACTGACCCAGCTGAGGCTCGAACCAGCGACCTTCTTGCTGTAAGGCGACATCAACACTACCTACTGTGCCACTGAATCGCCGGTTTTAGTTATGACCCTCCCAAAATAATTCAGCAAAAATCTGCTGATTTTTACCAAAATTCTGCGCAGAAATAGCAAAAAATATCTGCAGATTCCGTCTGGCCCTAGTTATGGGGTTGAGTAAAATGCTATATTTTTTTATTCTAAGCATCTGATCATTCATTCATTCATTCTCTTTTTGGCTTAGTACCTTTATTAATCAGCAGTCACCACAGCGGAATGAAGCGTCAACTTATCCAGCATATGTATTACACAGTGGATGCCCTTCAAGCTGCCACCCATCGCTAAGAAACACCCATACACTCATTCACACACATACACTATGGGCAATTTAGCTTACCCAACTCACCTACATATAGCGCATGTTTTTGGACTGTGGGGAAAACCAGAGCACCTAGAGGGAATCCACATGAATACGGGGAGAACATGCAAAAAACTCCACACAGAAATGCCAACTGACCCAGCCGAGGCTCAAACCAGCGATCTTCTTGCTGTGACGGTCACCATGCCACCGCATCTGATCATGTTTTTTTTGTTTATTTCTCACATGATATTGAATTGCAATGCAAGCTAAAACTACTGTGCATTTTCATCTGAAAATAATTGCATGCAGAACGTTTATCAGCCAATCAGAATCAAGCATTTAACAGCCCTGTAACATAATTATGAATATGTATATAATATATACAGATAACTGCTCAGAAAATACTTTAAACTTGGAGAGAAGATGAGCACCCAGACCATATTCAGAGAACAGAAGGCTCTCTTGGTAAACGACCACCTAGCAACCCTTAAGAACACCATAGCAACCGCAGAGCAACACCTTGGAATCCACCCAAACACCAGTGTAACCTGGCAGTGAGCTTGAATTTCCTTCACAATAAATTTTCAATGCTTCTGGCTACTAGATAACATGACAGAGAGAGGGAGACTGAGAGAGACACAGAAACAGTTTTATTATTCTGCTGAACCTTTTTCAAAAGAATTTATGTGGTCATTTCTGAAATCATCTGACAGATAAATCTCCAAATGGCAGCGGTTGCCATGGCAATTCAGTATTTCACTGCAATGCATAATTCCTGCTCCTAAATTAATACATTTCCATTTCTAAAGTGATGTTTTGAAGCATTCATACTTCTCAGGCCCGGCGACAGCTTTGTCTATTACTGCATTTATGTGAAGAGCGGACTGAAACTTCCTTATTGCTAACATTCATTTCTCGTGTGGAGACATCGCAGGATTTACATCACAAACTAAACCTGGCCACCTAATTAACCACACACACACACACACACACTCACACACACACACACACACACA
>CAIGQZ010032254.1:3561690-3573556 GCA_903798205.1 Danio tinwini | reverse complement strand
TGTGTGTGTGTGTGTGTGTGTGTGTGTGTGGTTTACGTTAATAGGTGGAGCTGTGAATGGGGGATTTTCCAGGATTTTGTGACATCATCTTGGATTTAAGATATTTAAACCATGTCGGCGTCAATAGTGGACCTCTTTCCTCCTTTGTTTGAAAGTCCTCTCACTCATGCTAACATTGCTTTTTACTTTTGCTTTTGCCTGCATTTGTTAATTTTTGATTCTTTTGTTTATTTTGTAGCAATTAGGGCACTTTTCTTTCTAGGTCACATATTGATCTTTTCCAATAGGCAGTGACTTGAAAAACTCACCTGTTTTTTATTATTTTCACAGTTGTTATCAATAAGATCTCTCCATGTGATCAGGTGTAGTCTTAATTATTCGTTTAGTTCCTTAGCTGCTCTGCCAGTTCACAGTTATATGAGCAACTCCAATGTTATGGATGTGACATTTGCAGTAAAAATTCAATACATGAATTCACAGAGAAAGTCTATGTTAAAGGTGCAGTAGGTGATTGTCTTCAGAAACATGTTTTGTTGCGCTGGTTGAAAGTCTCTTCACATTCCAATAGTAATGATTAAAGTAAATGATCTAAATGTATTTACAGTTGAAGTCAGAATTATTACCACCTTTATATTATTAGCCCCCCTGTTTATTTTTTATCCAATTTCTGTTTAACGGAGAGAAGATTTTTTCAACACATTTCTAAACATAATAGTTTTAATAACTCATCTCTAATAACTGATTTATTTCGTCTTTGCCATGATGAGAGTAAATAATATTTTACTAGATATTTTTCAAGATTCTTCTATACAACTTCAAGTGACATTTAAAGGCTTTACTAGGTTAATTAAGTTATCTAGGCAGGTTTGGGTAATTAGGCAAGTTATTATATAATCATGGTTTGTTCTGTAGATTATCGAGAAAAAAAATAGCTTAAAGGGGCTAATAATTTTGACCTTAAAATAAGTTTCAAAAAATTTAAAACTGCTTTTATTCCAGCCGAAATAAACAAATAAGACTTTCTCCAGAAGAAAAATTATTTTCAGACATACTGTGCAAATTTCCTTCCTCTGTTAAACATAATTTAGGAAATAATAAAAAAAAAATTTAAAGGGGGGCTAATAATTCTGATTTCAACTGTATATGTATTTTTATATTCTGGAAAAGGCATAAAACTTAAAAAATTGTATCCAATTAAATATTGTCGGACTGACAAATAACTCAATTACGACAGGTATCTCAAACTCTCTGTAAACAAATTTAAATTAGAATTTCTGCCTCTTTAAGTAAACAGATATGTCACTCGCATGCACACGCGAAGCACGGATCTACCACTGACAGAGAGGCGTCAGGCAAACTCTGCATCATGAACTTCTTTCTGAAAGACCAACATGGCCTTGTATCCATAGAAGAAGGATTGTTTCTGAAAGGGCTTCTGCCAAAAATGCAGAATCAAAACTTTTCTAAACCCTGAATCAATATTGCAATTACTTTTGCAGACTGAAGACAATATGATGTTATGCAGTTCAAAACAACGTTCTGAAGGGCGACACCACGGCTGAAATATTACTTTTAGACAGGTATGTTTTAAAACTATTTTAGCCACGCAAAGCTGATGTAGATTGTGTTCTTGTTTATCAATGGCTTTATATGCATGGAGGTGTTGTTCAGCCCCTGAAAACATCCGGCAAAAGATTGGCTATTTTCAAGTTCATGGAGTACCTTTTACAGCATCCATAATATAGTCGGTTAAATAGACCTAAGCATTTGTTTAGTTGTTCAAATGTAAAAGAAGATGAAAACAAACGTTGTACGAGGATCAGCGAGCGCAATTGAAAATGAAAAGTCACTCGTTGTCTTGGTAGTGTAAACATAAGTGTAATGTAAAAAGATGACAGGACATTTCTGTTTTTAGCACTCCTTTTTTTCTGATCTAATTTTTATTTAGTTTAATACCAAAACATAAGTAAACGTGCTCTTCCGCCTAACCAGCTTCACTGACAACTACGCTTGATAAAGTGTGTGTCTCCATAGAGTTTTCTAACTGGTGAATAACATGATCTAGAGTTATCTAATCAGTGCACGTTCATGGCTTAAGGAGGCGTGGCTTTGGACGGCAGGGGAGAGTCGTTAAATTTCTAAGCTGTTTGTAATGCTAGCATTCTGGCAGATCACCTGCACCTTTAACATTATATTGAAACAACTGTTTATATTTTCCAAAACAACTAACCACAGAGTTATAGAATCAGAAAAATATCAATCTGTAAAAATTTTTTACATTTTATATAAGGAAAATAAACATGGGTGTTACCAAAGTTTGTAAGTTTGCAGTATACAACATACTTTGTAGAAATATACTTTGCACAACCCAAAATAATTAAGGCCAATATAAAGTATGAGTTGTCTCACTACAGCTATTGCTAAATTATTATTACAAAAAGACTAACATATTTTTTATTAATATTATTAATATAATTTATTAAAAATATTAAAATATTACAAAAGCATGTTATGAATGTGACAGATGCGAAATTGTCACTTCTGTGACTTTAATAAATCTAATATGACTGTTTAAAACATTGACAGAGATATTTTTAAGTATTTTTAAAGTACTGTAAAATACTTGCCTACACAAAAAAATTGTTTCGCTATTTTGGTGAACACCATTTTTTTTCTTTTTTTTCATGGCAAGTTTGACATTTGCATGGAATTGCAAATATTTTTGTTTGTTAACTTTAATTCCTTTTGTGTTTCTTGTGTTATTTATACACTCTTGATTTAAATATTTGATTAAATACATTGACAAAAACGTCATATTGTTCAGTTCAAGCATCTGTTGTCCTTCATGTGTTCGGCTCATGCCGAGTTTTGGATTTTGGGACATAACAACATGATTTAAAAAGGGTTTGGAGGCCTGAAAATGCTTTTGAAGTTTTTGGAAATTACACCATCTCTGTGTAAACAACAACAAAAAAGTGTTTTGTGAAAATTGTGACATCATGCTCGTTAATAGTACAGTTCAGTTTATAGATCTAAGACAGCCAAATTCATGTTAGACTACAATACTATTATGCTACTGTACAATAATTGATATAGACTGCTTGCTGTGATCGCCAGTGCTATTGTCTGTGCTACAGATTCTTCCGTCTATTGTAATCGCCAGTAATGCTTTCTCTGTTGGAGATTACAGTAACACTTTATTTCAAGTATTAGTAGACTGTCTGTTTAATATCTGTTGATATGCTCCTTCAACAGACATTTAACAGAGTATAAGAAACTTTGCAGTACATGTCAACTTACACTAACCCTAACCCCAACATGACAGTCATTTGAAAACACACAAAGCTGAAACTCATCATCATTGATTACCACACACACACAAACATTGCTGAGTATTGTCTAGCTGTTGCATTTAACTCAAAGGGGCTTCCTTGTTTCCTGTTGTCCCGTGCTTTTGACCTTTTGACAGTTTATCGTGTTTTTGATTTTTTTTGCTGCCTGCCCTGAACTTGTCTTTGGATTACACTCTTGGATTTTCTACTACACTATATATGCTGTTTTTTTACCCCTGCCTGCCTGAACATTCTAAAATAAAGCTGCATTTTGAACTACCCCTGTTTGCACATCTACCATTCGCAACACTACTACATTAAATGAATGTATAGACTACAAGTATGCAGATGCAGTGACAAAAGCAACTACTGGACGAGCATGAAAATTACACTATAATACACACTAATACAGTACATAATATGCTGTACTTTTAAAAAATATTTCAAAAATATATATTTTGTCTTTGGCACAACTTAAAAACTTTCCTAAGATCAAGTATACTTCATCTTTTTTTTTTTTTTTTGCACTCCAATTTTTATGCTGATGACACAATTTGCAATACCAAAATTAATATTAAATGAGTTGTCAATCTTTTGAACCCCATTTTGAACTCAAGAAGTTAAGGCTAGAAAACGCTTCTGAGTGCCGTTTCATGCCGACTTCAGTGGGGTAAAAATTTACACCCTCTTTTTTTTTTACTCCGTCCGACCTTGGGAAACGGTTTCCCCAGCAACCAGCAAAGTCAGTGTATCTCATGTGTCTGAAACTGTTAATGTCTGTCTGCCTTCTGTCTTCTTCTCTTTTCTCTATTTATCTCTCCTACCCTGTCATCCACACTTCTTCACATCTCTCCATATCCCTTACCTGCATTCCCACTTCCTTATTCTTCATGACAACAGACCGGCCTCCCAAAACAATCACAAGTTTTTTAGGTGTTTTTATTTTGATGGTCCATTTGTGTATTAGTAGGCTGTCTGCTTAATATCTGTTGATACTGCTTTCCTTATTTTGCAAGTACATGTCAACTCACACTAACCCTAACCCTAACAGTCTACTTATAATCTAATAAGAATTGGTTGCAATGTAACCTAAAGTCATCAAATGGACCATCAAAATAAAGTGACTGAGATTACTTCCTACCAAACTACAAATCCCAGAAGTCATTGCACCATTTACTCCTGCCACAGCTGACAGTCATTTGGACACACACAGCGAAAACTCCTCATCATTGATTACCTGACTATTTAAACCCCTTACTTTCACACACACATTGCTGAGTAGTGTCTAGCTGTTGCTAAATAACATTGAAATGTTGTATTATAATATATTGTTAAATTATATTAACAATATTATATTGTTGTTGTTTTATGCAATTTTATTCAATTGTATTTATTTCTAATTGTATTTTGACACTCCTGATATTCAGCAATGTTTAAAGTTTATGGAGTTGAGTTAATAAAGCATTTATTATCATACATAAAAAAACATTACTATATGCCGGAATAATAAGATATGTAAATGTTGATTTGAATAGTTTATTAATCGTTTACTAACTCATTCTGAATGATTCTAAAAGCCACCAACTGCTCTTAAATACAAATGTTTTGTAAATAATGCAATGTTAATTTTAGCAATGAACAATTATTAAGTAATAAAGAATAAAAACACAATAATCAAACACATTATAAATGTGCTTTTAAGTCAAGAATACAGCATTTGTAGCTATATTTATAAACTGCTTACTAACGTTTATTAATGCATTAATGCTGTTTGCTAAAGCTTAATTATTCAGTGTGTAATTATAAAGTGTTACCTTTTTTTTGTGTGTGGGTGTGTTGTTTTTTTAATCCTTCCTGTTCCAGTGAGAGAGACACTGAGCCTTACTGTATTCAAATTTATTAAATCAAGAGAATAATAGGGCTGGGTATTGTGGCTAATTTGACAATTAGATTCTTATTTATATGGTTTTAATCAGGACTGCCAACACCTGCCAACCTCCCAAATGCGGGTAGATTTCAGCTGTGGCGGGTTAGACAGACACTCTCACTAGCCACTTTGACTGGTTGAAGATACTTTTTAAATGATAGTTTTCTTAAAAACAGGGTTCGACAATAAAGATGGCCCAATATGTGTGCAAATGTCATCTTAGAATCGAGAAGCAGCATGACCGACAAAAATTGTGTTCGCGCAAGCAAAAGAAAGCAGGTGAATACTGAATGAGAGCATGATCACTCGCACGCACAGAAAATGTGATGCTCGCGTCTGTTTAAAAAGCATGCGCGCTCCCATTTCCTGGTGCGAAGCAACTGTGCCTGGAAACGCAACTGGTGCGATTGGTTCTCTTTAAAATAGACTGGACAAAAAGTTATGCTCGTGCACCCACAATCCTGCGGCTTCCAAAAGCTTTGGATGTTTTTAAAAGATGTATTTTTGTAAGCAGCAGCGGTTGCCGATTTTGTTTGAACTATTCTTTGAACAGAATAGATTATGGGCCTAACGTTACATGTGTGCTTGTGATCATCCTTTTATTATCACACACGGCATGTTTTTCACCTGCTTTCTTTTGCTTATGGTTGTTTTTGTTAATATGGTTTAATTATCACTTTTACAATAACATTGCTTTAATAGGAGATTAACTCCCCATGTATGTGTAGTTAACTAGTGATCTGAGAAACCTTTAGCCTGGACAGACTATACTGTGCATAGTTTTAGATACATGGCAATAATTATTTTTTTAAGTAATTGTTTTTTTAAGAAAGGTTTTGTTGAATAAAATGAGCATGTATACAGCTCTTTGCATGTTTTGACATATTATTTAACATTTAAGTCCTGTGAAATAAAAATGAATTGCAATGGGACACTATGAAACCACAGTGCCAGCCACAGTGGCTAGTGATCAAAAAAGTTAATGTCAAGCCCTGGTTTTAATTAAGTTTCAATTTGATTTAGCATCAATTAGCTATCAACATTTAATTTAAATCTATCATTTTGTTAACATGAAATCTAAAATTATTGTAAATATAAACGTGGGTAACCCTCCATCTCTGCTATTTTAAAGACAAATGCAGATTCAACATTTTGTAAGGTCACCGTAAATAAAGTTGACTGTTAAAATAAAGTTTCTTTCATCGACTCAACTAGAGTGTGTTATTAGGAGGCACAATCTTGTTTTCTCTGTAAATGTTTTTTTTTTATTTTTTATCTCAAATAGCTGATAGTTGTTAATTTGAGTTTTATGAATCACCAAGAACCACAGTTTTAGCTAAAAACTATCCCTTTAAGGCAAGTCATTTCACTGACATTTTTAAAATGCCTCTTGGCTACACAAGTGCACCTCCTGTCTTTGAATATATCTATCTATCTATCTCTTTGACTAGGGGAACAACAAATCATCAAATACTGTTTGAAAGGCTTCAGATTACATTTCACATTTGGAAAAAAAACTGCCAAGCTAATGTTCATGCGCACCTGAAGAGAATGAGATCACGACACCAACCTTCAACCATTAACTATGGAACTACTGTAACAAATAACTTACACATTGCCATCTTCTGAATAACACAAAATCTGATCGCACTGGTTTTCCATCCTGCTTTCTAACCCAGCCTCATGTCCACAAAGCATAAATAGTAACCAATGTGAAGCCTTTCACCATCAGGTCTGATGAGACAACGGCAGCCTGATTTCACAAGTTTCAAAGTAACAATGCACAGTCTGATTGGTTCAATTACAGAATAAAGAGTTTCCTGATAAAAAAAACAAACAAAAAAAAACAGGCAGACACTACTAATATGTTGTGATGCTAATGAATAGGCAGCTAATAACAAATAACTCTTTCTTCAGGGTGCAAGGTCAAGCCTAATGGAGAGACTACACAAGCAGTCATTATCTAAGCATCTTTTTCTGGATGTCACATTAAAAGTTGAAGATTAAAATAGGGCCGTCCTGCCGTGAGGTTAGATAACTGTTTAAGTGGGAGGGCTATCTCTATTTGTGAACGCTTGACTGTAACATTTATGCATATGCGAGGCTCTTAAAATGACCCTAATCTTCTCAATTTGATAGAAAAATCATAGTTATACGCTGTGAAAATGATGGACCTCGGAGGCAGACTCTCTCAGAGGCCGAGGTTTGAAGATGGCAGGGAGGCAGGGGGTGTCTAAAAGCGTCTTCTTCTTCCCCTGTCTTGGCAGAGCCCCTTTTAAAAAGCGTTTAAGAACATAGCAATTGATTTCAGAGCGAGCATATCAGACGGGTCGTGGGAGTCTAAAAAACAGCAATCAACGTGTCACTGTTAATTAGGCGCCACTCGGAGATGCCCGTGAAAGTGTGTTTCCTGAGCAGGGTGGAAAAGAAAGCACAAAAAGCATTTTTTAAGAGCTGGAGGGTTGGCTGAGCTTCTGCATGTGTTTCCTCCCAAGAGACAGAGGACAGGACTGGCGGCCTTATCTCAGCATCCTCACACCGGCAAGACCAGGGCTGGGCTAGAAGGGAAACCGAAGAAATGCACAATGTTCACTGAAATGAGATTATCTGCAGCTCTCAGGAGTACAGGCACAGGGACTGTTGCACTAGTGCATGTGGCATCGAAGTTAAGCAAACAGTATATATCGGAATATAATTGGTTATCAGCCAATACTGATATATGTAGACCCTAGAAACCTTTGTCAGTAGTAACACCGGTGGAAATTAAGGCCGAATTTACACTAATTTGTTTTAGTTTTAACACTGTGATTTACAATGAAAACGATCCATGTGCACACTGGCGTTTCACCTAAGGGTTCTGAAAAGATCTCCGTCCACACTACACCTCTGAAAATGCACATCTCGTGACCACACACACACTTGTTTTCTCTGTTCTCAAGTGAATCACAAGTTATCAACACTTATTCTCAAACACACATGCTTTGAGCACACCTCCCCAGGTGAGAGCATTTAATTCATCATGTCTCTATCTAATGGGTCGTTTGAATCTATTACTTGTTCTCAGGTGTCCTCGGGAGTTTGTTTTCCATATCAAACTTACAAAGTCTGAACTTAAGGAAAGGGTGCAAGACTGAACCTTGTACACTTAATATTTAGGGAAAAGCTCCAATCAAATAGTCCAATTTCTGCAGCCATGCCACTGTTTTGAGATGTCTCCATTTTCCTACATTCATACTGACCCGGAGCAGCAGCATTCTACAAAATGAAAACGCCCTCTTCAGTGTTTTCATAAAGCTCCATTGTCAGGGCTCGAAAACTCTGGGGTAGTGTGAACGGAAGGCATAACCATAGCACAACTTATGCGTTTTAAAACAAAATGTATTAGTGTAAACGGGGCCTTAGTGAACTGCAGAAAACACAAGCTAGTCACACAAACTAGTCAACGATGTGCTCCTGTTGCACCCTTGCACATCGCAAGCCATTGAAATGAATGCGTTTCATAGCGCAGTGCTTTCCGCATCTGGTCTGAAAGCCACTTTACACAGGACAGTTTCAACATTTTCCTCTTTTGGCCATAAACCAAATATGCCATTTTTCTAGAACAGACTGAATGAAATTAAACCCCTGCTAACAACTTTTGGCTCCTAAAGAATGTTATTTTTTAGTTTATAGAAATTCAGTTTTTTAATAGCTAGAAATTTGTTTTCATACAAAAATAGAATGTTTCGCTTGTAAGATGTTATACTATACTATCGTTAATCTAGACTTATTAACAACAACAAAAATAATAATAATAATAATAATAATAATAATAATAATAATAATAATAATAATAATAATAATAATAATAATAATAATAATAATAATAATAATAAATAACCATGAGGAAAGGTGCGTCATGATTAAGTTTTTTAAATAACAATGCTTCAACCTTCTGGGAATCAAATTTATTGTTGCAAAAAATGAAAAGTAAAATAAATAAAAAGAATGTTGTCCTTGCATTAGTTTTTGGTTTAAAACTGAGAGGATGTTGAGCATTTCCTAGGATCTCCCAATTTAATCACAGCAAAAGGTCTAAAAAAATATCAAGAGACAGCATACACAAGTTCCCAAAAGAAACATGGACATCGGATAAAAAAGCAACAAGATTAATCAACTGAGTCAAATCAGCTCTATTTGTGATTGAATCATTCAGACTGGTTTAACAACGTGTTTCTCCAATTCATGAAAACAATTTACTCATAAATTCAACAACATTGCAGCACTTATTTATTGATAAATCCCAAAATCACAACATTAAGCTGTTTCAAGGCTTCAGAAAGCTTAAATATACATGACTAGACTAGTCAATAAGTGATTCTTTGACGTTTTTGTAGCTCAGTTTTACGCCTACTTTACTGTTTGAAAAACTGATAACTGATAGAATTCATATTTCATGTCAATTAAAACAGCTTCACACAAGTTATCTTCAAATTCAGAACACAAAAGGGACCATAAATCACCCTAAAAAGAGTGGGTGACAAGCTGTCTTTCCTGTCTTGCTTTATTTTCTTTTTTCTGCTTTTGAATTTCTCTAGCTCATGTGTGGTGCTGCTGTTTATGAACAACCTGACAATGTCTTAAGGGGGTTGGAGGAATGTTTCTTAACAGATTATTGTGTGAAGAGGCTATTTAAATGCCAGAATCATATAGGAAAGTCCCTTTGGAATTGTCCCTATCCCAGTCACATCCTTGTCATCTTTCTGGCAAAAATGAATCCACTTTCACAGAAAGTCCAGGAAGGTATTCATTACAAACTGCTAACAAACTGGCAATGAAAAAGAAAATTGACATGCACTGAAATAAAAAAAGTTGGATGAAAGTGTATTTTAACAGAAACGGTTGATAACTTGTGATTCACTGGTGTTTATTTACGCTTTCAAATCGCATCATGAAACCTTGATCTCTGCTTCAACTTTCGATGATAAAAACTGAACTCTGTATAAAGTGACTTTTATTGATGTTTCAGTAGTTTGAAACGATGTAGGTTGCTTATGAAATATTATGTTATAAAAATTAGGTAATGGGCTGCATTTTGTGTTATTTTAGAGATTTATTACTTAAAAAAGTAAGTAAAATAAGGAAAAAAGTAAAAAAAAAAAAAAGTAAAAAAAAAACATACATTTTATATTAATAACTAAAATAACTCAAATAAATAAATAAACAAAATAACCTTTGTTTTTATTTACACACACTTAGATACAATAAGATATCATTAATTAACATTAGTAAGGCATTAACAAACACTAAATACGAAGACAACATTGGACACAATATTTATTAATGTTAGTTAATCTTATTTAATAATAAAAATGCAATGCATTACTAAAGGTTGAAGCTAACAATATCTACACAGAAAAAATTGATAATGCAAAAAAACTCATGGAAACAAATGCTTTATGTTACTTTACCTTATTTTAATAAGTAACTTAGACTTTTTTTAGACACATTTTTTTAATTAAAGTTGAAATTAATATATTTTTAGTAAGTTCAACATATGTTGAATTTAAGGCAGCAATCTTATTTACAGTGTTGATTAATAAAACATTACCAATTTACAATTTACTACCTCAAAATATAGGGATGCATGAAGCATGCGACCATATTGATATCGGCCAATAAAGGCTATTTTTAATGTTATCTTTATCGGTCCTGAAGTCAAAATTAGGCCAATATCTTTAAGCCGATAGATTACTTAATTGTACAGAACTGCCTGCCTCACGCATGTGGAAAAAACTTGTACAGACTTGTCCGGTGCACTATAACAGAGCTTTCCTCACATTGTTTATTCCTTCAAAGTCTGTCCTTTCTTTGTTTGGTATTGTTGTGCATTAATAACTCCGTAAGTAACCCTATTCCTTATCAATGTAGATATGTAAATATGTTTAAAATGTAGATATGTTTGAAAGTGTCATTGTGTAGTTTGGTTCTCAACTGTCCGCCACATTCTGTCTTTATATTATGCACTGTGTTGGTCATAAAGTCATCTGTGCTCAATGCTCAGGTGTTGCATCAAAATCGGACTCCCCTTCGCGTGCACGCACATTACGCAACGTTTACTTTCAAACTCACAGCGGTTTATCATAAACCTTTTATTGATCATTTTTCCCCCAATAGACAGCAAGAACGAACATAGAAGCTTTGTCTGATTGACAAGCAGCACCTAAATGTGTTCAAATAATCTAAAATGCCAAATGGGACGAATTGATGCAGCATTTTCTAAAGTAAAACATACTATCTGTATTTAGCTTTTTGCTTGTACGGTGGCTTTGAACGGTCAAAACACCTCTCAAAACGCTTTTTCGGACACTACATATTTGTACATATTTGAGTTACACGTTTTATTCAAGAACATTTGAGCTGGTTTTAGTTCTTTCCTTTTCATTTTATATAAAATATATTTGTTTGTTAATTAAATTCCATTTAGTTATTAAACCTATTATATTTACGCAAGGGTCAAGTTGCATGTTATTTTACTGTGAAGAAAAGGAAATATGTATTTTTGACATGCTGATTTATGTTAAATTATGAATATAGGTTTAAATAATCACCTTGCAAATGTTAATAT
>CAIGQZ010032254.1:3548457-3560549 GCA_903798205.1 Danio tinwini | reverse complement strand
ACGCAATATATATATATATATATATATATTGCGTTGAGTACGCTATTCAGTTTATATGACCAGTTTAAACTTTTATGAAGTTTTTAAAAAAAAATCAGTTGTTCACTGTATAAAACTATAACATTTTGAAATATTTATATTTAACGGCTCTAATATATTGGTTACCAGCCTCCAAGTCTTAAGAATTATCGGTTACCAATATACGGCAAAAAAATTCATGGGCCCTATCATACACCCAGCACAATAAGGCGCAAAATATGTTTAGTGTGATATGTTGCCATTTTCAGACCAACGCAACCCTAATGTTCCCGCTTTGCACCACGTTGCTTAAATAGTAAAATCATTTGCGGTGCTTTGTGGACTCATGGGCGTTACGGTCTAAAAAGGAGGTGTGTTAAAGCGCATTGTTGACATGTTGCTATTTTTAGAAACTCAAAATTTACTGTGCAATAGACGAGCACAGAGCGTGTTAGTTGTGCACCTTAAATGCGTACACATTGCTTAATACACACAGGACGTACAGCAATACGCATATATCTTTACAAATGAAAAAGTATTAAAATATTCAAATATAAAAAATATATATTTTCTACATTAATATAAAAACCACTAACTTTATCTCATGGGGGGGGGGGGGGGGGGCTTTTTTGAGTTTATTCATGACAATTTGCATTTGTATAACATTATTATTAGTAGTAGTATCATTTATTATATGCATATTTATATTTGTTTTAATAAAAACAAGCTTAGATTTGTCTACCTGTCGGGTTTTGGAGACAAATGCGTCACTATATGGGATTTCTAATAATTTCGAATTTCTCAAAAAAAATTTTACCACACTTTGTTATTATTGTTCATAGTTTTCTAGAAATTAGAACTGAATTTAGAAATAGTTTTAAAACAAATCTTTGTGCTTAACAAACTTAATTAAATATGTAGAGTGAGGGCAGTGGATGTCTTCAGTGGAGTGCATACAACACTGTTTCCTTACCCCATAAAAGAAAAAGGAGTAAAGAGAAGAGGCCGAATGGAGGAGGTTCCTTCTTTATCCTCGCTGCAGATGGTCTGTTTAACCATTTTCTTGCCATTTTTCCACTTTAAAAGTCTGCCATGTAAATACAGCAAATGCAAATGCACCATGGCACAACACAACTGACTATTAAAGGTAATGGGAGACTCTGAATTGGTTTAATGCACGCTATGCTCAAAACACACCCATACGTCTTTAAGAGAATAAGCACAACCCTGTTAGATCATGTGCTGTGGCGCAGAGCGTATTTTTCCATCCTTAAAATAGTAAAAGTGGATTCGGACATGCTCTTAATGATTTTGCACTTCAGACTTTGCGCCTAGACCATTAAAATAAAATAGAGAGCTAAATCTGTGCATCCCAATCAAAATAAATATAAATTCACCACACTATACATTACATTAAATTTAAATGAATTATTTACAATGTAATTAAAACACTCAAACGCAAATCTTACTCAAACACTCAAAAGGCAAATCTAAAACAAAGGAAGTCACTTCAAATGTTTATATATTTTTATATCTCATTTCCCTAACTTAATAAACTCAAATCATCTATTTCAAATCATTCTGGCACACAGCAGCAAAACTATTGTTGTAGATTACATAATAGGGTGGCCTTTTCCTTTCTGAGTAGCTGCTATTGTGGCCAAAAGAGACTGCTGTGATGATTTACTTCTAAATATCAATCTATATGAGACTAAAACTGAGGCAGTGCTGCAGGTTCCAGCTCCACATCTCACTGGACATGAGTTAAAGCTGGAGAAAATTATGCCTTGGGTTTAATTAGGAGCTATTAGCATCTCGGCCCACGTCTTCAAGCGCAATATAGGAAAGCGAGGGCAAAGGGAGAAGATTGTGAGAAAGAGAGCAATGCAGTAACTCACCTAGAGAATGATCGACAACACAGAAGCGTCATGCTGACAACAATATTGGTATTTTTGCACTTCCTTTCTGAAGGATGCCTGGGTAAAATATACAGGATACAATTCGCATGCGGTTTATTTCAGAAACGCCTGCTGTCTGATTGCCTCTGTGATGTCATTGAGCTCAATCCGCACTGACAATGCAGACAAAGGCAGGATAAAACGGTATTAGGCATCATCTCGCAAAATTCACACTGATGCTGAATTAAGGGTAAAACTATAGTAGCACTAGTGTAATAAACTTTAAACACGGCCTATATTTAAAGTGATTTTGCTGTGTTCATTTACTTGGAAAAGAGTACACTTCGCTACAAGTTAACTATGTTTTTCCGACAGAAGAAATCTCAAGTGATTATAGAGGGAACATGAGGAAATTTTGTTCGGTGTGCGAAACAAAGCATGAAGCAAAGACGTTATGTTCTAACAATCTTAAATAATTCATTTTGTGCTTTTCAGATTTATCAGTTGTCCCAAAAGATGAGCAAATTGTTTACTGAAAAAAATAAATCAATATCTGACAACACCCAGAACAGAAACATATAAGCGAAAGAATCTGATGTTGGTTTCCTTATTAAAACAAGCAAAAACGAGCAACAGAATGTATTAAACTGGACAATAACTCTTGAAACATGCAGCATTGTTCGATATGCTGACATAAATGTGGCATTAATGTGAAACTTGAATTCATTCAACTCAACAGAAAGCATATTTACACTGTTAAATATCCACATTTACTGCACTGTGCGATCAGTTTCAGCTTCAAATTTAGTGTCTTTTTATAGCGTAAAGCAGGGCTATTCAATTAAATTGTCATGCGGGCCAGTTCCTGAAAAGCATCCCAAATGAGGGGCCGGAGAGATATGACTTGCAATAAAAGTGATGACACAACAGCATATAAGAGCCCATATGGTGTATTTTTGCTCCTTAAGACACCCATGTTGTATTTTTCTACATTAAAATGTTAATATATTGTATTTTGAAACTACATAACATCACTGCATTGTACAATGTGGCTTTTTTGTGCATTGCATTGCAAGTAGGCTTCTTCTACATTCAGACACATTCATATGTTATGTTTTGAACTGCATAACAATTAGGGATGCAACGACTAAAGATTTTGCCTGTACGATTATATAGTCTGAAGAATAATCATGCTCTCACGGTTATCATGTCTAATGTAAATTTAAGCTTTATATTAGCTAGGTATTATAAATGAACTGTTGTTATCATCTGCGTTCATACATACATAATCATTTTAATAATTTTTAATAATTTGTCTAACATATGTTTTGTTTATATTGCACTGTTTTCTACCGGGCTCCGCTTGACCATGCAAATTGTCATATATTCTTGCATTGGAAATAAACTTGCGTGCGGAAAAGATGCAATTTGTGAATGGCCCGCTGCTATAGTTTATCCAGTGTGCGTGCGTATTAGCCTTGGTGTATAAGCTTGGAACTTTAAACTAGCACACAGGTGGCATAACTTTGTTGAGCTGCAGCAGTTTCGTTCCGTGCAACAAAAACGCAGCGTTGAGAAGCCTTTTAAGATTAATTAACCGTGACAACTTAAAGTGTGGTTAATGGTGAAATCGGCTAACTGTTGCATCCTTAATAACGATATCAGTGCATTGAACAAAAGGCCTTTTCTACAAACATATCCAAATGTTTTTGGCTGCTCGCAGCACTTGCTTAATGTCAGGTGGATCATGCTCTGCGCAGCCTTCAACTGCAGCTTGTGCTGTATCGAACAGACGCACGTCACTTTATAACTATAGCGGACGTTTTTCGACTGAACAAAATGCATTTTTGATGGTCACACTATTTGGAGGGCCGGCCCACATGTAACACTGACTGGCCCACATTTAAAAAAATAGTCCGGCCCTTCTGGCAGGGGCAGGTTGGGGCAGGTTGGGGGTTGGGGGGATTTTGCCAGCCCACATGTAACACTGACTGGCCCACATTTTAAAAAATAGTCCGGCCCTTCTGGCATTTACCAGAATTGCCAGATGGCAAGGGGGCGTGGCACTTCAGATTCAGAGCAATTGATTGGACAGAATATCTCATAAGCTGAAGTGCATAGTGATGTTACTGAGCTGCAAATCAGTATATTGGACTGATTTTGAAAGATAATGTGACACAAAAAATTGGAGTCAGGAATAAAAACTTTAACAGTTTTACTTTTTTAAAAAGTTTTAAAGTTAAACAAAGTTATACATAAATCATTTTTATAAGCGTTTAAACACAGTTGTGTGGCAGCAGTGTGTAAATATACCCAGCCTTTAATGGTAAAATACTCTATAGAAACATTTTGATTGACATTCTGCCTTTGTAGGTGTCATCAGAGGGGGAAAGTCCTGCCCATTATCTCTCCCTCATTAGCATAGACAGCCCTGAGTGATACATAAGCATTTATAGCTCCACCCTCTTTTAAAAAGCACAATCTCATTTGAATTTAAAGTGACAGTCCCCAAAAGGGCACAATTTGGATGAAAGCCAAAAAGAGGCAGTTTCAAAGAGTTCTAAAACCTTATTTGTGAGGTATTTTGAACTGAAAAAAAACCTAAAACTGTAGGGATATCAAAAACTTATGTTACATCTTCTAAGAAGGGGCTTAGTAGGTCCCGTTTAAAGTTAAAAAAAAAAAGTATTCCTTTTCTTATAAAAAAATTTAATAATACAGTTTTAACTCCATTTTTGATATAGTAATTTTAGCCTTGGTGAACATTAAGCACTTTTTTTATTAAACGCACTTCAGGAAATCTTGCTAATGTCAATTTCTCAAAGGGTATTAATTTAAATAATAGAAAAATTGCCATTTTAAACCAACTTTTCCATTTCATAATACTAAACTCTAATTAAATCAATTTAGAGGTGAGTTTTATTTGAGAATTTTTCACGAGTTCACACTCACAGATAATTAACTGAAATATATGTGAGCATGATATACTTAAACTTATACTTTAAATATATTTAAAATACTTAAATCCCCCCTCCTCCCCCACCAATTTAAGTAGGTATCGGGAATAATAGTGTGGAGTTGGGGTGGTGGAGGTATGCTGAAGTCGAGAGAAAACAGGTATGACATGTTTGATTATTTATAGGGGTTTGGTTTTGAGCTGATTGGATAATAGAATGATTGTCAATGATGACTTAGGTTACGTTCACACTGCAGCCAAATGTGGCCTGAATCTGAATGAGAGTGTGAACTGCCCAAACGCATGGAATCTGATCTGTTCAGTTCAGATTTGTGCCATTTTCATATGTAGTATTAAATCAGACACATATCGGTTGTTTTGCAATGCGACCGCAGTGTAAACGGTTATGTCGGATTTAATGTAACTTTTACATAATCATTGCGCGACATGCGTCATCATTCTGTGCTGCGAACATCATCTACTCCTTAGCAGCATAGTAGAATGGCACACAGGCTGATTACTTTACCACAGAAAGTTGGTTGTTAATTTGGAAAAAAACATTTGAAGGCAAAACTGGTGCTTGTTAACCAATCTGGTTAATGATTGGGGCACGGGTTGATAGCGAAGCTGAAAAGCGTCGAGCGGTGTTGCAAATAGGAGATCTGTGGGCAAACTTAACTGAACTAAACTGAACTCAACTTAAACTCTGAAAACGGAACTGACACTTTCAATTCACTATAATCTTCTACGTGAAGCTGCTTTGACACAATCCACATTGTAAAAGCGCTATACAAATAAAGATGAATTGAATTGAGGGGGCACTTTCATTTTAAGAGCAACTTCCACTTCGAGAGAAAAAAAGGCTCAAGCTCCCCCCCACCCTTTCTGCACGTGCCTTTTGTTTATAACGAAGTAAAATTAAATAATTCCTGCAAACAGAGATAAACCAACTCCGCCTTCACAATTTAGTCTGCGATTGCTCATTAACTCTTGATGAGTTCGCTACACCACGGTTGTCATAAATCACAAACGATCAGTGTTTTCAAATCACAAGATACTTATTTTAGACTTCAAAAAACGAAATACACATTAGTAGTAGCAGAACAACCCTTTATAGTTTATGAAATACACCACGGTTGTGTAATAATACTCATATTAAGCATAATCTGACAACGTGCTTTGTACAGTATACACATTGTGTGCATAATTAGACATTTCGTGCTGTTCGTAACTGTACTTTTGTGCATGCGGGTCCGTTTAGTAACAGGATCTGTTCACATTACAAATCTGATATTGGCCACATTTATAACAACAGTGTGAACAGCCATGCAAAAAAATCAGATCTGAGAAAAAATCTGATTTGAGCACTAAGCCTTGCAGTGTGAACGTAACCTTAATGTAGCCGCTTTTTGTTTGCGTTTAACGTCAGCGTTTTCCAAGACGTTTTTCCGAATTCAAACCCAAGCGATTTTCACAGGCGTCGAGCAGAAGAGTATGCAAAATCACTCCTTGACGTTAGATGGCGCTACACAACTTTAAGCTCCTGACACCCGCTTGTAACACAGAGAAAGAAGACAAAGTTGACACGCTTGTTGTTATGGTTGGTTCTAGCAGCAGCTCCAGCTCTAGTGATGAAGAAATGATTATTGTTCACCAGAGCAATAAGCAGCTCCACGGTCATATCGCCTTTGGGCATTTTCTTCAATGTGCGCTTGCATTGACAGTGTTGCGCTTGAGCGCCTCCAAATGCTGTTTACTTTTTATTTTTGTCAAAACAAAAAAACGAGCATGAGACGTTTTTTTTAAAAAATGGCGATTTTACGCCTGGCGTTTTGCGCGTTGGTGTGCACGATCACATTGACTCCCTTTTTTTAGTCACAAGGCGTTAAACGTCTACGGAAAACGTCTTGGTGCGCACGGGCCTTTAGTCTCGTCAAAACTGATCGTGCTTCTGAAATTTGTTTAGAAAACATCACTAAGTGATTTGTAAGTTTTTTTGGACAATTCAAGAAGATCTTTCCTGAGAAAACGTTACATATAATTTAAGTGGGGTTTCAGTCCGCTTAGCACACTACATTACAGAACTGAATTCTGCTCTTAGCTCACATTGTTTTATGGAGACTATTAGAAGTTTCTAATCATCATCTAAAATCAACTAATTATAATCAGTACACTCAATGTGCTTTCAGACTCCTACAGTAGTGTACACAGTTCAATCTTCTGTAAGCACTGCCTCCACCTGTTGTCATCTAAAGCAGCATGTGTGTGTGGCATGTGAAGTTTTCCCTGGAGACTGAGCTGAAAGTGAGAGAATTTTCTGAAAGATATCAACTATAAGGGCCAGAGGCTTCCCTTAAGCCAAGCTGGAGCCCTGCAGCAGTGTGTGTTCAGCTTGTCAGCTTCTCTCACAGACACATTCATGAGAGCTTCCTTCAGATGACAAGAGAGAGAGAGAGAGCTGGCAATCTGCTGCTGGCAAAATGAGAACTGGGTCATCTTAGATTAATCTTAATCTACAGTACGCAAGTCAAAGCAAGTAGAGGTTGGAATGGTGCAACAGTGTGGTAAAATTAATGAATGTTTCTGATTCATCCCATTTTTTGTCAAAGGAAATGGCCAAAATGTTTTTAAAAATAACATATTTAAAGTCCACATGAACAGGAAGTCACTGCAAACTTTTATTACACTATAATGACGTTTTCCTCTTGTCTTTCACTTGCTGAAAACTAATGCAGAGTTCAGACTGCATGATTTTCAAAGTAGTCGTGTCACGGATGTTTTCACACTGCATGACTATCTGGGCTAGCGTTTCGTCGCTGCTTTGTTTACACTGCAAGATGGATCGATGACAGGTGGTTTTACACTATATGACTTTAAAATAGGAAGAATCGCCGACAACTTTGTCCAAACTACGTCTCACAACCAAAAACACGTAGCATATCTTTTGATATTAACTACATAACGAGAAAGAAGCTCTTAATGGGGTAGAAAATGTACATATTTGCTCACCTGGGTTTGAAGGGGATTAGTCATTTCTGCTCTACTTTTTTTTTTTTTGACCCGGTTGTGATTTTGCTCAGATGGCACGTCAAACAGACATGGGTGCTCCTGCTAAATTTCTGCAAGTTTTTCCTCCATTTCTTGGGTCCAAATAAACTGAAAATGAGCGCTTTTAACTTCTCCCCCAACCTCCCGCTGGCCTGCAGGTAACCACACTAGTGGATGCTGCTCTCTCATTGGCTGTAGGTGATCGCCGATGTTATTTTCAGTCAAAACTCATTTCACACGGCATGATTTGAATCGCTAACAGCTCCAGATATTCAGCACGCCAAATATCTCACGAGCATCGGCGACTCATCGCGATTCTTTCAGATCACGTTTGATAGTTCACACTGTGTGATTGTCACTCGCTTGCACAAGCACTGATTTGCCTGTGCAATTTGTCGGCAATTTCTCAAAACCTGTCGGCGAGTCAAAATCAGGGTTAAAATCATGCAGTCTGAATTCGGCATAATGGTTGGAGTAGCAAATCTCACCCAATCCGTCAAACTGACATCATCAGAGAAGTACTGCCATTCCAGAGCAGAAACAAATGGTTAAAAACACTTTTTTCACTGGATTAACTTGCATGGATTAATTGTTCTATTTAAAACGACCAATGTGTGCAAGCAAAATAAACATTGTACATTTTTATGTCATACAGACTTTAATTGCAGCCATAGAGGTAAGCCATAGGGTTGTCTACTTTTCAATCGTTTCCTGTATATCTCAGATTCTACTGTCCATAAATGTAGTAACAAAAAATATAAAATAGGTTTACATTTTATTTACATTATGCTTTCATTTTATTTACATTACAGTACATTTTATTTTCTTACAGTTCATGTAAGATTTGAGCTTTCATTTATAATGACTATGTACATACCCGGGCTGCACGGTGGCGCACTGGGTAGCACGTTCGCCTCACAGCAAGAAGGTTACTGGTTCGAGCCTCGGCTGGGTAAGTTGGCGTTTCTGTGTAGAGTTTGCATGTTCTTTCTATGTTCGCGTGGGTTTCCTCCGGGTACTCCGTTTTCCCCCACAAGTCCAAAGACATGTGGTATAGGTGAATTGGGTAGGCTAAATTGTCCGCAGTGTATGTGTGTGAATGAGTGTGTATGGATGTTTCCCAGTGATGGGTTGCGGCTGGAAGGGCATCCGCTGCGTAAAACATATGCTGGATAAATTGGCGGTTCATTCCGCTGTGGTGACCCCAGATTAATAAAGGGACTAAGCCAAAAAGAAAATAAATGAATGAATGAATGTACATATTCTGCAGCAAATTTGCTTAGTTCTGTATTGTAAACACATGGTTCAGTAATTCGGTGGGATTCAGTAAGATTCAGTGAGATTGCCAACAACTCAACAACTGAATTGACCCCTGAAAAATGCAGATACTGTCAACCACATTTTATAAAAATTCACTACAATGAGTATGAAAGCAAATTGAACAGCTAGTTGTTCAATTTGCTTTCATACTCATTGCACTAAATTTAAATGTGTACAAGAGTTGTCTCTTATTATGTGCAGTGCGTTATGGTTCTGGCAGATCTTGCTGGGAAAAAAAAGAGTTTAAATAACAACATGTTTAAATCATTGTCACTCAGAAATTTTACAGTTAATTCAGTAACACTGACAGGGTTGGACTTAGGCCCAATCCCAATTCTATTTTTGTACCCCTACCCCTTCCCCTTCACCTTGGCCCTTCAAAATGAGTGTAAAGGGGAAGGGCTTCAAAATTTACCCCTAAGATTTGGGACAGCACTACAGCACCTGCACACGTCATCATATGTCATCGCGATCTCTTGCTTCATATGAGATCAGATGATCGCGTCGACTGTAGTTATTCCAGTTGTGTTATTTTTTGGTATTTATCTTCAGGAAATCACTGAAGGCATATTTTATTTTATCATAATGATCTAATGTGGCAATAAGATCGTAACTATACTGCGCCTTTACACTGTGGCCATATTCATCAATGTAAACACACCAAAAACAACATTAACATTATAGCAGACACTGTAAAACGCTCATTCTCAGCCACTAGACTTTTCTGACAGAGTGTTTGAGTGTCATTGAGGATTAGAATGTTGTGGGACTGCTGTACAGGAGTTATTATTAGGGATTATAGATTGCAAAATTTTGCGGTTTTATTTTTAGCGTTTTTTATAAAAACATAATGGTAAAACACGAACACTGTTATGAATATATTAAAATGTGTTAGTTGTAAAAATTCGTAACAATGACAAAAAATACTAATTTGTGGCTCTCCTTCCGGTTGCAGCGAAACTGCAGTTGAAGCTGGTGTATTCTGGGAAATTTTCTTACCCTTTGTTTCAAGTGTGGTCCTGAAAAACCTTTGTTTGAAGGGCTATCTACCCCGCCCACTTAGCCCTACGCCTTCAAACTAGAGAATTAGAACACCCCTACCCCTTCACGGGAACGCGCAAAACGAGGAGTAGGAGCAAAGGGAGGTCTAAGGGGTAAAATTGAGATTGGGCAATTGAAACAATAAAAAATCTCTTTCATTATAGCTATTTTTTTCTCTGTATATTCATTTTTGTTTAGATTTTGTAAATAAAAAACAAAACTAATATTTTAAGTGGAACCTTGGAACCTTTACATTTTCTTAATGTAAAATTAAATACAATAAATTCCCCCCCAAAAAACAAAAAAAAACAAGGTTACTAACTATGTACAGTTAATTAGCCATATCTGTAGTTAGATTTTAATATTTGGATGTGCAGTACGGAAGGAATGTTCCACTATTCATGGGGGCTCCAGGTTTTAAAAGGAAGTAATAACATTAAAATCTTAATGGCTATAGACCAGAGATGCCCAAACTAGGGCCTGCAGGCCAAAGTTGGCCCATGGTAACCTTTGATTTGGCGAGAAGAGAGGAAGAATGATGGGGATAGTTTAGAAATTGTTATGTCTAATTGAATGTAACCTTTGGTTTGTTTGGTTTTTGTTAAGCTACAAAAAGCTAACTGAAATTAAATGTTTCAATTTAAATAATGCCAATTAATCCGATTTTGTTTAAAATGTACACGCTGTCACCCAACGGATCAAGTCAAAGTAATTTGTGACATCCCTGTTAATATATTATTAATTTATTTACAAAAAGTTAATAAATTATTACCGATCACAAACCTTTGAAAGATAGTGTACACATAATTTACTGGATACTGAAAAAATACTGTAAATATCATAATTTAATTTAGCTGTGTAGTTGATATGAAAGTGCCGTGATATCAGTGCCAGTGTTCAGGGGCGGACTTAATCAATCAAGCAGGCACTGAACTCCACTGTTAGAAATGTGATTGTTTCTGTTTTAATTGAAATAAATTATAATTTAAAAAGTTTGATTCAAAGTAATATTTCTATTTATTTTGAAATATTATAAAATAAATTAGGAAATGACCTATAGCAACTTTAATGTAAAGTAAATTGGTATATTTTTGGTGTATCTTTGGCCCACGGCTATCAATGATATTTGGTTTTTGGTCCTTCATACAAAAAAAAAGTGTGGGCAGCCCTGCTATAGACAGATTTTACAACATATAATAGAAATTTATTTTAAAGAACTATATGATTAATATAGGATTCTTGGTATTGGTCGGGGCCCCCCAAATTCCCCCGGGCACTAAGCGCCTGCTTACCTCGCTTATTGATTGAGTCCACCTCTGAACACTGCCACTGATGTCACGGCACTTTCATACTGATGACACAACTAAATTAAATTATGATATTTACACTATTTTCTAATTGATAGAATAATATGGTACACATTCAGTAAACTATGCGTACACTACATTTCAAAGGTTTGTGATCAGTAATAATATTTTGTAAAGACATTAATAATATATTAACAGGGATGCCACACATTATTTTAAATGTATGGTGAGGAGTTTTTAGTTTATAAAACCTACAAGCAAAACTATTCAAAAAATGTCATTAAATACTTTAGAAATATGAAAAATAAAATGACATATCTAATGTAAAATAGAATTAGCATAACGTTTTTATTTTGTACAATATTTTGCTTGAAATACAGTTAAACCATTTCTAATTGCATCAAAAATGTATATTTGCAGAATAGCCTATGCATGTATTAAAAAATACTTCTTACAACAATTACCACACAAAGATGCATAAGAGACTGCACTGCACACTCACCA
>CAIGQZ010032254.1:3502419-3532025 GCA_903798205.1 Danio tinwini | reverse complement strand
TAATAATAATAATAATAATAATAATAATAATAATAATAATAATAATAATAATACATTTTATTTATATTGCGCTCTTCTCAGACTCAAAGCGCTAACAAGAGCATCAGAACACAGTGGAACATGAAACACAAAAAAAAAAATACAGATTAAAAGAAAGCCTCATAAGTTATAAGCAATAATAAAAAGATGAGTTTTAGAAAGTTTCTTAAAACAGTCCAGGGAACTGGCGTTCCTGATGTTTGTGGGAAGAGCATTCCACAATTTAGGTGCACGGTAGGAGAATGCCCTACCTCCCCTGGTGCTAAGTTTTGCAAACCTTGTGGGCCTATCCGCAAGAGGAGGTGAAGGAAAGTTGTATTAAAATCTGACTCCCCAGACAAATCTGACTACCCTCGCATGCACGCACATCACGCAGCGCCTGCAGTTAAAACTCACATCGGATTATCATAACACTTCTATCGATAATTTTTTCCACAATTGACAGCAAGAACAAACATACTGTAGAAGTGTTGTCTGATTGACAAGTAGCATCTAATTATGTTCAAAAGAATTTAAAACACTAAATGAGATGAATGTATACCCCAATTCGAAAGTAAAACATACTCTAATAGGTAGTGTAATCTACACAACAATAAGTGCAGTGTGTGGGTGAGAGGGGGCAGTGTTTCGATGTGATCCAGTTATGTTGGGGTTCTGTGACTGCTGGTGTTGGTTGCTCTATGGTTAAAAATTATGACAGTTAAAGTAACTAGGTTAATTTTGATTTAAATAAAAATTGTATAAAATATTTATCTAATATTTAGGGCGATTTAGGGCGAAACATCAGCTGTATCTGGTAACTCCAATATTGATTCAGGGTTTTTTACATTTTTGTTTCAGCATTTGTTTTTACTGCTGTCACTCTCTCATGTGCAAACGGCGGGTTTATGTGAACAGGGGTGCGCAGATGTACAAATCTACATTTGCTGACAGGCAGTTTGGGCTACTTATCAGAATTATTGGAATTGTCTGCCTGACTAATTTTAATTGGATGACCATTTTTTAGTCTTATGCCTTACCCAGAATGTAAAAATACATATAAATACATTTAGATCATTTACTTTATTACTACTGGAATGTGAAGAGACTGAAGACCATCACAATCACCTACTGCACCTTTAAGCACTTTGAATTGTCATTGTGTATTAAATGAACTTGCCTTGTGTCACGATCACCAGCGATCTTCTCTCCATAGATCACTGGTAAACTTGCACAAACACTTATGGACTACAAATCCGTCATCTAATGGACTACAACCCCATACATGCACTCTGCTCACACACACGTTCCTCATCCTGACTGATTGCACACTCATCACCGGAGGATTGTCAAAGATTACACACAGTATATAAGCAGCACACACACTCACTCCAGGGCTGAGTCTTGTTTAAAGTTACATTTCTAAGCGTTTCCTTGTCTTGCTCTTGCCGTGTTTTGACCCTCGCCTTGATTATCTGTTTCTTCCTGTCTGCTGCCATCCTTGTGACCATCTGCCTGCTTTATTGACTACGATTCCGGATTTCCCGCATACATCTGTTTGCTCCTATATTGATCTTTGCGTGCCTGACCATCCCTTTAATAAAGTCCTGCATATGGATTTCTCCTTGTCAGATCTATCATTACACCTTGTCTTGCCTAATCACAGATTCATTTTTTTTTTATTGCAGATTTGTATCGCAAAAGTGTCAAAGTCGCAAAGCAACACAAAACCTAAAAACTAAACCTAAATTATAAAATCCTTAATCCATAAGCACACGCAAAGCGTCACTGTAAAGCTGATAGCAAGAAAAGAGAAAAAGGAGTCTTCATAAATAATCCCTAGTTTTAAAAGACAGCATAACAAGCTCATGAAACCTGAATTATGCCTGCTATTTAGAACAGAAACCTTGACCTTAACATCATTAATGACAGAAAGTCCCAAAGTCTGCTACACCAGTCAACACAAAGCCCACAGGCACAATGATATCGCTCACACTGTGTTTTATAGCTCTAATAGCATTTCACACAGCCATTCCTGTCCGCATCACATACTGGAAACTAACCCCCCTACAAGCAGCCATTCCAGTGAATGTGTTCAACTTCCTCAACTTCACCTACTTCCTTTATCATTATCAATGTCAGAAGGTTTCACAGTTTGGCTTGTACCACAAAAAGACTAAAACTTGATATAAACAGCACTTAAGATCAAGTAACAAACACACATTTAGAGCAAAAACTGAGAAACATGATTTTTTTCTATTGCTTTTTCCTTCTAAACTCTTTCCATGTTAAGATTTTAGAGGCCAAACTAAACATTTAGAGCTGTGAAAACAGGATACTGTCTTTCAGCCGCCATCAGGATGAAAGGTATAACAAAGGTCACTGAATATAATGCTGTCTATTTTTCTCTGGCTATCAGGTGAAAGACAAACCTGCTTGTCCTTTTCCTTTGCCTTCCCGCTGCTGCACACCCGGGAGGAAGTGACATCACGAGGGATGACAGAGATCTGGTGCAGTGGCATGTTCATCCCCGCAGTTCAGTGGAGCTCACACTCTCTGAGGCTGAAGTCTGTCCGCCAGCACCGACATGATGGAGAAAACCACTAATCCATCTGACAGAGACACAAAGAGAGAAGACGTTCAGGATCCAAAAATATCAGCAGGGTTTTTATGGATTTCCTACTGTCGTGAGGAGCAGAAAATGGAACGCAAATGCCTCTTTGGAATCAATTGCTGGTTTTCTGTGTCTGCATTTTCTGCTGATATTTATAGCGTAATGTGAATTAAACCAAAATTATTAATATAATAAAGGCATTAGATCAGGGATGGGCAAACTTGATCCTGGAGGGTCGGTGTCCCTGCAGACTTTTGCTCCAACACTAGTCAAACACACCTGAACGCACTAATCGGTGTCTTCAAGATCACTAGAAAGCTTCAGGCAGGTGTGTTTGATTAGGGTTAGAGCAAAAGATTTAATTAAGTAAATAGAGCAGATTTTTTGTAAATAAAGCATAACATTTTGGTGAGAAAAAATGACTAAATTAAATTAAATTAATTAAATTAAATTAAATTACATTTAACTTAATTTAATTAATTTAATTTAATTTAGTCATTTTAATTAAATTAAATTAAATTAAATTACATTTAACTTAATTTAATTTAATTAAAGTTAATGTAAATGTATTTACTAACAAGAACAAATTGTGTATAATACATTTGTTAACGTGTTTATCTTTGTTAATATTAAATAAAAATAAAGTTGTTTATTGTTCTTGTAAAGTTCTTGTTAACATTGCATTAACAAAATGTTAACTAACGTTAGATTTTAATAATGTATTAGTAAACAATATTATTCATTATTACAGTAATATTGTGAATTAAACCAAAAATTCTAAATATAATAAAGGCATTAGATGCACTGAAAGAATGAATGCATAACAACAATGTAATAAAAACAGTACTACTCAATGCTAAACAACAGATTTAATTGACTAAATAGAGCCGATTTTTGTAACTAAAGCATAATATTTTGGTGAGAAAAAAATAATCAAATGACCTCAAATTAAATTAAATTAAATTATAGTTAATGTATTTACTAACATGAACAAATGGTGTATAATACATTTATTAACGTGTTTATCTTTGTTAATAATAAATAAAAATAAAGTTGTTCATTGTAAGTTCTTGTTAACATTGCATTAACACAATGTTAACTAACGTTAGATTTTAATAATGTATTAGTAAATATTGAACTATGATTAATGCTGTACAAGTATTGTTCATTATTTCCGTAATTCATGTCAGTTGTCACGATCACCAGTGATCCAGGCTTGCAGATCAGATCGATGATATACATTCATATTCACCCTGACTACTATCCTGTCATAATAAGAACTACATATCCCGTCAGGTATCTAATACACACCTGTTCCTGTTCTCCTCTGATTACACACACACAGCTGGGAGCTGCTCAAAGACTGATTACATAAACCATATATATACAGCACGCACACACACAGACTTTGCTAAGTCTTGTTGGTTTTCATCTTGCAATGCTGCATTCACACCAGACCCGTATGAAGCGTGCGAGTGATTTACATGTCAAGTCAATGCAAAGACGCGAATAAACATTCTGCAGTGCAATACACGCAAATAAGGTGCCGCAAATGATGCCATTCGCGCTAATGAATCGGCGCAAGTTGATCGTTTTTATTGCTTCTGATGTGCTTAATGCGTGTACCGTTAAGAGTCTGAAAATCTGAACTTCAGCGGACATTCAGGCCACGTTAACCAATCATAAGCTTGCTCTTGTAGGGGAGAGATTATGGCGTAGTGCCTGTTGTTGGTTTCCCGAGGAGAAATCCTCTTGCTGACACCGGACAACAGTACATCAAACTGGGCTCGGCTCAGTCTGAAGCACCGCTGAAAGCCTCCATCATCCAGGTATAGTTTCTGGAGGAGTTGATGAACTGGGTGCACCTCTGAGGGATCTAGTGGACTCTAATGGCGCTGAATTGATGCTGTTTTTCAGCATTCATAAAGCACAGCTATTATCTCAATACAATCCATGTTCGCCACTTGCCAATGAAGCTAGAGTCACCGAGCAGACAGAAGCCCTGCCCATGACGTGAATCTGCATCTATTGTGAAGTGAATTTGATGCGTGCGTGCTGTGTCTGGTATAAACACAACATAACATTACGGAGCCTTTCCTTGTTTAGTTTCTCTGTGTTTGACCCTTGCCTTGTTTTATTGTTTATTCTGCCTGCCACCTGTATTGACTATCTGCAGGTTACCTGACGATGCTTCCGGATTTCTCTGCATGTTCCTGTTTGAGCCTGTCTTTGACCACTGCCTGTCTGATTACTCTAAATAAAGCTGCATGTGGATCCTCACTTGTCGTTACATTAGTAAATACATTAACTAATGTAGCCTTATTATAAAGTTTGACCAAAAAAAAACTAAGCAAACATATAAATAAAGCTTTGCGTCAAGATATATACAGTATATCTAGTAGAAAAAAATGTATATAAATAATACAATTTAGCTTCAATACATACATACATAAATCACCAACACATTGATAACATTTGGCCAAAACAATGCTAGCCATTTTTGAAGCAATAAGCCTGGGATGGCAAATAAACTGGTTTAATAGGCAGACAAGTAAGTTGTTTAAGTAAAACCCAAATACTAAAATCTGATTTAAACAGTAATTTTGCTCCAAGGGTGCCGATCAAGAAAGCATCCCACTTGGTGAAATCACGAAAAGTATTCAGGAACACTGTCGCATATTAATTGGACTACAAAAACATCAAGTCTCACGCAGCGAGTGAGGAAATGAGAAGCAGCGGTTAAAAGCAGAATCGCCAATTACAAATCAACTGCCATATTCTCCATAATAAAACACATTCCTTGAAGGAGAACATAGAGCTCATGCCATGCTGAGATGATGCATTGTCTGTTTAGAAATAGTAAGTTCAGCTTTAACTACCATCTGCCGAAAAACACAACAGCAGCTCAGTTTTTCCACATGTTGTGACCATGCCAGTGGTGTGGGTAAAAACTGCCTCTACAAAAGCCACAACAACCACTGGAATCAAGCCAAATCCACGACAGCATGAAGACTCTGCCTGCTCATGTAAAGCATTTGATGCACATTAAAAATTGGCAGAACGCTGAAGAAAAAAACTGATGTCACTGAAAGTCACTGGTGTTTCAGTAAAAAAATCTTTTGAAGACTTTTAAAAATAAAATAAAATAAAATAAAAGTAGTTAATGTATTTACTAACATGAACAAATGGTGTATAATACATTTATTAACGCGTTTATCTTTGTTAACATTAAATGAAAATAAAGTTGTTCATTGTAAGTTCTTGTTAACAGTGCATTCACAAATGTTAACAAACTTTAGACTTTAATAATGTATTAGTTAATATTGAATTATGATTAATGCTGTATTGTTCATTATTACAGTAAATCATGTTAGTTTTCACAATCACATTCAATTTCACCCCGACTACACATGTATGTTTCAGAAAAATCTCTTTTGAAGACTTTAAAAAGCCATTTAAAAATGTTATGAACAGCACAGTATACTGTACATCCACATACATTGGCATACATAAAATGATTGGTATGAAACAAAATCAATGCCAAAAGTACTGAATTAAAAAGCTTGTTGAATAGCACAAACTGAAAAAATAATACACTGAATTAACAAGCGCTTGCATTTTAATGACTTGAATTCCAGGGTTTGTATTTTTAGGTCCTGAAATTTAACACAGCTGTTTGTTTAAGATGTGAATTTTTCACCTAAAAATATTTCAAACCCATTTTCATACTTCTAAATACAATCATTCATATTCAATTTCCAGATTTCACTTACAAAACATTCAATACTGTTTAAAACTACAATGTTCATTCATTCATTATTTTTCTTTTCGACTCAGTACCTTTATTAATCTGGGGTCGCCACAGCACATGTTTTTATGCAGCGGATGCCCTTCCAGCCGCAACACATCACTGGGAAACATCCATACACACTCGTTCACACACATACACTACGGACAACTTAGTTTACCCAATTCACCTGTACCACATGTCTTTGGAAACCAGAGCACCCGGAAGAAACCCACGCGAACACGGTGAGAACATGCAAACTTCACACAGAAACGCCAACTGACCCAGCCGAGCCACGAACCAGCGACCTTCTTGCTTTGAGGTGAACATGCTACCCACTGCACCACCGCGTCTCCCAAAATACGATGTAAAATATTTAAAAATCAAGTTTCAGTTCAGTTTATTTCAGTGTTAAAAAATTTGCTTCCATAAATTCAGTGGATCAAATTCGACTGTTAAAATTCAACATTACATCCAGGAACTGCAGGAAAAGCAACAGAATGCAGATTGAAGATCTACAGCTGCTTTTTTCATCAGCAGGTAAATAATTGGAATAATTTATACAATTTTTAAACCAGTAAATAGGCGAGAATGAGTAAATGATGTTTTGGACATTTATATTTACCCTTCTGTAACGTTAACAGAAGCAAGCTGGTGATCGCGTAAACCGTAAACCTTACTGGTGATCCAGCAACAGACATTGTTTTGCAATCTTTAGCCTCCTCCTCAGAGCATTTGTCTCCCATGCCAGTATCACCGGTTCAAGCCCTACTCGGACCGGTGGAGTTACATAACCCAACTCAACAAGCTTTTTAATTCAATACTTTTGGCATTGATTCTGTTCCATAGTATGGTAACACTTTACAATTAGGTTGTATTAGTTAATGTTAGTTAATGCATTTACTAACATGATCAAACAATGAACAATACAAATTTACATTATGGGATGTTTTTTTTTTTAAATTGTTTACATTTTAAGACATTTTATTTAAAAAACAAATGTTACACACATACTGTTTGCTATGGAATGCAAAAACTTTGAAGGTCAATATCTCAAAATCATTCAGAACCCAGATAGACTCTTAAAGTTCTAATGGCGAGTTCAGACTGCATGATTTTCAAAGTAGTCGTGTCACGGATGTTTTCACACTGCATGACTATCTGGGCTAGCGTTTCGTCGCTGCTTTGTTTACACTGCAAGATGGATCGATGACAGGTGCTTTCACACTGTATGACTGTCGGAAGAATCGTCGACAACTTTGTCCAAACTACGTCTCACAACCAAAAACACGTAGCATATCTTTTGATATTAACTACATAACGAGAAAGAAGCTCTTAATGGGGTAGAAAATGTACATATTCACCTGGGTTTGAAGGGGATTAGTCATTTCTGCTCCACTTTTTTTTTTGACCCGGTTGTGATTTTGATCAGATGACACGTCAAACAGACATGGGTGCTCCTGCCAAATTTCTGCTAGTTTTTCCTCCATTTCTTGGGTCCAAATAAACTGAAAATGAGCGCTTTTAACTTCTCCCCCAACCTCCCGCTGGCCTGCAAATAACCGCACTAGTGAATGTTGCTCTCTTATTGGCTGTAGGTGATCGATCACTGATGTTATTTTCAGTCAAAACTCATTTCACACGTCATGATTTGAATCGCTGATAGCTCCAGATATTTATCTCCCAAATATCTCACGGGCATCGGTGACTCATTGGTGATTCTTTAAAATCACGTCTTTGATAGTTCACACTGTGATTGTCACTCGCGTGCACGAGCACCGATTTACCTGTGATTTCAGGCATTTGTCTGCGATTTCTCAAAACCTGTTAGCGAGTCAAAATCGTGGTTAAAATCATGCAGTCTGAACTCGGCATAAGGTGACGAGTTGTTAACATTGTTAGTTCATCTTTGTAAACTAAGGTACACCACACAGATAGCAACAGCCAGAGGAGACTGTATTGTCTCACTCCGAAAAAAGGGTCTTCGGTCAGGGTGCCTTTTCAGTTACAGCTGCACAGGAGTGGAACTCTATCCCTGGGAGCATCAAAGAAATACCCTGTTCCAAAAACATCAAAAAATCTGGTTTATAGAACATCTGATGTGTCATCATTCCTGCCATCTTAATGATGTGTTGTTGAAATATGTTTTAACTATTATCTCCATTAAATAATGTTGTTGTTTTTAGTTTATTTTGTTTATATGCATTTGATTTATTCAAATCTATTTAACTATGTCTATTTTAGTGCTTCTTATTTATGCTTGAACTTTTGTATTGATTTTAGGGTAAAAATGTGAACATCTGTCCAGGGTCAACAGACAAAAAATAGCCTTCAAGCTAACAAATTAATGAACATGTCCCTGCCAAATAAATAAATAAATAAATAACTCACAGTGCATTAACTAATGTCAGCAAGTATGAATATTGATGTTGAAAACGCAGTAGTAAATGTTGAACTATGATTAATAAATGCTGTACAAGTATTTTTCATAATTAGTTCACATTAGTAAAAATACATTAACTAATGAAACCTTGCTCTAAAGTGTGACCAAATTTTTTTTGTATTGAAATCAAGTATAACTAAAATAAACAATCAATATTAATAGTAACTACATACAATTGGCTTGAGAAAGCTTAAGGAGTGTTCTAAATGGCATATTTATGCACAACGCTACTCTATTTTGTAGTATAATGGCTTGTTTCCACTGACTGGTATAGTACGGTACGGTACAGGTTGGTACAGTGCGGTACAGGTCACCTTTATCAGGTTTGCGTTTCCACTACAAAGGGTACCCTTGTGGTGGGCGTGGGGCGTGGACACTTAAACAAACACACACACACACGTTATTATCATCAGCTCAAGAAGTTTGTTATATCAAATATAGATGTGATCGCGAGCTCTCTAGAGAAAGCAAAAACCGCTCGCACTTTTAGACGGCCTCGTAAAGCAACAACAGGACACGGCAGATTTTGTTCTTCTTGGCTTTGTGGCTGTTCATCAAGATAACGACAAGGTTTGTTTGAGTTTGGGTCATCCATTTCTTGTTATTATATGCATATAGTTTTCTCGGCTGTGTATTGCAAACATGGCGGTTCCTTTGTTTTCATTCTGGCTAGCTCCACGAGCTAGTGACGTATCTCTGTAACCACTCAGCGTTCAGCTGCCCGTGTAGCTCCACCTTTTGGTACCCTTTCTCATATTTGGTACCCTTTTGAAAGGGTGCCGAAAAAGTGGTACGGTACGGTAATAGAATGAGTAAGGATAAGAATAAGTGCACTTTAAATACCCAGATGATGCACTTATTCAACAAAAAAGTGTGACATGTTGGACACTTTGTGCACTGAATGCTTGTAGTTTCCGTCAGGTAGTGGAAGGGAAGGAGCTACTGGGCACTGAGTGTCCTAGATCCTTCCTAGAGCTTAGTGCTTAGTGCTAGAGTGCTCTAATTTTTTTACTATAGTACTCTGGTGGTTTCTATGCAATTACTAGTGTTATTGTACATTCACACCGAAAGCGGCGAGAGCGTTAAAGTAGCCGGAAGTCATTCTTTTTCAATGGGAGTCGGCGCAGAGAGTTGAAATCAAGTCAACTTTATGGTAATGAGCTGTGACGCGGTTCGGCGGCAAACAATCAGAATGTAAAAATCCACCGCTTGAGAGGAGTCCAGAGAACACAGTCACTGTAAACTTTGGTTCCGACCACAGTTGTTGCCAAGGGTTTTAATATTACGGTCGCCGGATTTCCAATTATTTGCAATGTTTTTCTTACAGGAACATACATTAAAAAGTTACTGGCGAGTTACTGATGTGCATCAATGTTATATATTTTTTTTCTTTAAAGGGCACCTAGGTTACCACTTTTTCTAGATTTAATATAAGTATTTTGTGTCTCCAGAATGTGTCTGTAAAGTTTCATCTCAAAACACCCATCAGATTTTTTATTATACCTTTTATAAGTTTCTTTTTTGTAGCATTTAGCATAAGCTAGCGGTTTTTGTGTACTGAGCCTTTAAGGCTAGTCCTTCACGCCCATCGTTTCCACGTGCCTGGCAGCGGCTCCCTCGGCTGCGTCAGACAACAGACAAACACGAAGGAATAAGATCTCACGTAACGTTTGTGAGGAGAAACTACAGTAAGAACTTTACTAATGAGTATTTGATGCATTGTGGAGTTGCAAGGATGAGTCACACACAATGTCGTTACAAAGTTCACGCACACACACAAATACACAGGCACACACACACACACAGACAGCGCGCGTTTAGCTTTGCACTGTTTTTGCACACAAATGTGACAGGATACAGGTTAATCTCCACTGCTGTATGGATATCTGTTATGTCAATGTACAAAATAAACCTGATTTAACGTCCACAAACCAGGATTGAAGCGTCTTTTATAATTGTTCTGACACGCGGCTGTGTTGATGAAGTAAATCTGAAGTAAATCGCTGTAATTCATTACAAACATGCACTGTTTTAAAACATTTTAAACTTGTAAAACTCCCTCTTGACCACATTTGATGATGGTTGATGATCCTAGCAAACTGAACAGACCTTTTATTTACGGTTGCTTAGTTTGCGCACGTCCTGGTTCTGTGTCTGGTTGATATGATTATACACGGAGACATGTTAATACACAGCTGTCAATCAATTCGGTGGGCGGGGGGACTGCACTCCTACGTCAAGTTGCGGTCGGTCTGAAAACCGATCCAATTGGTCCACCGTTTTTATGTTGTTAAATTGAAAAAGAAGCACTGGGTGTGTTTATATCACCTCAATATCACGGTCTATACACCATACATACACATTTGTCTGTCCAAACAGCATGAAAAGTAGATTTTTCACCATAGGTGCCCTTTAAAAAAGCGGGAATCTCATGCGACAATACTAAACAATATGCTTCAGAATATTTCAGGCATATGGACACATTGGATAATTAAGTGGAGCAAAGCCACACCACATGCAACTAGATCTTTCGTAGTTAAGTGACTTTGATAATAAGTGTGCAACATCTTCACGCTAGAAAGCATGTTTTATGCGGGAATGCAACTGATTTGCTGATATGCTGCAACGGCACCTTTATATACAAGATCAATGTAGCAAATTTTGACGCTCTCGCCGCTGGAGCTGAAGGCAGACAGCGTCATCGCCAGGGCGGCCAGAGCGACCTTTGACGCTCTTGCTGCTTTCAGTGTGAACGTACAGTTATAATAAAACTACTGTTGAATATATGAATATGATCAATATAATTAATAATATAATTAAAGAAAACTGTGGGGGTGCTCCGGTTTCCTCAAAAGTCCAAAAACATGCGCTATGGGGGAATTGAATAAGCTAAATTGGTCGTAGTGTATGTGTGTGAAAGAGTGTGTATGGAAGTTTTCCAGTGTTGGGTTGCGGCTGGAAGGGCATCCGCTGCGTCAAACATATGCTGAATAAGTTGGCGGTTCATTCCACTATGGCGATCCCTGATTAATAAAGGGACTAAGCCAAAAGGAAAATGAATGAATGAATGAAAATGAATTAAAAACAAGTAAATTTGTGCTCTAGGATTTTAGGAGTTTTAAATCAATGTTCTTTTAAACTTCAAACTTTCTTTAAAAGTCTATATTGTACAAATTGTTCTGCCTACAGCATAAAAAGGGCAGCATTAAATCATAAAAACTCCAAAAACTATACTCATAATTCTCCAAAAACTATACTCATAATTCTCCAAAAACTATACTCATAATTCTGATACTTTGCACAATTTTCATCATTTTCATCATTAACATCATTTTCGCATTTGGTTGTGCAATTATCAGTGAATGCACATTATGATCTAATATTACAGTATTGTAATGCTCGACACATTAGGAGCAGCAAATGAAATCCTCCCCTCTCTGGCATCATAAGTGCCATTAATTCATAAGCTGCTCACAGAACAGCTGGTCAGTTCATAAGGATCCAGAGCTCACAGCGGGACGTTATCGGAGCAAAAACTGCACCACATGACTTATCAACAGCCCGTGCTAATCACGCTGCATTAACGCTGAGGGCATGTGACTGCAATCACTCATGTGTCATTGGATCAATAGCCCGAGAATTGTTTTTAGCGCTCTAAAACAAAGAGAGAAGCATAAGGTTTGCTACTAAATGCATGAGACTTGTGACATGTTAATGAATCCACAGCATCCTGTACATGATGCTATTCTTTTAGAGATACATTAATGTTCAAATTTATGTTAACAAATTGTTTTGCTCAATGCAAAGTTTTAGCATAAACTGAAGATAAGATACACAAAAAACAAACAGTAGGGCTAACCAATTATATGCCTGGTCAATTATTGGTGAAACATTTTTATGGTTATGGGTATCTGTATCCAGGGCTTGACATTAACTTTTTTAAACACCAGCCACTGTGGCTAGTAGACTTCTAACATTACTAGCCACTTGCCATTTTCACTAGCCACACTTTTGTTGTTGGGAAAATATATTTTATATGCATAAATTTGACTTTGACATGCTAAAATGACTTGATTAGATGTTGTGTTATGTCCACATGCCTTCTCATTCATTTAACTTCTTGTGTGCATTGTGTAGTATAAATGGGTTGTGTCGTATTGCAATAAGTTTTTATTTGACATGACTTTTCAGGGCTCAAAATTAAGGATTTACCAAATTTATCTCTGACCACACCAAAAAGTATTTATTAGCCCCAATTTTTTTATGTGTCAAAACAAGGAAAATATAGCTGTATACAGTAATAATAATAATAATAATAATAATAATAATAATAATAATAATAATAATTCCTTACATTTATATAGCGCTATTCTGGGTACTCAAAGCGCTTTACATAATGGGGGGGGGGATCTCCTCATCCACCACCAATGTGCAGCATCCACCTGAATGATGCGACAGCAGCCATTTTGCACCAGATCGCACACCACACAGCTGATTGGTGGAGAGGAGACAGGGTGATGAAGCCAATTATGATATGGGGAGGGTTAGGAGGCCATGATGGACAGAGGCCAATGGGCAGATTTGGCCAGGATGCCGGGGTTAAACCCCTACCTTTTTTCGAAGGACATTCTGGGATTTTAAATGACCACAGAGAGTCAGGACCTCGGTTTAACGTCTCATCCGAAAGACGGCACTCACTGAGCAGTATAGAGTCCCCGTCACTATACTGGGGCATTAGGACCCACACAGACCGCAGATTGGGCGCCCCCTGCTGGCCTCACTAACACCACTTCCGGCAGCAACCTAGCTTTCCCATGTGGTCTACCATCCATGTACTGACCGGGCGCAGTCCTGCATAGCTTCAGTGGGCGACCATGTGAGAGTTGCAGAGAGCTAGCTGCCGGCTAATCTGTAATATGTCCTGGCTAAAAGATCACCAGATCACCAGTTATTTACGGGGAGTAATCTCGCATTAAAGCAATGCTACTGTCAAAAAATATAATGAAACCATATCAACAAAAATAACTGTAAGCAAAAGAAAGCAGGTGAAACATACCGTGTTTGATAATGAAAGGATGAGCATGCGCACACGGTTATTATAGGCCTGTTAATAATCTGTTCAAAGAGTAATTAAAATGAAAGCAGTGACCGCGGCTGCTTACAAACGAAAATATGTATTTCTTTTTTTATCTTGAGCTCTTAAAAGCAGCAGGACTGTGGGTGCACAATCATCACTCTTTGTCCAGTCTATTTCAAAGGAAACCGATCGCACCGTTTGCACTTCCTCTAGGCACTTGCTTTGCGCAAGTAAACGGGAGCGTGCGCGTTCGGTATTTACTTGCTTTATTTTTGCTCTCGCGAACACAGTTATTTTTGTCAGTCATGCTGCTTTTGATTCTAAAAATCACATCCCTGTCAGTATCATTCATTTTATCATATATTTGTAGTCAGTGCTGCTCTATCTGAAACACTCTAAGTCCCGGTATTAAGAATCTTTTCGGTTATCAGTTTTAAATGTTATCGGTATCTGTCATTTTCTAAAAAAAAAAGTAAGTGCTTATTCACCTGAAAGCATTGTGAGATTCTTATAACATAAATGAGTAAAAATAACATGCAATAAATATATTTACAAATATGTTTTTTCCAAGCCTTCCCAGCCAAAATTCTTATCCAACAAAAGATAACATTTAACAGCATGTTTTTAATGCAAACTTACTTTATACCATAATTAAATGGTGATTTTATTACTGTTATTGCTATAATTGTTATCATTACAACACGTTTAAAAGCATTAAAGGAAGAAATTGGTAGAACCTGGCAAAAATATGGCAACAATACAGCACGGTGGCACAGTGGGCAGCACTGTTGCTCACAGCAAGAAGGTCGCTGGTTCGAGCCCTGGCTGGGTCAGTTGGCATTTCTGTGTGAAGTTTGCATGTGTTCGCATGGGTTTCCTCCGGGTGCTCTGGTTTCACCCACAAGCCCAAAGACGTGCTATAGGTTAATTGGGGAAGCTAAACTGACTGTAGTGTATGTGTGTATGTCCTGGTCCTCCAGGTTTGGGGGGTTGAGCGTTGGGCTATCAACCCACATTAGCATTATTTTATGAATGGTACGTTTGGTACAGTCCACTGTCAAAAAAGTAACAAAATAGCAAACCAATTTTTTGGGACAATTTTGTAAGGGTTGTTACCACAACGATGCAGTGCATAAAGGGTGGAGCTAGACTCACCAGAGAATGCTGATTGGTTTACAGAGAATTGACATTCAACACTTGTGATTGCAACAATCCAAAAGGAACGACAAAACAGGAACTGTAGTTTTTAAATACAGAGCTAGAACATGACAAATTAATAATACAATGACACATATCATACACATGAAACACATATTGTAGTACTCCCAATAAAAAAAAAAAAACAACCCAGGCTCATTCTGAATACATACCCCTACAGTATATACATTTCTGGAGAAGGCCAAATACGTCGCAGGAGATACGTTTTTTGCAGTTTTTGCTTTCCTGAATCCACCAGAGGTCGATGTGTACGCTTTTTAAGATCTCATTCGCACATGCTGTTCTCGCAAAAATCCACCAGAAGCCGATGTCAACTGACTGACTGACTTAATGACTGACTGATCGACTGACCCACCATCCTCCTTCCCTAAACCCAACCAATAGTGTTTTCAAAAGCACAGATTGTCCCGCCCACTCACTTCCCTAAACCAAACCGACGGTATTTACAAAAGCAATGCAGAAAAAGAAAACCCCTCACCACCACCTGATTTTTACCATGTTTTCACATTTTACTACATTCTCACCCTGTTATTTACTTGTTTTATTTTTTGGCTATTGGCTTTCTGGAAATGTTCTTCACTGAACTCAAACCCCGTCATCACAATTAACTCCATGTCACAAGTCCACTGACACACATGGTGAGCTGCTGAGCAAACTGGTAACAGCAGAAAAGCTGTCCATACGGAGGTAAGTGGTCAGCTGGTAAGTGAGAAAATGAACAGCATCATACCACAATTTTAAAGACGAAATGCAGCATGTACCTCTGGCTACATAATTCACAATCTGCAGAAATGTATATAGGGGTATGTTTTCTGAATGAGCCTATGTTGAAAAAAAAACATAATAAAAAAACATTTATTTCTAGTTTTATTTTTTTCTCTTCGCTTATGAAAAGCAGCTAGTGGCTAAAGTCAGTACCCTTCAGCTTTCAAAAAATCTGGATAATACTAATAATCACAGTCTTAAAGCCAGTGGAGTGATGACTAATGCATGAGCTCTCTGCCAATTCTGGATCTAAATGAGTGGAAATGTCTATTTTATGCAGGCACTGCAGCAGAAACCTCAGCACAGTCGATCAGGGTGGAAGAGTTCAAAAACGGAGCCGTCTGTCAGTCTGACAGCCAATGCCACATGCACTGCATAAAGGGCAAGTCTAACTAGGATTATTACTACTATTATTGCTTATAACTAAGGTGAGGGATTTGAACAAACCTGAATACTTTAATACATTTATCTTTGACGTGACTTTTGAACATCTTTTCTACACAGAATAAGTAATATTTCAAATCAGGTGCTTGTTGAGCAGAGCTGTGCTATTACAGTTCTGAAATAACCTGATTTATAATGTTTGTCATGGTGAAAAATCTGGCGTAGACTTTGGGGAAAGTTACACTAGACTTTATGTATAAAAAAAAATTTCAGACACTGCACTGCATGAAAATGACTCCACACCGAAAAAAAAAATAGACTGTGCTCCAACATCTGATCAAATGCGCATTATTTTTCATGTATGAAGATCGGCTATGCTGACTATTTTACAATCAACAATAAAAAAGGCATTTTTCTGCTTTGTTTAGTATTTTTACAGATTAAATGTATCTATGTGATCCTAACAAATTGCTTGATTGCATTATCAGCACGATACTGATACATACTGTAAAAAGCCATATAGACATTTAGGGCTCTATTTTAACGATCTAGGCGTAAAGTCTAAAGCGCATGGCGCAAAACAATTAAGAGCGTGTCCGAAACCACTTTTGCTATTTAAAGGATGGATAAATATGCTTTGTGCCCCGGCGTTTAGTCTGACAGGGTTGTGCTTATTCTCTTAATGAGTTTTGGGTATGTTTTGAGAACAACCCAATCATAGTCTCAACTCCCATTCTCTTTAAGAGTCAGTTGCATTGCGCCATTGCCCATTTGCTATTTACATAGCAACTTTGTAAGTGTAAAAACTGAACGCTTCACTAGCGAGAAAATGGTTAAACAGAGCATCTGCAGCAACGATAAAGAACGAGCCTCCTCCAATTTGTCTTTACTTTCATTTTCTCTCTTTTGTGGATAAGGAAACGGTGTTGTACGCACAGACATCCGTTATCCTTCATATTTAATTTAGTTTGTTAAGTGCAAAGATTTGTTTCAAAACTATTTCTAAATTCAGTTCTAATTTCCAGTAAACAAATAAATGAACAATAATAATGAAGTGTGGTCAAAAGAAAAAGTTACGCGTAGACAAATCTAAGCTTGTTTTTAATAAAACAAATAAAAATATGCATATTATAAATAATACTACTAATAATAATAACATTATACAAAAGCAAATTGTCATGAATAAACTGAAAAAATCCCCCCCGAGGTGAAAAGGCATGGGGGCAGTGGTTTTTATATTTATGCAGAAAGTAATCATTTTTGTAATATTTTATTTCTTTAATTCATTTTCATTTGTAACCTTTTTTCAAGGACGGAACACCCATGAGTCCACAAAGTGGCACAAATGGATTTGCTATTTAAACAACGTGGCGGAAAACCAAAAAATGGAAAATTAAGGAAAATTAAGGTTGCGCTGGTCTGAAAATAGCAACACGTTGGGGCAAACACATCTTGCGCTTTATTGCGCCGGGTGTATGATATAGCCCTTAGAAAAAAATAGGCTCATTCTGAAAATGTAGCTTTATATACATTTCTGGAGTTTGCGAATTATGAAGCTTAAAGAACGTATGGCTGCATTTCGTCTTTAAAACGAACACTACGAGGGCGGTATGATGTAATTTCTTTTCACACTTACCAGCTGACCACTTACCTCCTTGTGGATGGCTTTCCTGCTGTTACCTGATTGTCCAGTGGCTTGCCATGCATGTCGGCGGACTTGAGACGCAGAGGGAAGTTGACCATTATCCTAACCGTAAAGCTTGTTTTACACCACAAGAGCGAGTATAGCGTAAGCAGCGTGTGTTTTTTTGACATCCATGTTAACAGATTAGAGCTTTTATATTGCATGCAGAAGTAGCGTGTCAGTGCGTAGCGTGAGCGGAGCTGAAGCAGCAGTGCCACAATAGTTTCGGCGCTGGGTCTATTTTTGCACTCAATTAAAATGACTGTGCATTAATAATGACCAAAAACACATTGAATGACAGCAAAATGTAGCAAGTTTGCCAAATAAATGCATCGATAATATCCACTATTTTTTATATATTCAATTAAATGAACGTAAACAAATAATTTACAACAAATATTTTTTTGGGCCCGAACTACAAAACCAAATTTAAAACAATTTTAGTATCAGTTTTGCTTAAGTTGCACACTAGTTTGATCATGTATGAATATCATTATAACATTATTGTAGAAATATTATTATAACTATAGGCCTGCATCATCCAGACAATCAAAAACAAAATTACATGATATCACAGGCGATTGTCTTCTGACCAAGTGCACCTTAAAAGACATGAATGACACTCCTCATAGAGCTTGAGAAGCATCCAGTTCTTTAGAATCTATATATTTTGTAAAATAAAGACTAGCAGATTAAGAAAACAGCAAAAAAAAAATTATTTATATATAGATAGAAATGTAACTAGATAGAATACACAGAGATATATTGATCTGTGCATATGCTGATCCGTTGCACACTGCTGATGCAGCTGGTGTGAAATCAATCGACTGTGTGCTGCTTCTGCTCTCCATACACGCTGCGCACGCACTGCTCACGCTCTGCTTGCAGTGTGAAACAGGTGTCTAACATCCGAGAATATTTTTCTACTCTTCATTTTATTGTTAGAACTAAACTTTAGAATGATGCTTATTGTACGGATGCACTAATATGGAAATGTTATGCAATACTGATAACAGGTAACACTTTTGGATGCCAATAGCCAATAAATAGGCTGTTAAACATATATCTTGATATGAATTTTTACAATCCTGATAAGAAAAACAAAAGACAAACACATATAGTGGACACTATAACTGTAGAAAACAAGGTAATTTACAATTTGTGCTCATGTGAATGAGCTTATTCTGAACTGACGCTTAAAAAACAGTTGAACAAAGTTGTTATTGTAGTTTTTTTGTGTACAAAAGTATAGCTTTATGTGTCCTCAATCACTGATGACACATAGAATGTTTTGACAACAATTTAATACTTTTCTGGTTTAAATGAAGGAGCTCTCCGATTTTAATCGAAAACATCTTCATTTGTGTTCTGAAGATGAACGAACGCCTCAGGGGTTTGGAACGACATGAGGGTGAGTAATTAATAACAGAATCGTTCAATTTGGGTGAACTAACCCTTTAATTATTCATGACAGCATGGGTCTATGAGATTAGTTAGTGTTTGTTTCTGCATGATTTTAATTCTCAATAGACCCTCCGAGGGGGGTATAAGATGATTGTACATAGACATAAATAGTAAATTGTGTGAATTGTACGAATTAGCCACTAATTTGGCACAATGTAAAATAGTTAAATTGACTTGAGATAATTATTTATATTATAAACGTACACAAAGTGTTGACGTTTTAATTTGTTTGTTAATGAGCTGCCAGTACTTTTTTCTGTATTAATTTATGTTTTTATGTACAGTGCTCAGCATAATTGAGTACACCCCATTTTAAAAATGAATATTTTTATCAATTTCTCAGTGAATATAGGTAGTATATGTTTGTGCATTTGAACAAAACAGATTTTTTAAATCAATATATTTATTAAATTAATATTTTTTACACAAAACATCTTTAGAATTAGAAAGATTATACATTTAAATGTATGCAAAATATTGGAAAAACTATTACAAACTACAAAATTTCAACAAAATTGTATACATTTTTAGTTTCTCTTGGACTTTGCTCTTAAAATGTTTTATTTAATATTTTTTCTAACATATAAATTTGGGTGTACTCATTTTGGACTGTTATCATAAGTTATTTTGTTAGATTAGCTCCCGATTTGGCTTTAGTACTGTAACAATACGATTCTGGACAACGGAGGTCAGGATCCAATTGCAGAGTCTTTATTCAACAGAGAACGGTCAGGCAAGCAATGGTCAAACACAAACTCACACAGAATCATCAGGGGCAATCCACAAGAGTAGTCAAGAACAGGCAAGCGATAGGTTCAGGTGGCTAACATCAAAAATCAGAAAGTGAAGCAAAGATCAAACAAGGCACAGGAAAACGTTTCGTAATGGTTACAGGTAACGAAAGACTCAGCTATGTCTGTGTGTGTGCTCTGTTTAAATAGTCCATGATATTAGTCATTAGCTAAGTTTCCATCCAAAAATGAGAATAAAATTTATGCGCAAAACTGGATTATCGCATTAAAGATGAGCGAGTAAAGCAGCGTTTCCATCCAACGAGTCGAAGCGAACAAAATCGTCACTTCCTGATTAACTGGCACCAAATACCAAGAGTAAAAACTGAAATCGCTGCGATAAGAGAAGCTGCGTCAATCTTTTCTTAAAAATAAAAATTATTTTATAAAAATATTTTTTTTATAAAAATAGGTGGATGGAAATATAGCTATTGATGAGTTACCAGCTGTGTGTAATCAGTGTAAAACAGAAACCGGTGTGTGTGAGGTACATGTGGAAGTTGTAGTTCGTATATGTGGTTAGTGTGTGTAGTTCTCTAGTGATCTGCAGTAGCTAGATTGCTGGTGACTATAACACGTACTGACTAATCTAACATATATGCAGAAATATGTATGAGTGTATGTATACACTCTTCAGATATATATATAAAATGTCAATAAAAAAGTCACTTTTTTAGAACTGCAGTTACATTTTCAACATCAAAACAGAGATGTGTGTAAATAAACAGAAAACACCATGGAATCCTGAGCTATGGCAACAGTTAATTAAAGGATCATTTTTGCAGAGTAAAGTGCCCCATTTTAAATTGGAAATAAAACAAAAATTTGATGGCAACTGCAACAACGAAGTTTAGCAATCATTTGAATTATTTGTGGCCACACTTATAATGACACAAACAAAATCACTGGAATAGTTTTCAGAATGAATCTGTTTAGATGGTAAATATAAATAAAAATAGAAACAATGAATATATTAAAATCAACCAGAAATGCCACCATGCAACAAACCACAGTATGCCGGTCAAGTTTATAATAAACAAAAGTAGTATCTGAATTTTCAGGAAGTCTTTTGAGCAAATAATTTACTCGCGTTTTGTTCAAATTAAAAAATTTGACTGCAGGGATTCTCAAAGTCCACGAGGGTATTCGATCTAGAACAGACTCCCTTTTGTATTGCAAAAAACATGCGCAAAGGATTCAAATTGTGGATTTCCTTCATTGATAAATGCGTAAACCTTGTAAATCAACTGTGTTGTTTTTTGCAAAAGCAAAAAAAAAAGAATACGGGCCGAAATAAAATCGAAGGCAAAATATTTAAAGTTTTCCTGCGTGACTATGGCTTTGTTCACACTGCAGGCAAATGTGGCCCAAATCTGATCTTTTCTCCCATATGTGACTCAGGTCTTGACAGCGTGAACAGCCCAAACCGCATAGAATCTGATCTTTTCACTTCAGATTTGTGCCAATTTCATATATAGTCTTAAATCAGACACAGATCTGATGTTTTACAATGCGACCACAGTTATGTCGGATTTCAAGTGACTTTTACATAATCTTCGAGCGACACGCGTCATCATTCTGTGCTGCAAACATCATCTACACCTCTGCAGCACATTGAATAACACACAGGGCGATTACTTTACCACAAAAAGTTGGTTGTTCATTTTAAAAAAGATTTTGAAGGCAAAACTGGTGCTTGTAAACCACTCTGGTTAATGATCGGTGCATGGGATGAGGGGGGGGGATCCATGCACAAAGGAGGGGGCACTTTCATTTTAAGGACGAACATCTCAGAGCGAATAAAGGGCAGGAGCTCAAGCACCCAAACCCCCCATCTGCACGTGTCTTTTGTTTATAACTAAGTAAAATAAAACAACTGCAAACGTAAACTGTACATGTATTTAAGCACATATATTAAATCTAAAACACAAAACATGATCATCCGTATGTGTAGGCACCAGTATAGTTAATGTGTTGTTATTGTTATCTTTCTTGGTGTGAGCAGGCTTTAACTCTAGGACAGAAGGAGATAGTTGTGCAGTGCGCACTGAACTGATCAGGCTGGTAAATTACCCCGCTTCCAGAAAGGATCATCCATCAATGAGCAGCTGCGGCTGGAAATGACATGAAATCGATACTGCAATGGATCTATCTAAGAGACGAGCCCGAGCTTGTGCGCTTCTCCTCACCGGAAAACCCTTCTGCTGCTCTCACGTGTGAGATACTTGGAAGTGCCAAGACTCTAACCCAGATTTATTCATCCATGCAACTGTAAAGGAGACACAGTTAGATACTCCCTATGGATGTTGTCGAAACCGAAAACTTCTGCATGTATGATCTATGTTTACATTTAGGCTTAAGAAACTATTTAAGGGTAAATTTCACTCAAGATACCCTTAATATATAATGGCCCAGAATCACAAAAAGGGCTTAGATTAAGCCAGGACTAGGCCTAAGTTAAATTAGTCTATTTGGGCCACATTTATAAAAAATGGCCTTAGAAAAATCAATTACTGGTGTGCACCTGGAGAAAAAAAATGACGCTGATGTATTTTAAGACATCTCACTGCAAGTTATTTTGAGTTGAGACAGCTCAAACATGCAATTTCATCTTGACTAGCCTTTAACCTTGTTTGTAAAACCGGAGGAATAAGATATATAATGTAAAGAAGATGACTACAATGAAGCTACTGTTAAATATCAGATGATATTGTGTGTATGGATTTATACATTTATTAACTGCAACCAGAGTGGTATTGTGCCACAACTATATTTGGTTAAAACCTTTAACCAAACTTTAATTCAGGCTTTAGAGTTAAAGCCTGAATTAATTTTTCTGACATCAGTTTTTGTATTGTGACAAAGTCTCCTGGTTCACTTTTGTACCATTTCAGAAAACAAAGTAATGTCGAGTAGTGTTATATAAATCAGCGGTTCTCAAACTTGGGGCTACAACCCCCTGGGGGGCCGCTAGATGGCGCAAGCGGGGCCGCAATCTGAAGGATAATGTATTTCTTTATTATAATTTAAGCTCAAAAGTATATTAAATATTAAGCTTTATATTTGTGTCATTTAAATGCAGTTGATACTTTCGCACGCAGGTAAAGTAGCGCAGCTGTGCACGGGGACTTTTATTGAATAGGCGCTCAGGCCGGACACTTCCAGTAATTTTTGGCACTCGTCTTCTGCTCCTGACGGCTTTTACGTTTCGCTTACGTTTTCATCTCGTTTACACTTAAACAACTAAATGAGTGCTTAGGTCTATATAACTGACTATATTTCAGTTACAATACACAATCAATGATGTAAAAAGAACATTATCGATGGCTTAAAGCATTTCCCTGTATATAGCCTGCGCTGCTAAATAACCGATCACAAATAACTCTCTGCATAGGCCTCACTCGGCAGGCTATACTTTAAATTGTGCAAATGTCAGACGGTCCTCTTAGCACCATGACAAACAAACATTAACATTGTAAAGCAAAAAGTACTGCAATAATGGAGCTGTCATCACATCAGCGAGTTGATGGGAGTTTGCACTCCTGTTACAATAATAAAAGCTAGATGAGCTCTGCAGTGGACCGCTTACTAAAATTGGTTAATAACTGGATGATAAAAAAAATAAATAAATGTATACATCCTGAGTAAAATCACTGTAGCCTTAAAAAATATGAAAATATGTAGCCTAATGAATTATTAAATATTAAAATGTAATAGTACTTAACATATCTGCCCAAAGTGTGATATTCTTAGTATAAATGCTTTTTTTTCCAAAATGTTAATCCACTTTTCCCCCCACATTTTAAAATGTAACTAATTTAAATGTAATGTTCAGTATTATTTTTAATAAAACAAGTTGGTAATGAACATTTTAAACTCAGCAAAACTGCTTAAGTTATGCAAAGTAAAACTTGTGGCTCTTTGCATTTTAAGTGGTTTAAACGTGCCCCCCTTTGCCTCTGAACTTGATTCCCTTGTTCAAAACTTCAACACACTGAACCACTACAGCCTCCATTGTTGTATTGCTGGTTCCAACATTACAGTAAACTGTTAACCAACAGGCTGATGAATGACAATACTCTTTAAAACTTTAAATCTTTATATAAATTTGGACTCTCAACCGAAAGGGTTAAAAACAGAAGAGCCTAGCATGAAAAAAAATTGTGCAAACGTGATGACTCGTACACAAAATACAGCTTGATGGACCCCAGTGAGAGCAGACCACAGTGAAAACTGCGCTTGAAGATTTGATCATTTGATTGAAGCAGTGAAAGCATGTCAACTTACAAATTAATCCAGAGCATGAATAGTACAGTTTAAAAGGTTTTAAGTTGTTCATTTGAGGGGGTTTTTGCTGCATTTTTATTTTTTGGGGGGCCCCAAAAGGATTCACCCTACACAAAGGGGCGCACGGCTGAAAAAGTTTGAGGGTGCTTTCACATCTGTAGTTCAGTTCATTTGGTCTGGACCAAGGACAGCATTTTCTGTCATCTTTGGGTCGTTTTCACACCACACTGATTGTTTTGGTCCGAACCAGTTGAAAAGAACCAAAATGCAGTCATGTGACAAAATCCACATCACTCATTGGCCAGATGTTGAATATATTTCCTAAACTGCTCATTGATTGGTCAGAAATAACGTGCGGAAAAATGCCAATGGAACTCCCACAAGTAAACAAACTGGCAGACATAAAATGTCACTTCTAACTATGGAGCTACGACTGCGCTGGTGGATTGTATCCCTGCTCATAGTAGTTTGTATACATCACTTTTAGACAAACTATAGAGTTCGAGAATGAAGTGCGGCTGAAAAACAATGTTTTAAGAGCGGCATTGCAAACGGCGAAGGTGCATCGCACGTCACTTCAGGAGCAGGCGTGAATTCATTTTGCCTAACTGCAACATGGTTATCTTCAGGAAATATTACCAATGATCCATCAGGTAATGTTTTCCCCCTCTCTCTTTCTGTTGGTAAAGCGCTGTCAACAAATATTTTTCCTTCACATAATGCACAGTGCACAGAATTAGCCCAAAAAGGCGCAGTACTTTTTGCGGTTGGGTCTGTTTTAGTTCGGATCATATTCTCACCACAAACTAACCACTCCAGAGTTCGTTTGACAGCGTACCAAGACCACCTCTTCAAGGAGGTCTCTGTACGCTTTTTGGTCTGCTTTTGGTGTGCACTCGAGTATGATTGCTACATTCACACTTGCCCAAACGAACAGCACCAAGAGGGAAAACGAACTCTAGTGCGATTCAACCAAATTAAATAAGGCAGGTGTGAAAGCACTCTGAGAACCACTGATATAAATATATATGGCATTTTAAAATATTAAAACAATATTGAAAATTTCACAGTATTACTGATTTAATATATTTTAGATCAAACAAATGCAGCTTTAGTAAGAATAAGATACTTAAAACACTGCAAAACTTAATTGTCCTCCCAACAATAGAAATAATTGCATATCAGCACCAATATCAATTGGTGTTTTGATTATCGGTTATATTTTGTCATGTCAGTCGTGTTTAAAAAAAGGGTTTGTGCTCCAATTGGTCAGCATCATAAAAAATTTACAAAGTTTGCAGAATATTACGTATTTTGGATATTAAAGCATCCAAGACGTGCCATTGGTTGCCATCCACTCTCACACTTTATGAGTTCAAATGATTAATTCTTGCCTCTCAGCTCTTATCGTCATTTATAAAATCACCACCACAGCCGACATCAAACAATTCCAGCCAAAATTGGGTTGTCATTGTGCAGACTGAATTCATACAAATTAATCCACATCACTGGAAATTGTGAATGTAAATCTCTGCTGGACTTTATAAAAACACCTTGGCTGCAGTTTTCGAATAATCTGTTTGCAGTACCAGGCGACAGCAGGATTTTCCCCTGCTGTTTTTTTTTTTTCTTTCTTCTTTTCCAAACAGTTGCATAATCGCTCACCTTATTATCTAGCAAGCTCTGGATTTGAATCAAATGGATAACGTCAGGTTGTGTCAAATGCGACCGAAGTGATGATATCAGATAATTATTCAAAGCTTAATAAGTGGCTTACTGGCTTATACCCCATCAGTGTGCTATATTACATGACCTCAAGATCTGAGCGGGACACAAACTCCGCCAGTGCTGGAACATCCTCACAGACTGTTAAGAGATTAGAGTGGGATAAACCGGACTTGATGTGTACTGATGAAAGCCTGCTGATCCTCACACACACACTCTGTGGGTTACGGCAGATCTTTCAGTCCTGCGTTTCACATTCGGAGGCTACGAGCTCAAGAATAAATTATCATAATATTCGCTTGTAAACATGTCCTGTTGGGACGCTATAATTTATGGCAATAGCCATCTCTTTTCTGGACGCTGCCAGATCTCAATAAGAAAGTCATTACTTTGACATTCCTATAGTAGCTTTGATGTGTTTGACGGTTTGTCTGGGATGAAGATGCATTTCTGTCACACATATAAATGGAAGTATTAGTAAAGTGTCAAAATGTCCTACGTTACTTCAATTTCCTCAATCCTGAATTCACCTTTAAAGAAAACTACAACAAAAAGTGAAATTCACAGGTATTGCAATGCATTCAGTCAAGACAGCAGAGCAAAACACTGATCTGATTTATTATAGCTAAACAACAGCTGTATGATGCATTCAATCCATTAGTTCTCAACTCTTATTTACTTTAGGCATGAAATAAATGGCTTTATGAATCGATTACTGTAGCACTGATTCACATGATTCATTCAAACACACTGATCCATTCGTCAAAACTGTTGTGTTTGCTTAAAGGTGCTATGACTCGCTTCATTGAGGAAATAAACTGTACAAAAAAAACATTAGTATGTCTAAAATGTTAGTCACTTAATGTTAACTTAATTAAAGTCTCACATTTAAAGCAATCACAGACACACTAACCAGCTTCCTCTGAAGTATTGTTTCTGTGAAAAAAGGTTTACACGTGTGCCTTGAAAATCTGGTAAAATGCTGTAATCATCATGTCATCAATGTTGGAAATTATTCAAATGTGAAAATAAAGTGTGACTGGAGTTGGTTGTGCTTCCAAATACACACATGCAGTGATAGAGTCTCCAGCATTCACTATGAACAGAATGTTCTCAGACACAGAAAACACTGGATGAAAGTAAAAAAGTGCACACTTTAAAGCATGCAGCAACATTCTTTCTTATATTTTCCTTCAGCTTAGTCTCTGATTGGCTTCAAATTGAGTTCGTTCGGCAGATACTTTACCACACAACAATGTTATAACAGAAATATATATTTTTAAGTGATTACAGATTTGATTGTGGCATAAGAAATAGAAAACACTGAACAAATTTGCACTCAGACCTCGAGATGTACCAAAATTTCAGTTGCCGAAAAATATTGGCCAAAAATGGCAATATCGGTTTTAGTCCGAAAGAGAAAAATTGCCAAATATATGAGCTGCAAAAAGACTACATTGTGACACAATGCCCGCGTTGTTCAGTCTGTTGGTTTCACGCACTCTCCTGCTGTCATCGATGTGCAGTGTGATGCAAATTTCACACCCAACGCAGAAAGTGCTGCACTATGAAACCTATTCATTTCAATGGCTTGCGCCACACAAGGGAGGTTTCTGTGTGCCAACTAAATCGAACAAGCAGTGGAGTCCACCATTGACTTTCAATTGTGTATCTTTATGTAGGTTTTTGTTTTTAAATTTAAAAAGTTTCAATTTACGGACAAGTGCATCTAAAATGTCTGGTTTCAATCAAGAATTTTCATTAAAATTTTCATTAAATACAAAAATTTATGGTGGCTGAGAGAGCTTAACATGCTTAAAGCATTTTAACGCAACTGCATTTTCACAAACACAAACAAGTGAATGAAACATGCTGCATTTTCTCACAGCGCAAACAGTTTACAAAAACGTACTGCATTTTCTCACAACACCTGTAAAAATATCGGAACATGATGAAAATGTTTTAAGTGGACCCAAAAACATGACGGATGCTGCTGTGATGTGACAATTGCTCAGTGAAGTCGTAGGTGATCTTTGAAGCGTGAGTTTGTTTTGTTTATTTTTAACATCCCTTGTCCCTTGTCTTGTGTATTTTATTTGCATAAATAACCATAACCTAAATAGCCAGGTCCGTCAAGGTTTAGGGTCCCCTTGAAACTTTTTTATTGTGTTTCATGCTATTTGAAAGTGTTGTGAGACAGTGTGTTTTTGTTGTTTGCGTTGTGTGAAAATGCAGCACGTTTTATGACTTTGCTTGTGTTGTGAAAAAAATGCAGCATGTTTTATTAATTTGTTTGCGTTGTGAGAAAATGCAGCACGTTTTTTAAAAATGTTTGTGTTGTGAGGATTTGCAGCATGTGTGATATCAAACGGAAGAAGATATTTTCTTAATTTGCTGGCGTTTTGTTTTATTACATTGCAGCATGTCAAGCTCTCTCGGCCACCGTAGAAATTACATTTTCGTTAACTTCAAACCAGTGGTGTAGTCGGGGCTATACCCACGTATACTCAGTATGCCTACTTTTTTCCATGAGCTGTTTGGGTATTACGACTTCTAAGGATCAATAATTGTGTATACCCTCGGTATACTCACTTGTTTTTCTGATTAGACTTCCCTAATTTACGTGTATTCGCGTCCCCTCTAACTGTTTACCAAATGTTTTTTTTTACTTGCATCTTATTTGTTGCAATCAGTGCATTTTTGTTTAATTTGCGCCATTCCCCGCCCCCTGACGGCCGCAGCAGCTGGGAGAATATTTCGGGAGTTTTTCGATAACGACGACAAGTCAACTAAATGATGTCTCGCTGAAATTATTTCTATTCAGTGCCTCTAAATGTTTTGCGATTTCCTGATGAACTGTACACTACTAAATGATCACCTCAGTCTCCTTTAAATTTGATATGAAAACGGCGGCAGACTTCCGCTCCTCCGTTTTTCGTTTAATCAGCAAACCACAGCTTTGCAGAGTGAGAGCAGAAGGTGTGTTTATCTATAGATTGTTATAATATCTGCATATTTGCAGTTCTTTGCAATAGAAACACTTGTATCACATGTACCAATCGGGTTTCCCCATCTACTGTTTCCTTGGCGCTCCCCTCATCATCACAGCTGTTCCTCCAACAAAAATGCGACTCTTAATGAACATTTATTATCAATTAACTATGATTATAAAACACATTACAGTGCATGTGGCATTATATATCATACATTCATGCACAGGATTAAACAGTGACAGAACCACTCAGTGAATGTCCTCATTTTAACTGCATATCAGAGTGAGATCAGAGTGAAATATTGTGTTGTATCTTTGTTAAAAATTATTTACTATTATGACTTATATTATTATAGT
>CAIGQZ010032254.1:3479752-3502019 GCA_903798205.1 Danio tinwini | reverse complement strand
CGGTCACCCTCCACAAAGATTCAGAGCCGTGCACAGGAGGAAACTGGATGGCGGCTGACTTCATGTTTTGCAAGAGCAGGATAAAACGTTTTGAAAACTTACTAGGGAAGTTGAAACTGCAGACTGCATCAAAACATCAAAAAAGTCCCTCAAAAGCATAGAGATAGAAGTTCAAAATAGAAGGAAAACTTCAGTTTTGTAAAACATGGTGCACAGATGCAGTCACTTTCTCTTATTACATCATTATTCTGAGAAGCACTGTACTCAAACTGTAGCTACTGTAGGATTCAGTAAATGCTTTTTCATCTATCAAAATGTTAATGGATTGATGCTGTGAAAAAAAGAGGTGCTCATTTAGGCTATTTTCTTGCCTCTGAAGACATAAACGCCCAGATGCGAAATTAAAGCATAATGCATGAATATTAATTAGGTCATGCAAAGGTTTTCTGGTAACCTTCAGGCAGCATCCAATTAAGCAACTTAAAGTATAAGCTAATGACTATAGAAGTATCATTCATACCAAGACTTTCCATACTTTCATTCATTTTCCTTCAGATTAGTCTCTATTTCTGGAGTCCCCACAACGGAATGAAGCACCAACTATTCCAGCATATGTTTTACATGGCGGATGCCCTTCCGGCCCCAAACCAGTATTGGGAAACACCCATACACACTCATTCACACACGCACTCATACACCACAGACAAGATTGTTTATTTAATTCACCTATAATGCAACAACACTTGCAAAAACATTAGAACACGGCTGAAATATTTCAAGTTGACTCAAAAAAACGTGACGGGTTGGCGTCAATGGCGTAGTGGTTGTTGTGTCGACAAATGCACTTTGGTGCTCGCGGCGACCCAGGTTCGATTCCCGCCTAGGGGTCCTGTGCCGATCCTTCCCTTCACTCTGCTCCCCACACTTTCCTGTCAATAATCTCTACTGTCCTGTCCATTAAAGGTGAAAACCCCGAAAAAAAGAAGAAAAAAAAAGTGTAATGGACGCCGCTGTGCCGTGACTATTGCTCAGTGAATTTGTAGGTGATCTTTAAAAAGGGAGTTTTTTTGGTAATTTTAACATCCTGATTCCCTAGCCTAAATAACCATACCCTAAATAGCGCACACACTCATACACTATGGACAATGTTGTGTATTCAATTCACCTATATTGCTTTGTACTGTAGGGGAAACCGGAACACCCGAAGGACACATGCAAACACTGGGAGAACATGCAAACTCCGCACAGAAATGCCTTTTGACCCAGCCGGGACTCAAACCAGCGATCTTCTGTCTGTGAGTGCTAACCACTGAGCCACCATTCCGCATAAGACTACTTCTATTTGTAAATTAATTTACTAATGTAAAATATTAAAACAATAAAAAAGCAGTTTTTCATATTAGAATTTAATTTATTCCTTTGTAACGTGCATTCAGTGACCTCAAGTTCCCTTTGTTTGTTTCCCCTCCATCACTAGTTCATTACATCTTTCACTTGTCTTCCACTCAGTTTTATTGTCTTCAATGTATTTTAGTTCCCCTTTCTGTCTCTCTGCTCATTATTGTTTGTGCAGACATTATTCCTACTTCTCTGAATTTGCCTGCTTTACATTTTTAAAGTTATTAATCTATAATCTGCCCTCATCATCTTTGCAAGTCTAGACAACACGTGGCAATTGTGTTTTTTAATACTCTAACTCACAAAAGCTGCATTTGGTCTAGGGCTGTGCTGTTTGGGCAAAAGAAACCTGTCAAGAGTCTCCAAATACATCCCAGGAGTGGCATTTCTGCCTGCTGTTTTCATGTAAATCCACCGATAAAAGCACCGATTGACCCACACACAAGTTTGTTATTTCTAATGGAGGTGTGCAGCTTGACTGCGTATTGATAGCATAGACTGTAAAAGATATGGACGTAGTATCTGTGACGTCACCCATAGGTGCAAAAGAAGCTACAAGTAGGCACGGCCAACCGTCCCCATTCTGTTCACGCGTCATCGCACCAACTGCCGGATACCAAATAAGCTATATACTTTGTATAAAATATACACATATTCATATAGACCAATTACCTCAGACAAACACAGAACACCCAAACACTGCAGTGCTATTTAATTCCCTCCATAAATGAAACTTGTTCAGAGCTGCAGCAATGTTTTGTTAGTTTGTCATCATCTAAAAAAACGGTTCAAGGTTGTCTATCAATGATAAACGACAGCGTGAGTGCAAAGCGCGTTGAAAATAGTGAAGGAAGTCACGCGCTTTTAGGGTGCTTTCACACCTAGACTTTTGTTTCGGAACCTGGCGTGTTTCCCCAGTTAGAGCGGTTTGTTTGGCATATGTGAACCCTGCAATCGCGCTCAGAATGAGGTGGTCTCGGCTCAATTGAAACAAACTCAGACTGGAGCGGATCGATTGTAGTGAGAAAGCAATACGATCCGAACCAGGCTATATCACAGTGTATTATGGATATATAATAGGCATATATATGGCTCGACGAAGAGAGAATTATGAGTAGGGCTGGAAGTCATTCTTACCGGTAAATGTGCGTCTCATTTCAAATACGAAAGTGAAAGTATGCTGAACTATTAACGAGAGTTGTTTATGCGTTAGGAAAATTGACCAAACTGCAGTCTTGGTTTATGTTATTTCTCTCTATAATGTAAAGCTTATAATGCATAATTCTAACCAACGGCTATGTATGAGAAAGTCTGACCTCTGATTTATATCTGGTGACAATGTCTGTGGGTGTCACCATTCAAAATTAAAGCGCAGCTTTTCGTTTATACTGACTAATTTCTCATCGTCATAAATTAAAATATGGACGCAATACAGCTGAGTGGGACAAAATAAACTGTGAAACTCTGACCAATGTGAGGAGAGTTTACTCGCACGTGACTTGTTTTAGCTATTTTGATCCGTTTAGAAATGTTGCTGTGTGAAGGGAACCGCACTAAGAACAAAACGCAAGATTGTAACAATTTTAATCCCTTTTTAGGAACAAAAGAATCAATTCACAGGTGTAAAAGTACCCTTAAACTGCATATGTGACTGACAGGCCTTACAAATTACCTGGTACTGCGATACATCAGCCTTCCTGTATCCAAAGTAATCCCACAACAAAGATGTTGACTTTTTTGGGGGCACCAAGTCCTCCTGTGCTAAACTCTGTTTATGCATTGCAGACTATTTTTCATTAAGCTCAGTCTCCTGTTTTTGTGCTTTGTTTAGGCACGCTGCGTTGTGATTGGATCAAATAGCATACTGGAGCTCACAAAAAAAAAAAAAGTGCTGTAAGGCGATTTTTTTCAAATCTCGCATGTTCAAATTGTGATTTTGATACGATTTTAATTAAATGCACCACCCTTATTTGGTCCTCAAGTATTCATAAAATGTTAGTCAATGGCCACCACTTTGAGGGTCAAAAAATATTTACAACCAACATAAAATAAATTCCTTTATCAGGACATACATTAGGGCTTCCCTACCATAATATACTGTGCCTAAAACAAGGACTGCCATAAAAAAATTGTCATTGGAAGGGAATCGTTTTTTCTTAATTGAGGAGTTATCTAATCAATGTCAGGGAAAGACTTAATTACTTTAACCCTCTGCAAATTTAGTTTATTTATGAGATTTTCCCTTTGTAAGACCGTACCATTAGTGGGCAAAGGTATTAATTTTGTTTGCCCTGTAAATATTTTTTCTGAATTTGAGTCTGACTTGCAAAAAAATGTTATATTACCTTACATATTTGATGGCCGTAGTGAAATTTAGTTTGAGTGAACTATCCCTTAAAAAGTAGCAGACTGTTAAAGTACATTTTACAATGTTCGAAAAAAATTATGATGATGGTTTACATCTATTTTCAAATCTGTCAAACGGTAATGTCCATCTTTGAATTATAAAAAGAAAGGCAATAATGTAATGTGTGACTCAATCAAAACTGCCCAATTCAAACACACTTATGGCACTGCTGAATCAATTCCCAGGTCCACACTCATTACGACAGTCTCAAACAGCAGCGGGGACAGCAGGAGGGAAGTAATGAGATGAAAGTGGTAAATTCAGGAACATCGATTTTTCATCGCACACTGAAATGAAATATCTTTCTTGAATTTCCTGCTCTCAGACCTTAATAAAACTTAAGGTTACTATAAGAGAGCAAAAAACATTTGCAGAACAATAACAAAAGAAAAAGCACAGCATGTGCTGAAGACATTAACATGGTTAACTACTATCTTAAACCAACAGGATGCAGTTAAAATACTAGGGGTTATTTACGGTTGTACAGTATTTACGTCTTATGAAACACAAAAAGGAGCTAACAAAAAGTCAAAACTGTTTGTTTTTTCTGTCGATAAACATTTAGTAAGGATAATAAGGGGAGATTTACTCCAGACTGTCCAACATGAACATTAAACATTAAAATTAAGTTTAAAAAAAACTGTGGTGCTTGGTGATTTATAAAATTAAAGTCAATAATTGAACTTTGAGAGTCAAAAAAAGCACATACAGGTAAAAGTATATTAATACACTAGGGTCATATAAAGTGAAACAATCAGTCTTACATTTTTACCTTGAACTAAATTAACTTTACAAGTCATTTCAGTTTATATTAAGATCAAAAATCTTATATTAATAATTGAAGCTGAATCACAAGCTTTAAAGTTAAAGTAACATAAAAGCATATGTTGAAGTATTACACTATTTATTATTTATTTATCTATATACAATATTTGCATAAATATTGTTTCCCTTCATAAGACCACAGTGTATCATTAGTAGCCTGTATATGTATTGTATGTCATTGTTTTATTATGATGTCGTGTTTCTAATGATGTAGCCAATAACTTGACAACTAACTGATAACTTGTATTTTATGATCAACCAGGGGCCATAGTTTGAGCTAAAAACCTTGAATATTTTCATCTCTGATGTCCTAAGGGAAATACTAGGCACGTTTCCAACCAAAGTTTGTAATTTAACTTGTACAAAAAATTATCACATATCACAAACACCACATAATGTGCTTAAAGAACAAAAAAAAGACACAATCTGGTGAGCCAGTTCTGGAGGTCATTTCACTAGATATTTTCATAACAGACTTTGGCTCAGGCCTTTCAGAATGATTTCATGCACATTCTACCATGCAGTATTGCAAAGTGTGCATCATCATAATAATAATAATAATACATGTGGATGAAAACAAATGAAGAGCCAATGAAGAGCTGATGCGCAGGCTTGTTTGGAAATAAAAATGAAAATCCAAATCCAACTAAAATCCAGGTCTCTCTTTCTATAAATGTGAATTTTGAGAAAAAACTGAAATAACCATATATTTTGATTGTTAGTTTACATAATAATAAAAGCCTGGCCTATTATCACAAGTACACAAGTGATGATGACTGAGCAGCACTGCAATTCATCATTTCATGAGTGGATTATAATTGTTTGTTTTTTTTGAGTGGTCCAAAGAGCTGTACACTCCATTTCTATTAAACTAATTTTCAGCTCTGAAATGGTCTAATTCACAAGTGAAGCAAATAATACATAATGGAAAGTCTGACTTAACTTATTATAAAAAATAAACAAAAACAAAACAGAAATGTGGTGCCAAAAACAGTTCTAACACCGTACTTATGTCAAATGAGCTTGTACAGTACATTGTAAAACAAATGACCTTAAAATCACAGTAAATTACTGGCTAATAATTGCATTACTTTCACAGTAAAATACTGTATGTAAATTCACAACAAATTACTGGTAGTTCACAGCAATTTACTGTGATTTTGTTACATTAAATTACAGCCATATAGTGTAGCTTAACAGTAGATAGTAAAGTCCATTAGTGTGATTTCACAGTATTATCTTGTAGAATCAACTATATTTTTCTGTAAAGCAGGCTGTCCTCAGCTAGTCATTCTGACATTTACCCTGACTGTGAAATCATTTTGGGTGTTTAACAGTGTTTGGTTTTATAAATCAATTTATTTTGTTTCAGTTTATTAGGTTTTTGGCAAAGCACAAAGTTATGTTCATAAAAACTTATTTCATATTTTCATGTTTACCTTATAAAATTATATAATGACATTCATGTCGTTTCAAAACAGGCTGATTAGTTGTTTTTTAAGATGTCACTAAATTGTTTTTTGGGGCTGCGATAACATTCTGTTATTTCTAAATATCAAAAAAGTGCCTATATTGGCATAAAAGTTCATTTGGATTAATGTCGATGTTGAATGAAATAAAAAAAGCTTGAATTTATATAACTAACATGCAAAAGATATAGCCCTTTATACAGTAATTTGCTGTAATCATGCTAATTTGATTAATTTCACAATAAAATTCTGAATACAACGCATTACTGTGAATTTGTACAGTTTAATCCTCTAAAGTGATACTAATATAATTTACTGTGAAAAATTACAGTAATTTTGTGAAAATCTGGATTTTTTACGGTGTATACATGCATTTGCAGAGTTTACAAGTTTTTTATTTTTTTCCATTTTAATATATGTAATGTTTTTTTTTCATTTTACCTCATAAGTTTTGTCAAATCCTGTTCATTTAAAAAAAACGTCAGATTTTCAATGTAATCTCAGATTTGGAGCCCATGTTATGTGATATGTTGAAATGTGTCCAGTTTTGAATGTACTGTAGGTGTGCAATAATTAACATCCTCCAGAGTTTTCCTCTCTCACTGAACACAACCACAAGGGATGGAAGAAAAGAAGACCTTCTGGTGCTTCCTTTTAAGGCATTTGCACAGTAAAATGCCTGATCTGTGGTAAACACTGTCGGTATATGGACAACGCTGGTAAGTCTGATGCATCCCCTTTATTAAGCTTTTTATTAATTAAGCAATTTTCTGAGCAAGACTTTCAATTCATTATTTGCTAGAGGAAATTAACTAGAAGAATAAATTGAAGTGTATTATAACAATTTTCTAACTTACAATAAATTAAAGTGGCACATACTTATAAATAAAGGTTTTAAATTAGCATAAGCGTCAATTCATTTACTGGTTCCTGAAAAACTTTTCACACACAAACATTTTAAATAAAGTGTTGCTGGCAAAAAAAAAAGAAAAAAAAGTGTTTTCACACTGATGCCTTTAGGTTCCCAAAAAATTTTTTAGTCAAAACTTCTTCAAATAACTTTGTGTGAAGAACATTTTAATCATCTAAAGAACCAATTTCCACAGTAAAGGACCTTTTGCTGAATGATAAGGTTCCACGAATGTGAAAGGTTCTTCATGGAATCCTCAATACCAATGAAATACCTTATTATTTATAGAGTAGAAACTTTCCAATGTAAAAAAGGTTTGTGTGGCGTGAAGTGGTCATTTAGATTATTAAATCTTTAAGGGCGTTCTTTAAGGGTGTTTTCACACCTGCCTTATTTAGTTCGGTTGAATCGCACTTTGTTTTTTTCTTATTGGTGCAGTTCAGGTGGGAAAGTGTGAATGTAGCAATCACTCTCGAGTGTGCACCAAAAGTGAACCAGAAAAGGGTACAAAGACCTCCTTGAAGAAGCACGCTTGTCCCCCCTCCCATCTCCCCGACAGCCCACACTCACATTACATTCGGGCCTAGGCATGCTTAAATCATCGATGATGCGCTGTTCAGTAAGCGATCTCGCTCTGCACAGTAGAGATTACTTTAGTTTTGTCGTTTTAGTTGTTTGATATGCAGTGACACGCAGTCAAATATTTCGCCAAACAGATCAGCCACTTTTGACGCTCATAAACAATCAAAGTCCACATGCTGCACGAATTAGGAGGTTTTCTGAAGGTGCAGCTGTCGTGCAGTGCACCCCCGCTCTTCACTTTATACATCGCATAGACTGTGGCCTGACTGACAGTAACTTTGTCCCAGTTGAAAATGTTTTCCCAGTCCGCTCCTGGTCTCAGTATGCTTTTAAACAAACCCTGGAGCGGTTCGTTTGTGGTGAGAACATGATCCAAACTAAAACAGACCCAATCGCAAAAAATACTGCCTAATTCAGCTGCCGTATTCCGATGCGCTGTCCCACCTTATGAGGTGTGGAGGAAAAATATTTGTTAACAGCGCTTTAACTACAATTTTAAACAGAGAGAGAGAGGGAAAACATTACCTGATGGATTGTGATTTATACAAACTATATAGTATACTATGACCAACGATACAATCAGCCAGCACAGTCGCCCCTCCATGGTAAAAGGTGACATTTTGTGTCTGCCAGGATTTCCATTGGCATTTTCCCGCACGTTATTCTGACCAATCGAAAAGCAGTTTAGGAAATACGTTCATTAATATCTGGCCAATGAGTGATTTGGATATTGTCACATGACTGCAGTTTGGTTCTTTTCAACTGGTTCGGACCAAAACAATCAGTGTGGTGTGAAAAGGACCCAAAAACGGCAAAAATATGCTACATTGTATTATTTGTTGCCCTTGGTCCAAACCAAATGAACCAAACCACAGATGTGAAAGCACCCTAAAAAAAATCTTGCAAGAACCATTCTCTGAAAAAAGGGCAGGGCCGATAAATGATATTATATTAAATCGCAATAAAACTTATGTCAATAATGATGATAAGCTCTTGACAAATTTACTCGATATTGTGCCAATCACACAGCAGACATATGCAACAACAGGAAACTGTAATTGTGTTGATATTAGAGATAGGCTACGTCAGTCAGTATTGTTTAAAGAGTTCGATTCACTTTCCCGCCTGCAGTATTTGCTGTTAAAATGTAGTTTATTTTAATGATGTCTATTTTTACTATTTTTAATTAAAACATTTATTTTTAAATATTTCTGGAATTGTTTATTTTTAGAAAATGTAACACGTACATTTTTGTTTGTGTTCTGTATATATGCTTTCAGGAATATAATATTTTCTATTGTATTATAGGTATAATACAGAAAATCAGAAGCTCCAAAAAATAAAAAAATCGGAGTAAACTAAACTGTGTAAACTGTTTTTGTAAATAAACAATACTTTAAAATGTTATTTAATGAAGTGTCTAATCTTTGTGGATTCAGTCATTGTTGGGATACTCTTTTAAAGCCAGAAGCATTAACAACTTATATCGAAATATATATCGATATCGTTCAATATGGAGGGGTTTTATTTTTATACAGGGAGTGCAGAATTATTAGGCAAGTTGTATTTTTCAGGATTAATTTTATTATTGAACAACAACCATGTTCTCAATGAACCCAAAAAACTCATTAATATCAAAGCTGAATATTTTTGGAAGTAGTTTTTAGTTTGTTTTTAGTTTGAGCTATTTTAGGAGGATATCTGTGTGTGCAGGTGACTATTACTGTGTATAATTATTAGGCAACTTAACAAAAAACAAATATATACCCATTTCAATTATTTATTTTCACCAGTGAAACCAATATAACATCTCAACATTCACAAATATACATTTCTGACATTCAAAAACAAAACAAAAACAAATCAGTGACCAATATAGCCACCTTTTTTTTTGCAAGGACACTCAAAAGCCTGCCATCTATGGATTCTGTCAGTGTTTTGATCTGTTCACCATCAACATTGCGTGCAGCAGCAACCACAGCCTCCCAGACACTGTTCAGAGAGGTGTACTGTTTTCCCTCCTTGTAAATCTCACATTTGATGATGGACCACAGGTAATTTATGGGGTTCAGATCAGGTGAACAAGGAGGCCATGTCATTAGTTTTTCTTCTTTTAGACCCTTTCTTGCCAGCCACGCTGTGGAGTACTTGGACGCATGTGATGGAGCATTGTCCTGCATGAAAATCATGTTTTTTTTAAGGCTGCAGACGTCTTCCTGTACCACTGCTTGAAGAAGGTGTCTTCCAGAAACTGGCAGTAGGACTGGGAGTTGAGCTTGACTCCATCCTCAACCCGAAAAGGCCCCACAAGCTCCTCTTTGATGATACCAGCATAAACCAGTACTCCACCTCCACCTTGCTGGCGTCTGAGTCGGACTGGAGCTCTCCGCTCTTTACCAATCCAGCCACGGGCCCATCCATCTGGCCCATCAAGACTCACTCTCATTTCATCAGTCCATAAAACCTTAGAAAAGCAGTCTTGAGATATTTCTTGGCCCAGTCTTGATGTTTCAGCTTGTGTGTCTTGTTCAGTGGTGGGCGTTTTTCAGCCTTTCTTACCTTGGCCATGTCTCTGAGTATTGCACACCTTGTGCTTTTGGGCACTCCAGTGATGTTGCAGCTCTGAAATATGGCAAAACTGGTGGCAAGTGGCATCTTGGCAGCTGCACGCTTGACTTTTCTCAGTTCATGGGCAGTTATTTTGCGCTTGGTTTTTCCACACGTTTCTTGCGATCCTGTTGACTATTTTGAATGAAACACTTGATTGTTCGATGATCACACTTCAGAAGCTTGGCAATTTTAAGAGTGCTGCATCCCTCTCACTATTTTTGACTTTTCGGAGCCTGTCAAGTCCTTCTTTTGACCCATTTTGCCAAAAGAAAGGAAGTTGCCTAATAATTATGCACACCTAATATAGGGTGTTGATGTCATTAGACCACACCCCTTCTCATTACAGAGATGCACATCACCTAATATGCTTAATTGGTAGTAGGCTTTCGAGCCTATACAGCTTGGAGTAAGACAACATGCATAAAGAGGATGATGTGGTTAAAATACTCATTTGCCTAATAATTCTGCACTCCCTGTATAAGGGGGTTTTATTTTTGCACTCCTCTCATCTTTCACTCATTGCAAAGTAATGGCTGGAGGGGTGTGGCTGTGGAGTATATTTTGACCAAGCTGTTAAACTGACATCATCACTGAAAGACTTGAACTAGGTTGAAGTTCACCCGAAAAATAAAAATATATAAATACTGCCTTAACGTATTTACCTTTCAATTACTCTAAACCTGTTTGAACTTTTTTTCTTCTGTTGAACACAAAAGAAGATAATTTGAAAAATGTTGGAAACAAATAACCATTGGCTTTCATAGTATTTGTTTTTTTCCCCTGCTAGAAGTCAATATTTACAGGTTTCCAACATTCTTCAAAATATCTTCTTTTGAGTTCAACAAAAGAAAAAAAGCCACAAAGGTACAGAACTATTTAAGATGAGTAAATGGTGAGTATTTTTTTGGGGGGGGGTAAACTGTCCCTTCAACAAACATTGAAAAAAATCAATAGGTGGCGACAACCAAAATTAAAAAAATGACACATCTAGCAATGAAACATGAATTTTTATAAGTAAATAACTCAATCATTTATTGAAAATGAGACAAAAAAAAAAATATGGCTCGTACAAATTATAAAGTTAGATTTCTACATTTAGCGTCATCAGCAACAGTAGTCGTAACAGTGAATTTTTCACAGCACTGAATATTTTACATTTTATTTTAATTCAGCTGATTATTTCTTTATTTTATTAAATTGGTTTGTTAAAACCAAAAGTGTCTTGTACTACTGTTTCTGTAATAAATGCAAAGCAAATTACATTTGTCTCCCTATTTTGGCTGATCTGAAAAATGATCCGATCTGTGACAAAAAAAACATAATGTGAAGCGAACCGTGAGATTTGTGATACGTCACACCACTATGCTTTAGTACACATAAAGTCACTGAACAACTCCAAAAGTCACAGATTTATGCAACAATTGGCGACACTAATACAATTTAATGACAATTCTTAATTTTTCTATTATCAGTGCCTAATTTGTATGAGCTCATCTTTTTGTGCGATCTGCTCACACCCCAGTAAGCCCTTAACTGCAGCTAGTAAAAAAAATGTTCCTGTTTTTCTGCTTCATTCATCCCTGCCAATTGTAGTTTGTATTTTACTACACTGTAAAATCCAAAAAGTTAAGGTAACTCAAACCATTTGAGAAAACTGATTGCAACAAACCATTTAAGTTTGCCCCTTGCCTTGTTTTCTTGTTTTACTCCTGTCTTCTGCCTGCCTTGTGACCATCTGCCTGTTATTTTGAGCACGACTCTGGATTTCCCTTTTACATCTGTTTGCTCCTGTGTTGATCATTGCTTGCCTGACCATCCTGTTAATAAAACCCTGCTTTTGGGGTAACAACCTGAACAGATTGGGATAAAGTCAAGAGCACGTAGGGTGGGTATTGCGGACAAAAGTGCAGAGCAAGAGGGGAGGGTGTATCGGGGACAAAAGTGAAGGGGGGGAGGTTAACCGCGGAAAGTGAAGAGCGGGGCAGGGGTGCGTGTGAGGAGGGAATCGGTAAAATGAGGTGCTGGATCAAATATCAAAGGCACAAATTAGGCCCTAATGTAACTCTTATTTAAAGAAATATTTATTGTACAAAAACATGCCACAAAAGATGTTATATTAGATGTTATATATATATATATATATATATATATATATATATATATATATATATACACATATACACACACACACACACACACACATCAACGTAGAAAAGAAATTGTGCTGATCATTTATGATGTTCTCAAGAACATTTGTTGCATTATGTTGCTGTGCACTATTTATAAAGCAGTTTATTCAGAAGATGTCTGTGCGGTTAACTTTTATAACAATGACTGAACCTGCTTCACCTCTAAAATGACTTTCTTTCCTGTCCTCCACCCAGGTCTATCGAAGTTGTTTGTTATGGCATTTGCTTTGCTTTGATTTATCCTTAATTCCTGTACTTTCAGCAGTGATGTTTGAATAATATCACGTCTGTAACATCCGTCCTTTTGCCCTTGTTGGGAAAGCAGTGTGTTAATATTATGTTAGAGAACTGTTAGAGAACTGCAGAAAATGTTAGAGAAAGTGTATCTGACTGCCCATCGGACTATTTCTTTCTTCTTTTCAACCACAGTCACATACAGTCCATCACCTCCTTATTCTGCCTCCTTAAGGAAGATGGCTTACATGCTTTTGCTGTCAGGTTTTTTCATAGATGTGCTGAATAAGGAACAAATAAATAAACTGACTAAAAAGCACAAAGAGATTTCAAAGAAAATATGGTGGCTCCCAGACTAGTTAAACCCACCCCAACATATGTGTACCTTCCTAACACAATTAATCGCTAGGAATAGATTATTAGCTACTAACTCTTTCCATTGAGGGCTTGTTCATGCTTTTATCAGCAGCAGGGTGGATTACTGTAACGGCCTCATCTCTGGCCTCCTCAAAAAGACAGCCGGACAGTTGCAGCATATCCAGAACGCTGCTGCCAGGATTCTGACCAGAAGCAGAAAATCAGAGCACATCACTGTCCTTAGGTCTTTACACTGGCTCCCAGTTACATTCAGAATACATTTTAAAGTACTATTACTTGTCTATAAATCACTAAATGGCATTGGACCTTAATACATTACAGATATGCTCAAATCACTCATATCATTAAGTAAATTAGAAATTCCCAGAGTTCAGTCAAAGCAGGGTGAATCCGCCTTCAGCTACTATGCCCCTCGCTGCTAGAATCAGCTTTCAGAAATGACCAGATGTGCTCCAACATTAGGCACATTCAAATCAAGACAATCTGTTTAGCTGTGCCTTTACTGAATGAGCACCGGGCTACGTCCGACAGATCTCACTAATGTCTTTCTTTTATTTCCATTCCTTTAAAACCTGTTTTAACACATTTTAATCTGTTTTTAATAAGTTTTATTATTTGTTGTTTTTTTTATTATACTTGTTTCTTTTATTCTTGTTTGTGTAAAGCACTTTGAATTACCATTGTGTATGAAATGTGCTATATAAATAAACTTGCCTTCCATAAACATGCAAATTAGGCAGGACTTTGGACGTCTCACGAACGTTGCTGTCTATGAATAATCATAGCTCTCTGATTTCATCTAATATATCTCAATTAGTGTTAATTCGAAGTGAACAAAAGAGACTGGAACGACATGAGCACAATTTAAAATTTTTGGGTCTCTCACTCTTACTTTAAATAGTGTCTTTAGATCAATTCTGCATCGGAAAGGGAAAAGTTTTATGATCTTAATTTGATATATATAACATTTGCAAAAATTGAGGGAATTTCCCTTTTTTTGCTCTATAGAAAATGTGTTAAACTGTTACACTGCTGTATCATTAGGCCTGTCACAATAATCAATATGTTGACTTATTGCACAACACATGGACGTTACCTCAATAATTTGATGATGCAATATACAGTGCATCTGGAAAGTATTCATAGCACTTCACTTCTTCCAGATTTTTTTATGTTACAGCCTTATTCCAAAATAGATTAAATTCATTTATTTCCTCAAAATTCTACACACAATACCCCATAATTTTTAATTGTTGCAAAATTATAAAAAAAATTAAAATTAAAAATCACATGTACAGAATTATCCACAGCCTTTGCTCAATACTTTGTTGATGCACCTTTGGCAGCAATTACAGCCTCAAGTCTTTTAAATGTGATGCCACAAGATTGGCACGAGTGTCTTTGGGGATTTTTGCCCATTCCTCTTTGCAGTACCTCTCAAGCTCTATCAGGTTGGATGGGAAGCAATGGTGTACAGCCATTTTCAGATCTCTCCAGAGATGTTTAATAGGATTTAAGTCTGAGCTCTGGCTGGGCCACTCAAAGACATTCACCGACTTGTTGTGAAGCCACTCCATTGATATTTTGGCGGTGTGCTTTGGGTCATTGTCCTGCTGGAAAATGAACCGTCGTCCCAGTCTGAGGTCAAGAGCACTCTGAAGCAGGTTTTCATGAATGTCTCTGTACATTGCTGCATTCATCTTTCCCTCTATCCTGACTAGTCTTCCAGCTCCTGCTGCTGAAAAACATCCCCACAGCATGATGCTGCCACCACCATGCTTCACTGTAGGGATGGTATTAGCCTGGTGATAAGTGGTGCCTGGTTTTCTCCAAACGTAATGCCTGGCATTCACTCCAAAGAGTTCAATTTTATTCTCATCAGACCAGAGAATTTTGTTTCTTATGGTCTGAGACAAATTCCAGGCGAGACGTGGCTTCGGCCTAGCCACTCTACCATACAGGTCTGATTGGTGGATTGCTGCACAGATGGTTGTCCTTCTGTAAGGTTCTCCTCTCGCCACAGAAGAATGCTGCAGCTCAGACAGAGTGACTATCGGGTTATTGATCACCTCCCTGACTCAGGCCCTTTTCCCCTGATCACTCAGCTTAGATGGCCGGCCAGCTCTAGGTAGAGTCCTGGTGGTTCCAAACATCTTCCACTTACGGATGATGGAGGCCACTGTGCTCATTAAAACTTTCAGAGCAGCGGAAATGTTTCTGTAACCTTCCCCAGCCTTGTGTCTCGAGACAATCCTGTCTCGGAGGTCTACAGACATTTCCTTTGTCTTCATGCTTTGTTTGTGCTTTGACATGCACTTACAACCCTGGGACCTTATATAGACAGGTGTATGCCTTTTCAAATAATGTTCAATCAACTGAATTTACCACAGGTGAACTCCAAATAAGCTGCTCAAACATTTCAAGAATGATCAGTGGAAACAGAATGTATCTGAGCTCAATTTAGAGCTTCACTGCAAACGCGGTGAATACTTATGTACATGTGATTTTTCAGGTTTTTGATTTTTATAAAATTTGCAACAATTTCAAACAATCTTTTTCACATTGTCATTATGGGCTATTGTGTGTAGAATTCTGGGGAAATAAATAAATTTAATCCATTTTGGAATAAAGCTGTAACATAATTTTTTTGGAAAAAAGCGAAGTGCTATGAATACTTTCTGTATGCACTGTTTATCAATTTTAGCAGATTGTGCAACATCTCTATCTCTATTATAGGTGTCAATGTGGGTATAGTGTTTAGTATATTCTCATGTGGGTGCCTGACAACTGAAAATAGATCTGGAAGCAGATACTGTATCGCACCCTCTGTTACTTTTTTACCTTGCATTTTTTTGTTCACTTTTATTATTACTTATTTAGGATATGCTTTTTCACATTCTAATTCCAATGCCTAATTATTAAATTGTTAAAATGACTACAATTAAATGAAATATTCTTAAGAATAAAATATTATGTGTTGTTTGAAAGAGTCTACTTGCATTGTGATGATTTTATATTGTCACTCTGGCATTATATACGTAATGAGTGGGATAAAATAGCTTTAAAATGACAATAATATCATTTATCGCAATATATGTTGGTCTATGATAGGCCTATGTATCATATCAAACCGATACAGCCCTAATAGTTACCTTCTACAGTTCAACGCCCACTAGCAGGCATAAAAATAACCCGATATATCAATGTTTCACAAAATTGTATGTGTTTTTAATCAAATAAATGCAGCCTGGAATAAGTATCTTACAGCATGCACGCCTAATATTTGTACAAAGTGAGTGTATAAGTAGTATGTCAGCTACTCCAAACAGTCAATGAAGCTGAGAAGAAAATGTCATAAGACAGCAAAGAAGCCCGAAGCACTAAAGTAAATAGAAAAAGCCTGGCAGCATGTGTCCAGATTAGTGCATGTTCTCCCATCTCTAAAAAACAGACTATTGATTGGTAGATTGTCCTGCTTATATTATTGCACCCAAACGAAAAGGCCATGATGCTGTATTGAAACCCCGAAGAATATCCAAGACGTTGTGAATATTAAGTATGGGTACTAAAATCCAATATGACCAGAGAAACCAGAACAAAATCCACATTTTCTCTATAAACCCAACAAGAATTGCTCATGTTGATAACACAAATATAATTGGAAAAGAGGTTTGTTTAAATCACTAACTCTACACAACATCACACTGATTTTTCCCCACAGCAAACTCACTAATTACAGGAAAAACTGATTTCGCCAGAGGAGACAAATTAGCGGAATGAAAAAAGAGGGTCTATTTGTAGCTTTAAGTATTAGATCTCACAATGGATTTTCTTAGAGTCTCAGAATAAACCCTTAAGTGTCTTGACTAAGGCTGAGTTGATTTGCAAAACCTCATAAAGCACATTTGAACACAAAGGTGAATGCGCTACATGAACAGACGGTATTAAAAGCACAATAACACACAGAGACCGTCAAAAAGGAGGTTAATTTTACCGGAATTCACCCTTATAGAGTTTTCCAGTGTAGCTGTAATTTAGACAAATGTGTTTTTTTCTGATTAAATGGCTTTCTGAGGTCGAAGCAATTTCAAAGAATCTAATTACTATCTACTGTAAGCTGCAGCAGTTTCTCTCTCTCACTCTTTTTTTTTGTTAGCTAGTTCCAGAAATCAGGATACTGTTTGATATCACAACAAGGGGTTCAAAACTCAATACAAAAACAATACATTTAGTCCTGTTGTGTTAATAACCTATGCTCTAGCAACTATATTAGCACAAAAGGCTACTAGGGTTGGGCGATACACCAAAAATCTCATATCACGATATAAGCAGTGGTGTAAAACAGGGGTTCCCACACATTTAAATCTGCTACCCGCAAAATAACATCTCCTGTGACTTATCTCAGGTGGTTATAAACGTACAAACATTTCACATGCACATGTAACAGGTATGGAAATTATAGTTTGGAAAAATGTGTTTTACCTGAAGTTTATTACAGTTTTTCCCAATTGTTTACACACAATTACTTGTACTTCAGACACAATGACTACGTTTACATGGACACCAATAATTCAATAATAATTCCAATAATTTTAATGCGATTAAGACAATACTCTGATTAAGAGTCTACCATGTAAACAGCGATTTTTAATTAATTTAATCAGATTAAGCTCATAATCGAACTAAAGAAAAATCTAATTAAGACATGTGGAGTATGCCGATTTTAGTCACATTATTTAAGTGTTACATACATGTAAACTCCTTAATCGAACTATTACCCTCATGTAGGACTTTAAGCCGCTTTTTGCGACAGGGTAGTCCACAAACACACACGCACACACACACGCGCGCACACACACACACACACGCACACAGACACACGCACACAGACACTTGCACGGCTTTGCACCTACCGAGTCAGTGCAGACCACAGACACCTGCATTGTGAAATGCGGAGGTTTTTTTTCTTCCATTCAGCATGCGGTATGAACTTCCATTAGAAACAACACTTCCAGCAGTTCATAGTTGCATCCAATATCTCGTTTGTCATGGTGGGCTTGCATGAAATGTTTGTGAATGAAAGTCAAAGTGCCAAACTGCAGTTAAAGTCAACAAATCAAAAATGAAACACCCGAAATTACACGAAACTCCGGAGGAAATGCGGATGGCGGGGTGACGCAATGACGTTAACCGAATTATGTGCTATAACATGTAAACACGATCATGAAAGTAACACTCAAAAAGCCACTCATGTAAACACCTTAGTCTTATTATTCTCTTAATTAGAATAAAGCAAATAATTTAATTACTGATGTCCATGTAAACGTAGTCAGTGACTACAACATGTAACTGATGCACCAACCCCCTGAACCAATTCTGCTAAACTACAAGCACAATTCCTGCTTTACACTCAAATTGCAGATTTAAAACACACTTTTTTTCAAAACACTACACACAATTATCTGCATTTGGCACAATTTTCATGCAGAAAATCTCTTGCTTTCACAAGGAACACACTGTCATTCACAATTGTAAAGTCAGTTGTCCTACTTTGCATACTAACTCATCACATAGGTAAACACCGGTCACACATAATTGCAATTTAGAAATCAGAGCTCATCTCATGTTCTCCATTTCTCAATCCTACTGAGGAATTGTTTTCTGCCTGGTGATGGAAAGTGTATGACTGAATTATTGCTTTTTTTACTGTAACTATTCTGTAAATACTTCTGTTGATGGTATATGTAGACCATGTTATAACTTTGTGTTGGTTGGGATGAACACTGTGTACACTGTTTTTGTGGGAAAAATACAGAAAAATATATTTGGTAGCGTGTATTTGTGTGTTTTGTATAAAAATAATGTTTTGAAAATTTTTACAATGCACTTAGGCCTATGTACTGTCTGTAGTAAGTGTAACACTGAACAAAAAAGGCTTACAGTAAGTCATTATGATGAATAGAGAAGAAGTGGTCATAGTGTTTTATTTTAGGCACATTAGTGATCAACTGGTTCTTATAAATGTCTATTCATGTGATGGTTTGTGTGTTTCATTTGAAAACAAAACACCGTTTTATGAACCAATTACATTGTTGTTGAATGTAAAGTTTGATTTTGCAGGAGAATTGAAGGGTTTTGCTCAATGTGTGTTTTGTAATTTGTGTGTAGAGTTCTGACCATATGAGACATGCTTTCAGAAAATGTCTGTAAACAATTGGGAAAAACTGTAAGTATACCTGAGGTGTTTGTTATTGTGTGTGTCTTCTCCTTTAAACTTCTAAGGAAGCTTAAGTTTTTAATTTCCTGTTTTGCACCCACCTCTTCCCTTTCTGCACTGATTGCACATGGGAGAGGTGGGTGTCTGCTAAGCTCTAATTATTCTAATATCATCTTTACTGTTTAAATAATATTTATACCTTTATTTTTCACATATATTTCATTATTTTTGTGTTTTCACTTTAATTGAGGTTTTGATTTATTTTGGTCAAATTGAAGCATGTGAAGGCTAAATGCATTGTACCTTCCTTTTAAAGTGCCCCTATTACACATTGAAAAGGGTCATATTTCGGTTTTATGGGTCTCCAACAACATACTGATATGTATGCAAGGTCAAAAAACACATTCATAGTCTTATAATATGCATTTATTTTTACCTAATTATCCCAGCGACTCCCATATGAATCGTTCAGCGATTCATTTGTTCCCAAACCCTTGCTTAGCACGAAGCTAATCTGCGCTGATTGGACCGATGACAGCCTGTTGCGATTGGTCGACAGCGTTCAGCGCGAGACAGTAAAATGCCCAGCGTGGTTTATCAAGCCCGCAGGTCACCAACATTGGTATAGGATCCGATCGCAGCGAACGCCCGAAACCCCGCTTTAAAGTAAACTTACTAACACCACAGTAAACAGTACCCAGTTCTCAACAGTGATATTCAGACACCTCAGTGCTGAAAGCAGTGCAGTTAAACACAAGCTTATTGCTCTTGTTAAGTATGACACACATTCAGTTTTAATCCACACAGCAGCAAAAGCTGAACTATTATGAACCTTGACCTCTGCACGTGTGTAGGATCAGCTAACAGTGGCCATAGCAACGACAAACTGCAGTGGAACGAGCTCACGAAGGCATTTAAATCTGTAAACAAAGCAGCACGCGTCGCGTTTACAACGTTGCATTAGACGCGATATGAGAATATAAAGAGTTAACCTGATACAGTACACGCGGTTACTAGTAACAAAACATGTAGATCATTTCTATTTGCAATCATTGCTGTGGCACCTCGTCCATGAACTGCTATATGTTCTAAGAGCTTACCTGTACTTTGCTTTTCTAAACGATCACATTCCAGCCGGGAGATTGTAGCATCCTCTGTCCTCTGACAACCTATCTCTGCGGGCTCCCGCTCTCCATTCGCAAGCCTTTTTAGTGCTGCTCACTAGCCCGAAGCCCAGCGTTCAGCACCCTGCCGGTGTACCTAATAATTTGTCCTTATTTTGCCTGCACCCCTGGTGTCTTGTCTGTCCATTACAAGATGGAGGCAGAAACTAATGCATGAGCTGTGTAGTGATAGATCGCCCACTGTAAGCGTGCAGATTTCTGAACGACTCCTTTCCCTCACACTTCCAATAATATCCAGGTAAACACAGCGTCTTCATGAGCGTCTTGCTGCTGTGATAGTGGGCGGGGCCGCAGGTTTGAATTTTGCCGGGTCTGCGCGCGCAACCATTATGTTTCGTAACGACAACACGCCAAAACGGCTGAAGACTCGTTATCAAGACGATTCATTTAAACCACTATGAGTTGACTCTTTTATAGATGAATCAATCGTTTTAAAAACTGTCCACTTTCAGATTAAAGCTTTAGCTGGATGTTTCACTTCACTAAGAGCTGTGTTACACACTACATGAAGGTCAATTTCAAAAACCCATAATAGGGGCTCTTTAACAGAGGAGTTATAAGGGCGAAGACACAATGTGAACTCTGTGATTTTGTTTACATCAGGTATGTTTTATCACTTGTGAAATTGATATTAGGAGTTTTATTCTTTCTCCCCATCTTCCCTTTCTGCACTGGCTGCACATGGGAGAGAGGAGTTATAAGGTCGAAGACACACTGTAAATTGTGCTTTTGTTTACATCAGGAGTGATCACAACTGCTGATATCCATCCGGTTATTCCCACATTAAAAAGAAAACACAACACAGAACCAGTTACACACACACACACACACACACACACACACACCAATAGGAACTATATAAACATGAGCATAAAGACAACACAAAAAAGTGCAAGTGATCATTATTTATAATCATTATTCATTTGTTTAATTTAATATGAACCTCCCTTAATGAGAATGGTGGGCACAATGGTTTACAACTCAAGACTATTCTTGGTATAATTTTGGAGACCACCACTTTGGAGATCATCCTCCATGTTCAGTCGAGGGCTTTATTTTTATTGTACGTGAGTGCTGTAAAAATTTACAGTTTAACATTGTGCCATAAAATCAATCTGCTGCAACTAACAATATTGCTGTGATGTTAATCTAGCCTCATAACCCCAAGAGTTCACAATCCAAAGGAAAAAAAATTTGAAAGGCTGATGGCTTTTTATTTGCATGTTGTTTTTTTCAATGCAACTATTAAATAATAAGTACATAAATGTATTACAAGATAAAAACTATTTGTATCTTCTTTACGTTATGGAGAAAATATGGTAATTCTAATAGTTTAATAACATATAGGAGATTTTTGGAAATCACCAAGCGACCCACCCTCATTGTCTTGCGATCCCCACTTTGGCAGCCACTGATGTAAAGTAATAAACTACAAATACTCAAATGACTGTGATCGAGTAGTTTTACTTTCCATTGAGTACATTTTAAGTGCTGTATCAGTACTTTTACTACACAATTTTTCTTCAACCTGCAGTCACTACTAGATTTTTTTTCTTGTCTATTGGGATTGGCGTATAAATGAAGTATAAAATTCAGTCCTGTAATTCCTGTCCAACCAACCAATAATAATTTAGCATCATAATGAACAATTTCAAGACATGTTTGGAAAGTGTCCAAGAAGATGTGCAAAATCTTTACATGCACTCATCAAGAGACTGTTTGGACTGCATGTCACTGATGAGAAGATGACGGATACCTACTGTATGTTGACTGAAATATTCAAATGGCCTTAATCCCTCACATGCACAAACTGCATGTAAAACCTGCTTTTAACAGGGCTACTTCTTACTCATACTTTGAGTAA
>CAIGQZ010032254.1:3460256-3474752 GCA_903798205.1 Danio tinwini | reverse complement strand
GTGTGTGTGTGTGTGTGTGTGTGTGTGTGTGTGTGTGTGTGTGTGTGGACACCCTGAAATAGCAGTGGCCACCCCCTGGCCCTGCCTTGTAAAAAATTTAAAACTGAAAACTGTATTGAGTAAAAACATTCAATTTAAATGCACTCTTGATATGTTCAAATAAAGCATGCCAGTAAATTGCTATATATTTGTAACAGAGGCCAGCTAACGAAGTACTTAGCAGGGTTACATGTGGGGGCTCGTCCGGGATGGAAGTGAGGTTTAGGGAGGTGAATGTAACGGAGGCCAGCTAGCGAAGTGCTATGCAAGTAAACCTCACTCCTCTGATCTCTAAAGGCGCTCTAGCGACAGACACTAGAGGTCATAGTCTTTAGCCTCATTGTTAGAGCAAACAAATCCCATGCAAAGAATCGCTGGTTTGATCTCAGCTCAGACCGGGTTGGGTGCAGTAGGACTGGTGAGTTACATGTGGGGGCTCGTCCGGGATAGGAGTGAGGTTAAGGGGGGTGAGTGTAATGGAGACCAGCTAGCGAAGTGCTATGCAGGTAAACCTCACTCTAAAGGTGATCTAGCAACAGACGTTAGAGGCCATGGTCTTTAGCCTCCTTGTTAGAGCAACCGACTTCCATGCAAAGAATCGCTGGTTTGATCTCAGCTAAGACAGGGTTGAGTGCAGTAGAACAGCTGGGTTACACGTGGGGACTCGTCCGGGATGAGAGTGAGGTTTACAGGGGTGACTGTAACAGAGGCCAGCTAGTGAAGTGCTATGCAGGTAAACCTCACTCCTCTGACCTCTAAAGGTGCTGTAGCGACAGGCTCTAAAGGCCATGGTCTGCAAAGAATTGCTGGTTCGATCGCAGCTCAGACCGCGTTGGGTGCAGGTTACATGTTACATATTCATATGCCTGCACATGCAATAATCCATAGTATAAATTTACTTTATAAATATTTCATACTACGATATAATTTTGTCCGTCAATGTGTGTTTGGTTATTCAACTAAAATGTCAATATTTAAAATAAAACAGTTAATGTAACATATTTTTTCATTCAATTTTACACTAAAATACACAAAATAATGTTCAGTTTCTTGCATAAATCGATCCTTTTGCTTCATGAGACCTCAAGGTTTTGCCATAGTAAAATCTGGGACAAGCTATTTTGCATAAAAAGGACAGATAAAAACACACCAATTTATACAAACTAGTCTAAGTGTTGCCTAATAGTTAGAGCAATGGTTTCAAATGGAGGACCATTTGAAGGACCACAGCTCTGCACAGTTTAGCTCCAACAACACACCTGCTTAATAGTTTCTATTAGTCTTGAACACCTTCATTAGTTGCATCAAGGGTGTTTCACTACAGTTAGAGCAAAACTGTGCAGAGTTGCAGCCCTCCAGGAATCCAGTTTGAGACCTATGGGAGAATCACTCCCACCATCTACAATTCCTGCTGGTGCCGGGACTTGAACCTGCAACTTTCCACTCACAAATCCAACTCTCTAAGCCAGGGGTTCTCAAACTCAGTCCTGAAGGACCGGTGTCCTGCAAAGTTTAGTTCCAACCCCAATCAGACACACATGGGCTAGCTAATCAAGCTTCTACTGGGCTTTCTAGAAACATCCTTGCAGGTGTGTTGAGGCAGATTGGAGCTAAAATCTACAGGACATCAGCCCTCCAGGACCGAGTTTGAGAACCCCTGGGTTAAAGAGTTGGATGGCTGCAGGTTTAAGTCCCAGTACAAATTCAGAGTATGGCTCACCATACTTGGTCACATGTCACGACTTTCACTTTTTTTCATTAGGGGTGGAAATCTTTAGGAACTTCACAATCCAATCAGATTTCAATTCTAATTCAAAACAATTCTTGACTTACATTTTTTACTATTTCTTGGGCCGTGCAAATACATATTTTAAACTTTACATTTAAACCAAAAATTATTACATTTGTCCATCCTTGTCTAAATGAAGGCAATTAAGTAGCATTGTAAACACTGCCATGTCCCACAGCTTCACGATTTAATCTGAATACAGAATGCGATTCTTTCTCTAATAATTCTGAATCGAATACACTGATTAAATATTTTATTCACATTCATGCACAGACTCTGCAGTACTCAGCATACTGATTATGTATTATCATTAATAAGTTTTATCATCAAGACATCACTTACAGCTCCAAACAGGGCTGTGCAATGTCATGATAACTAGTATGGACATACAAATGTATATATCTTTATATATCTAATCTTTATATAGAGCATAATCAGTGTTGGGGAGGTTACTTTGGAAACGTAATAGATTACAGATTACAAATTACCCTATTTAAAATGTAATAAGTAGTGTAACTTTTCAGTTACTTTATAAAAGTAACTGATTACATCTGATAAATGTTTGATTACTTTTAAGTTTCTAATGTATATTTTCAACTAGATCATTTTCAAGCATTTATACCAAGCAGGTGTGACCTTACAGTAACACTCCGTTTACTGTTAGAATCTCATAATCTTTCACCACTTGAATTAAGATTATATTATTTCATTTTAAAGTACAGCCACCACAAAACCAGACCTTATAACATAAAATTGTTTACTGTTGTTATAAAAACTTTAGTTGTGCAGGGTGATTTTTGAAATACATCCAAGCTGTTTTTGCAATTTTCATTTTTAAATCGAAGCAACTTAAATTCACGTCAATCAGTAAATGTAGCTTGTTTGGATGCTACTGCGCTGCTTCGTTACTGTGAAAAACTTTTTGATTTATAAAATAGCGACACTACCGCCACACAACTGAGAAATGTAGTTAAACTACTTGTAGCGACACTACTGCCCAACGCTGTTAATGTGATAAAATCGCTTTGGCCAGAGGAGTCTGTTGGTGCCCTGATATTCACAACTTCGTGAGTCATAATACAGTATATTATTCAAAATGAAAGGGTCAGTTTTTATTTCTGTACACTCACGATAACGACAAAAACCATTTGCTTTTATAAAATAAAGAAAGGCTAGGTTACATACCCACAGATGCTTCCTCAGGTTTGACATTAAAGCCTTTGATGTTGAAAGTATTTTAACACCTGTCAAACAAATTTTGGTCTGAATATATGTGCCCATCTCAGATTTCAGGGTGAAATTATTTGTAAATTTCCAGCAATGAAATGCATATTTATCACTCGCTATGGTGGCAGCTCTCAGACTGGTTGTAGTAGCCTAAAGCAGGTCGCACACCAGAAGCGCCGCTCAGCGACGCACCGTGCAGCTTTTTCAGAATTCTAAACATAGGTTTCTATCAGAGTACACACATCGGCGCCGCAAGTCGGCGGCTGTCCGTGGCGCCCAGCCACGACTCAGGACACTGTTCATATTTCTGCCTCGCCACAGAGCACCATCTGATTAGTTTTGTTTTAAATAGCATGCAAATGTGCGCATCTGGTGTGCGATACTTTCCACTGTCATGTGCGATTCGTGTCGCGACGCTGAGCGGCACATCCGGTGTGTGACGCCCTTAACTGTGCATTCACACCAAAGGCGGTAAGAGCGTCAAAATTTGCTACACTGATCTCGTATTTAAAGGGACCGTTGCAGCATATCATATCAGTTATATTTTCGCATAAAACTTTCTAGAGTGAAAAAATTTTGGGCACTTTTGATCAAATTCACTTAATTGGAAGATCAAGTTGCATGTGGTGTGGCTCTGCTCCACGTAATTATCCAATGTGTCCATATGCCTGAAATATTCTGAAGCAGCAATACTGTTTTGTATTGTCGCATGAGATTTCAGCTTTTTTAAAGAAAAAAAACATATAACATTAATGCACATCAGTAAATCACCAAAAACTTTTTTTAATGCATGTTCCTGTAAGAAAACCTTGTAAATAATAGGAAATCCGGCGACTGTAAAATTAAAACTCTTGGGAACAACTGTGGTCGGAACCAAAGTTCACAGGACTGTGCTCTCTGGACTTCTCTCAAGCGGTGAACTTCTACATTCTGATTGTTTGCCGCCGAACCGCATCATAGCTCATTACCATAAAGTTGACTTGATTTCAACTCTCCTCGACGCCCACACCGGCAAAGAGGCACTGCGCTGCTCCTCGCCACCGGCTCCCATTGAAAATGAATGACTTCCGGCTACTTTGACGCTCTCGCTGCTTTCAGTGTGAACGTACAGTAATGCTTTCAGCGGCAGAGAGGATAACAAAAGCATCAAAAATAACACCGCTTAAATAAATGGCCTTAGTAGAAAGCTTCGCTTCGTGCATATCAAAAACAAGCAAAGCAACAGATTAATATTATTTAACATTTTTAGATGTAACCCCATTTGTAATATTTAACATTTAGCAATTTAAGTATGTGTAATTTAATTACACATTTTGTCTCAGTAACTGTAACGAATTACTGTTACTTTTATTTTGTAATTAAATTACATATTGCCCTAACATGTAACTAGTTACTCCCCAACACTGAGCTAATATATGAAGCTTATTATGTCCTTAAATTATTTTAGAATTATTCTATCTTTAATTTAGTTGTGTCACAAAATACATTGCATAAGGGCACATGTCCACTGAAGTGTTTTTGCTCTACACAAACGCAAGCTGAGCATTTTTTTTTTCTATTGTTGACAATGGAAGCACCTTGTTTTTAAAATTCTGGGTGCATAGCCAGGCAATGTATGTGTGTTTTATGCTCAGCACTAAGTGATTTGAATTGTTTTACATTTTTACAGTTAGAGAAGCTATAGAGTGTTTTTGGAACAGCGCTTGCATTTCTGCAGTACAAATAAAGCTCTGAATTTATTTTTATTTTTTTTACTGCATGGTGAGAAACTTTAAGTTTTAAAATTACAATGTTTACATTTTACATTAATTCATTCATTTTACATTTTATGTAGCATTATTTTATGCTGGGGCTGAAATAATCAGTTTTTGAAAAGTGTTTCATATTTCATTAATATAGATTTTATATTTCTACATTCTTACTCATGATTGCATGAGCTCTCATAAGTCTAGCTTAACAACAGCTAAGATTCCCCACCAATACTATCAACACACAACATGAAAGTCCCAGTCAAATGTTGATACAATGAACAGTCACTAAGGTCTTTCCTGATAAGCAACATTGGTGAAATGGTTTCAGTTTTAAATCAAATTCACTGTAACTCCACCACTCCTAAAGCACAAAGCTCTTAAAAACCTCATGCATCTTCAAACACAAGAAAACAGCATCAGAATGTGCAAGCAAACTATGCTATGGTTTTATCTGTTGTGACATACTGTTCAAATAACAATGACACTGCAAAATGACAAGAAGGTGTATAAAAGTTCAAGTTATTACTTGCATTTCAGTTGTTTATTTGGTATCACTTTATTTTGATAGTCCCTTTAACGCATTTTGTTGAATTTAGGTTACATTGCATCAACATGCCAACTAATTCTCAATAGATTGTAAGTAGACTGTTATGTTAGGGTTAGTGTAAGTTTACATGTACTTGCAAAGTTTCTTATAGTCAGTTAAATGTCTGTTGAAGAAGCAGTATCAGCAGACATTAAGCAGACAGTCTACTAATACTCAAATGAGAATTAATTGGCAATTTTAGTTAACAAAATGTGCGATAAAGACCGTTAAAATAAAGTCTTACCATTTGTTTTGCCCAAACCAGAGAGCAAAACAATAAATTTAGTCCTTGTACACTTAGATTTTAAAGTCATTTTTAAGTAAGAACTTAAAGATACAAAACAAAGAAACTTTAACAAGACATTTTGTGACTTGCTGAACATCCAAATCAATGTTGTGTGCTAGATTAAACCTTGTTGCATAAGTTTATGATGGTAATTTTAACAGTTGAGAACTCATTAAGAGCTTGTAAAATGTGTAAAACAGCCAAATCAGCAGCAGGTCTGTCACACACTGATCTGCTATAGGGAGACGTCTGTTTCTGCAACAATAAGCAACATAACAACTATGAAGACATATATGACTTTAGCATTCTGCCATTTTTATGGTCAAATTTCAACAATTTTGGTTGTGTGTTTGGTCAGTGTTTCATTATTTCAGTGGAACCACAGAAGAGTTTGAAGAAGTGAACCAAAACCAATCTTCTTTTCGGAAGTCTCAGTCTCCCTACTTGGTCATCTGCACCTGGGTTCAGATGGCAGCATTCATACTTACTCGAATGAATCTTACGAACAAGCCAGGGATTTATTAAGGGTGGATTTATTTTGGTTGAATCGACTAGAGTTTTTGAAAACATTTTTTCAATTTGGTGTTGTCATTTGGGCAGGTGTGAACGCATCAATCGGAGTCCACACCAAATGCGGACGGTCTCTGTACTTGGGCTGCAAGATGTTGAAAAAATCATTGCGATATTTAATTTTTCTGCAATATATATTGCAATATACTGTATCTATAAAATTTCACCAAATGATTGAACAGCACTATTTGGAAATAATTTATAGTCACACTTTATTTAAAGGGCACCTATTTTACCCCCTTTTTAAGATGTAATATTAATATTATGGTTCTTCTGAGTTTGCCAGTTTAGGTTTAGTTCAAAACACAATTCAGATTTTTTTTTATTATGATGTGTTTGCTGTTTTAGGGGCGTGTTGCTTCACATGAAAATTAGTTTCGACTTCCCGCCCAAGTTAACAAGGGAGCGGAGCCAAGAGCTCCCCCGCTTTGTGCATTGCAATAGACAGGCAGACAGAGAGAAGCAACATGAGTGAGAGTACCAGCCAGCTGTACATGTACGACTCAGACACAAACCAAGCAGAGAGAACAAAATAATTTGTCTTTGTAGAGTTTTACAGCCAATTGTGTGCTAGTTTAAAGCTCCGAGCTTGTAGCTTACACCGAGACTAATAAAGCACACTGAATTAACTTTAACTGAAGAGCATCACACACCGGATGCACCGCGACACGGCGCGCACATGACAGTTGAATGTATCGCACACTTGCAGCGTCGGTGTGTCACCTGTTAGAAACTTATGTTTAGAATTCAAAAAAGCATACCGCTGCGTGTCGCCGAGCGGCGCTTCTGGTGTACGACCTGCTTGAGGCTATAACTAAAGGGCGTCATACACCGGACGCGCCGCTCAGAGCTATGACGCGGCACACCAGATGCGCACATTCGCATGCTATTTAAAATGAAACTATTCAGATAACGCTCTGTGGCGCGGCAGAAATATGAACAGTGTCCTGAGCAGGGCCAGCGCGTCCATAGAGGCGACCTAGGCGGCAGAATAGTGAGCAAATCCCCCAGTCCTCACTTTCATCCGCGACAACGCGAAATGCATGGCGATGCGCGTCGTTAGTTCGTTATTTCCAATGGAGGGACGAGCACGTGAGGCAACGTGCTCGCACTTTCCAGCTGCACCTAGTTAAGATGACAGGGAGCTTCTGTGACCGCGGGAAATGCAAACCGCTGAAGTTTAAAGAAGACACAATGAAAAGTACACATGTATGCAAACACACCAAAACTTACAAACACTGGCGGCAAGGAGAGCAATAACGTTGTGAATGTTGAGCCCAATGAGCCTTACATCTAAAAATAGAGCAAGGGTGTTTTTTTGGTGACGTCGCTTTGACTCACACGCTGAAAATTATGGACGTGAAACAACATACTGAGGATATGGTAATGGCCACCTGTCAATCAATATTGGTGGGCGGGGGGACCGCACTCCTACGTCAAGTTGCGGTCGATCTCAAAACCGCTCCAATTGGTCCACCGTTTTTTGTGTTGTTAAATTGAAAAAAAAAAGGACTGAGTGTGTTTATATCACCCAATATGACGCTCTATACACTATACCTACACATATGTCTGTCCAAACAGCTTGAAAAGTAGATTTTTCACCATAGGTGCCCTTTAAAGGTTCAATTCTCACTATCAGCAAACCATTAAATATGAGTTTTGCTTCAATAAACTTCTAATTTAGGGCAGCACTGTGGCACAGTGGGTAGCACTCTCGCCTCTCAGCGAGGTCACTGGTTCGAGCCTCGGCTGGATCAGTTTCTGTGTGGAGTTTGCATATTCTCCCCGTGTTTGCGTGGGTTTCCTCTGGTTTCCCCCACAGTCCAAAGACATGTGGTATAGGTGAATTGTGTAGGCTAAATTTTCCATAGTGTATGAGTGTGAATGAGTGTGTATGGATGTTTCCCAGTGATGGGTTGCAGCTGGAAGGGCATCCGCTGCGTAAAACATGTGCTGGATAAGTTGGTGGTACATTCCGTTGTGGCGACCCCAGATTAATAAAAGCACTAAGCCGAAAAGAAAATGAATGAATGAATGAGAACTTCTAATTTGTCCCTTATTAATATTATTAATATATGACATTAAGGTAGTTTAGGTATTGGGTTAAGGATGTAGAATAAAATGCAGAATATCTAGGTTATAAGTACTAATAAGCAGCTAATATCTCAATTGCATGCATGCTAATAAGCAACTAGTTAATATTGAGAATGGAAGTCTTACTAAATAAATTAATTTTGATTGATTGGAATGATTCCCTAGGGCAGTGGTTTTCAAACTTTTAGAACACATGCCCCCCCAAGTTTGTCCAATTTCTCTCGTACCCCCCCAGGCACCCCTCCTCCGAGCCAAAATTATAATGCATGTGCAAACATCATTCACATATTACTTGCTGCATTTAAAGTGCAAAGCATTAATTACATTGAAACATAAATATACAGCTTACCCGATTCAGTGATGGCTGAGCCTGTTTCTGTGAGGACAACATGCTAATCAGTGGTTGAGTATATTTACATGGGCAACAATACTTTAATACAATTAAGACAAAACTATGCATATATTAGTGGCATTATTGAAGTAAACACTGCAATCAAACTATTACCGCCATGTAGGACTTTTCTGACGCTCACCAGTTTTACTTTCATTCATTTACAGTCATTCTTTTTTTAAAGCACCCGGTCCATTTTATTTCTATATATTTTACTGGAACGCATTAACTCTACAGGTGTCTGATAGTTAGCTGTGGAAATAACGGTAATCATATTCCCTCTAGTGAACGCATAAAAATTGTCTCAAATTCTCACGCCCCCCTTAATAAGTGCTGACGCCCCCTGGTGGGGCCTGCCCCATAGTTTCAAAACCACTGCTCTAGGGGAGTAAATCATGCATAAAATGTAATAAACAAAGTACAAGCATAGATGAATGCAATAAAGCAAAGATAAAAGTGAAATAAACAGCGCATGCTTTATGGTTTTGTATATTTAAATGTAAAAACATACACTCCAAAGTCAATTCAACATATCATGCATATCTTGCGATGTGACTAATGCAGATGCACACATTGCGATATCGATGCTAAAGCACTATATTGTGCAGCCGTACTCATTACTAGGCATGGGCCAGTATAAGATTCTGACGGTTTCAAGATATCACTGTATTGTGCTCACTGCTCTAAAATATATTCTTTTTAAATGTCTGGGTAAAGAGCAAAAACCTTTTTCCCATTTGAAAACAAAATATTGTATTTTTTGAAAGATTTATGATATTTTGGAGCAGTAAACAAGTCAGGCTAAATAATTCAAATGAATTATTGACTTTAGCGGTCTTCATTAGTTTCAAAAACACTGATTTCTTTACAATTTATAACGGCATCTTTGTATATTTTTTCTGCTGGGGATACTGTTCTAAAAAACAAAAAAAAAGGAATTAAAAAAATCTTACAGATATCTTAGATACCTTGCGGTCTTTAAACCTTGACTTTTCCAAACCGCGGTATACCTTGAAAACAGTTATCGTCCCATGCCTACTTGTTACACTTTCAAACTAACTCTGGAGTGGTTAATTTGTGGTGAGAACATGGTCTAAACTTGGACAGATCCAACTGCAAAAAGTACTGCACATTTTTTGAACCCACTGCCGTAGTCATCTGTGTTGAGAATTATGGGTTGATGGCATGTAATTGCTTACAGTGCTTTAGCAACAGCTGCATGGTAGCTCGCAGAATTCATCTGAAGTGACTTGAAGTGCATTAAAACATTGTTTTCAAGCTGCTTTTCTTTCTCAAAATGTAAAGTCTGTCTAAAGGGATAAGTACAAACCATAATATACAATAGACCAGGAATACAGTCAGCCAGCAGTCATCTCTCCATACTAACAAGCATTGTGATGTCTGCCAGTTGTTCATACTCTCTTTGTTTAAATTCAGGAGATCTGTATTTGTGCACGTTAATTCTGACCAGTCAAAAAGAAGTTTAGGGAATATGTTCAATGACACATCCGGACAAAGAGATGTAGATGTAGTCACGTGGCTGCATTTTGGTGTGAAAAGAAACCATAAGCACAGAAAAATGCCACAATGTATTGTTTGTCGCCCTTGGTCCAGAACAAATTAAATGAATCACAGGTGTGAAAGCACCCAACATGGTTTGGGGAGGAGGGGGGGGGTTGTCTATTACTACTGGCGTTGCTACCACCACCATTCAAATCCCGTATCTACCACCTGTACAGAAATCAACAGTGCAACTGGGTTGTAACATACTGTATGCTGCCAGATTGTGGTAAAAATGCTTCAAGATTTGAATATTTTGTCAATTGTGTGAGGTGATGAGCTTCATACTAAATCTGGAAACTTGTCAAACATGGACAAAAAGTGATTTTTAATAACAAGATTTGGCCATGCATGTAACAGGAGTTTCCCATGATAAATAAATAGGAGGATGGCAGGAGATGGGTGTGAAATACAAGAGACTCCCGGAAAAAAAAGGTTGTCATGTACTGTATGCTATCTACAGTTATATGTGCACAAGACTGAATATGTGATCAATCTCAAAGCTACAGCAAGAGTTTGTCAGTGGTGGCTTTTCAGACAGCCCAGCTGATGGTTGCATGGCAGACACCATGCCATAAGACAACAAGCATTTCTGTCCAATATAAATGGCTAACTTTAGAACACTAGGTTTGGTTTACAATTTCCGGTACAAAAAACAGAGCACTTATAGAACCCAACCAAAACAATCAACATTGCGTTTGGTCCAGACGAAGGCAAGTGAGTTAACAGACTCTCCGAGAATAATAAAACCAAACCTTTAAAGTGTAAACACACCCAAATGATTAAAATAAATAAATAAATAAATAAATAAATAAATAAAAACTTCATTAGTCAACTACTGCCTTAATTGTACAGTAAACAAGATGCACATATTACTAATATTAATTTTTATTCTGAGCAAAACATTGCTACTTATTTTAAATAAAGAAGATATAATGACACCAGTTATTGCACTGGAAAATTGTCATATTAAGGCCTGTATTTACTAATAATTGATTAACACCGTCCTAAATTATGAATATGATGAGTTATAGCACATTTTAAATGTTATAATATTAACATGTTTTGCGTTTCATAGGTTTTCGGGTCTTAATTGAGCAAACAACATCAAAAACATTCTATAGGCTGCATTATTAAAGCAGGCTCTATTATGACAACCTACTGTACCTCACTGTTTATGTCCCATCAACGTATCTTCAGTTAGCTGTCATTATATAGGCTACCGAGCACTAAAGATGGAAACGATCGACGGCTTTGATATAGTCGAGACACTGACAGAAAGAAAATAAACCTCAAACAGTATTCACTAGAAGAGTAGCCTATAGTCACAGACAAACCCGAATTCCAATGTATTAGATTGTAGTAACCATATATAAGGAATAATAATGTATATGGCTAACACACATATTCAAACGTAAAAAATATATGAGCTTACCAACATGACAATAAACATATCAACCGGGAGTTCAGACCATATTTCTTCAAATGTGAAAGAATAAGTAGACATAAATATGTTTCTGACACACACAGTCGCCGATCCACCCTTTAAATACTAATGTACCAGACAGTAATGTCAGCCAAAAGCGAAACAAAATGTTTACTGTACGCACTTATGAAGCGCTGTAATCCATACTGCATTGAGTCGAAGCATCCAGCAGACCTACTGCAATCCAACATCACCGGGAACACCGGCTAGTAGGAGTCCGATTAAAGAATGAATCACCTTTGGAGTTGAATCAACTCGATGACTCTACTGAACCGAGTCGCCAAACCGATTTTTATTTTTTTGTAAAGACGGACTGAGGGGTTTAAAGTAGACTAAAGCAGCCAGCGGGAATGTTACAAATGAAACGTATTGGAAATATATTAATGTAGAATTTCATGTCAAAACATATTTCAATATTGTATTATTGTTAACTATGAATGAACAGAAAAGTTAACCAATTGAAACCTAACTGCAAGCCAAGAAATAACAACGTAAGCCGATTAGAAAATTCTCGAAATAAAATAAATTTAGATCCCAAACAAACAACCAAAATAAAACAACCGTAACGCCATGCTTACATTTCAAAGTTCTGCCATGAAGACCTCAAAGTTATAATGTGGTTAGGCTACAACTGCTTCTGTTCAAAAGAATCTTTTCGTAGCTGATTCGACCGATTCAAAAGAATCGATTCGTTCTAAAAACAAATTCATTTGGTAATCAATTTGTCACCCAAGTGCAGTCAAAGCGTGTCTGTGGACTCTGACTTTACGTCCTAGTCTTCTATTTCGCACACATCTTTTCACTCACAATAGTTTAGTTGTACAATATTAGGCTATAACAACATAGTTGTCCTGATGAAACATGACAGCTTTTAGGACAGGACGGTTTCATTTTGACTTGATAAGTGCAACAGCGCTCGCTAAAACACCAACTGCTGGCTTTTCTTAGTCACTGACAAGGCAAAGGTAACGCGTATAAATAATAGAGCTGCTGTTTCTGCACGCCTGAAGAAACGAGCTGCTGTCACAACACGCTGCTTATGCAATAAAGCTTCATCAATGCACTGAGCGAAATGTCATACTGTGGTTAGCTATTTAATTTAAACATATGCAGTTCTTAACTATGCAAATGCACCCAAAATATGCAATTATTTGACGCCCGTCTGTTGTCTCGCAGTGACAGCGGTTCAGCGTTTAGCCTCTCGAGCATGTTTACATGGTTCGCTCAAATATTTACTTACCTCGTCTTCCACAGACCGTACAAAGCGATGTTTTTGTTTTTATTTCATAGTCCCCATCTTATAGCGTGCGTCACGTCCACCGACTTCCGCGTTCGGGGTGGAAAATCTGGCTGAAGAGACTAAATAAATCGGAGGGGGCATGCGCGTGCACTACTGCTAATGTATCGAGTATTTAAACACACACAGCTCATCCGGTGCTGTGCTGTAGTTAGTTGCTTTTATATTGATATTCCAATAGAACCAAGACATTTTGATAACTTTTTTTTTGTTTTGTAACTCTTTGTTTTCTCCTGGCAACCCATTTTAATATTAAATATAACAAATTATTCATACACCTGTTACTTATTTAAATACAAGTATCTTTTCTATTTAATACTAATTTACATCTTAGTTACTAGTGCATCTTCTGTAGGTAATATTACATTTTTAAATGATAATTATTTATGAGATATGAAAACTATTAAATAGACAACATATTCATTACATAGTGGTGCTTATTACCATACTAGAACTTGTTTTATATTCTTTTAATAACGACTACACTGTTAACAATTTGCTGTTGAATCTACAGTAACTTCCTGGCAGCAGTTCGCCAGTAACATCAGCTAAAATACTGTATTTACATTTGCAGCACCAATTACAGTGACTTGCTGTATATGTGTTTACAGCATTTTATGTATATCTTTACTAGGGGTGTAACGCAGTGGTGTAGTCGGGGCTATACGCACGTATACTCAGTATACCTACTTTTTCCGTGAGCTGTTTGGGTATTACGACTTCTGAGGATCAATACTTGCGTATACCCTCGGTATACTCACTTGTTTTTCTGATTAGACTTCCCTAATTTACGTGTATTCGCGTCCCCTCTAACTGTTTACTAAATGTTTTTTTTTTTTCTTACTTGCATCTTATTTGTTGCAATCAGTGCATTTTGGTTTAATTTGCGCCATTCTCCGCCCCCTGACGACCACAGCAGCTAGGAGAAAATTTCGGGAGTTTTTCGATAACGACGACAAGTCAACTAAATGATGTCTCGCTGAAACACTGAAAAGTGAAACTTTTAAAAAAAAAGCATGGGCATCGCTTTAGCCCCCTAAATTTCTATTCAGTGCCTCTAAATGTTTTGCGATTTCCTCATGAACTGTACACTACTAAATGATCACCTCAGTCCCCTTTAAATTTGATATGAAAACGGCGGCAGACTTCCGCTCCTCCGTTTTCAACTCGTTTTTCGTTTAATCAGCAAACCACAGCTTTGCAGAGTGAGAGCAGAAGGTGTGTTTATCTTTAGATTGTTATAATATCTGCATATTTGCAGTTCTTTGCTATAGAAACACTTGTATCACATGTACCAATCGGGTTTCCAAATCTACTGTTTCCTCGGCGCTCCCCTCATCATCACAGCTGTTCCTCCAACAAAAATGTGACTTTTAATGAACATTTATTATCAATTAACTATGATTATAAAACACATTAC
>CAIGQZ010032254.1:3417963-3455256 GCA_903798205.1 Danio tinwini | reverse complement strand
CTGGCCACACTTTGATGGTCCTCACTGATGGCTTCACACGGTTGATGAGGGGTGAGTATCGGGGGGTGAGGAACAAAGAAAGGTGATCTGATTGACCCAGGTGGTGGAGGGGGGTAACAGCATAGGCTTCAGCCATGTTTGTGTATACCTGGTCCAAAGTCTTGTTTCCCCGTGTGTGACAGAAAATATTTTGATGGAATTTGGGGAGCACTGTCTGTAAGTTTGAGTGATTAAAATCCCCCGCAACAATAAAAGCAGCCTCCGGGTGAGCAGTCAGTTGTTTGCTGATGGCTGCATGAAGTTCATTCATAGCAAGCTTTGCATCAGCATCGGGTGGAATGTAAGCAGCGATTATAAAGGTGGAGGTGAACTCCCGTGGCAGATAAAACGGTCTGCATTTGACCATCAGAAATTCCAGGTTAACAGAGCAATGTCTCCCAACGATGACAGAGTTTGTGCACCACGCTTTGTTTATATAAATGCATAATCCTCCGCCTCGGGTCTTACCGGAGTCATCCGCCGCTCTGTCTGCTCAGTTAAAGATACAGCGTTGTCTGGTATCCCGCTGTTTAGCCATGTTTCTGTGAAAATCATGACATTACAGTTCCATAATCTTTTGCTGTGGTTGATGCGCAGTCTAATCTCATCCATTTTGTTCACCAGGGACCGTACATTGGCGAGGAAGATGCTGGGTAAAGAGAGCCGGTGTGGTGTTAGCTTTAGCTTAGCTCTTAGCCCGCCGCGCTTCCCCCGCCTTTGTTTACGTTCGCGTCGCCGTCTCCGAGCACTTCTGCCCGGCCGGACAGAGCGCTCAGCCTCGGGTGTCCTGGCGATCTCTGGGATGAGTCGTAGATTGCTGATAAAACTGTCCGAAATGCACAAACCAATATTCAAGATCTCCTGTCGGGTGTATGATGTAAAGGCATTACTGTTCTGCACGAACAGACCCGAAACTGGAGAGACGCCGAGCCTCGCGATGTGTACGCGCCGCCATCTTGGTCTTATTTTATATATTGGTCTCACTGAAATTATTCAGAGGCTCCTGGGGCATATGACATTTGTAGCCGCTATCACGCTGCTCAATTGTTCATATGAGACTAATTCAGCGCTGGCTTCGCGATCGGGTCCCCAGATGGGCATGGCACGCGGAGAGGCACCGGGTTTACGTCACCACGCTGTGTCTCCGCACCTTCAGCCCCTGGATGGATCTTGCCTTCTACGGGCCTGAGTGCCCTTAGAACAAGTATCCAGTGATGCTGTCATCTTGACAGATGTTTCCAGTATGGGCTGGCGGGCTGTGTGTATCGAGCATGCAGCTGCAGGTTCGTAAACCGGACCCAGGTTGCATTGGCATTTCAACTGCCTGAAGTTGTTGGCATTGTTTTTCACTCTCCGCCGGTCACTACCGAAGCGGGAGGGGAAACGCGTGTTGGTTAGGACGGCCAGCACGGCTGCGATGGCATACATCAACCGTTCGGGCGGTGTTCGCCCCCTTAGCATGTCTCAGTTCGCTCGCCATCCGCTCCTCCGGAGTCTTGCGGCTAAATAGCTGCGCGCCGTTCATATCCTGTACAAGCTCTCCATGCCAGCTACAAGCTCTCAGGACTGCTATGTTTCAGGAGAACGGAGACTCCACCCCGGCACGTTCCAGCTGTTATGGGCACGCTTCAGAGAAGCCCAGGTCATCCTGCTGTTTCTCCCGAGCGGCCCTTCGCTGGCTGCCTTTTCTGCTCTGCACAAAGGCGCTGGCTCTCAGCTGGCCCCGGGTTACGCAATATGCGTTCTTTCCCCAGTGAGCCTGCTCGCACAGACACTACTTACACTGTGCAAAGTTGGGGAGACGAGGAGCGGGTCTTGCTCGTTGCGCCTCTCTGGCCCAACCGGACCCGAGTTTTCAGAACTCACACTCCTCGTGATGGCCCTCCCTGATGAATTCCCCGGAAAAAGCACTTCCTTTTTCTGGGACGGGCACCCCCTGGCACCCGTGCAGGGCTCTGAAGCCTCTTTGGATGGTTTCCAGACAGAGCGCGGTGGACTTAGGTGACTTATCAGTGTGATAGTTAACACCGTCACTGCAGGCTAGAGCGCCTTATTAGGTATGCCTATGTTCTGCAGTGGAGTCTATTCGTTGTGTGGGAATTCTCTCTGAGAAAACCCCCGGACATGCCAGATTAGTGTTGTGTTTTCTTCCTTCAGGATAGCTGGAGCGCTGGCTGTCTCCCTCCACACTGAAGGTTTGGCGTGTGATCATCCGCGTTTTTAATGCGGATGGTAGCGCGCTGGGAAAGCATAACCTCTTCAGCCGGTTTCTCAGAGGCGCGTGGCGCGTGATGATAATCCATCCCCGCCCCCTCTCTCACCCTCTTGGGATCTGTCTAGCCCTAGCAGTTATGATTAGGTCCGTTGAGCCACTCGATCAGTATATATACGTTCTGTCCCTTTAGGCAGCTCTGCTGATCGCGCTGGTATCAGGAGGGTTAAGATTCCGGTGGCATTTTCGGTCAGCGAATTGTGCCAGTAATTGGGCCAACCTACTCTCACGTTTAAATACCTGAGACCTCGGTTCACCTTGTGCCAAGGCTTCTACCACCCCCCTTTTTTTATTAGGTGGTGAGCCTGCAAGCGCTGCCTGCGGAGGAGGCAGACTCAGCCTTTTCATTGCTATGTCCGCGCACTGCGCTTAACGTGACATGTAAGCATACGCAGCTCTTTTCTGTTATGATCAGCAGAAGGGAAGTGCTGTATTAAAATAGAGGTTGGTCCATTTTTTAATTTATGCCATCACCCTCGCTTCATGTGCCAGGGCGAGCTGTGTTCCCCGGGAGAGAGAGCACACTTAATAATAATAATAATATAATAAGCGGTGCCTCCTTTTCGGCGTGAGTAAACAGCGCCTCTTAACAGATCATGTCGAGCTGCTGGCTGGGCGACACCTAACACATTATCGAGATTATTTCTCGAGTGCAGTCACTTTCCTCCTGGTTACTGGTTACCCCAGTCAATCGAGAGGAAATTAAGCTCGGTGTCAATAAACGCTTGCTGCGCCAGGCTCCCTAACCCGGAGATGCGTGCGCATTTTCTATTCTACTAGTAAGTTTCCCTTTTCAGGCGAACCCTAGAGAATTCCTCCGAGGCCCCCAGCACCTGACTCAGCGGAGGAGTCGAGTGCTTGGCTCAGTGTGTAGTCTGGTACGCCCATCTGGTCTACCCGCATACTGAGGTTCGGTGCCAGCTATGTGCATTCCCCTGTCTAGGTGATGCCATATGCATTATCCACCATGGTGTGTTCCCCCTATTCAGGCGGACCCATGTCTTCCCTAACCGCTAACCAGCTTATCATATGTAGCACTCCCCCTCAATAGGGCTAGTCCATATGCTCTCTTACCATCAAGTCTCCCCCTCCGGGTAGCAGGTGGTCTCCGCAGCGTCCTCCCCCTTTGGGGACTGGCACGCTTTCCCAACGTACTGTCGTATCTCTAAAATCCCTAGTCTATATTAGCTAGGTAAAAGCTCAATTACGACCCCCGATCTAAATTGTATTATTCCCATGTAATGGTAATTTTTGGGCCTAGGGGACGTTGGAAGGTTGCGCTTTTGGTGATGTCAGTGCGCTTACGCATTGCTTGGCAAACTGCACATCAGGAGCGTGACGGGCTTAGCTGCTGTGGCGCTTTCCAGAACATCTCCCAAAAGTCTGTTTACAGACACACGTTGGAGTTCCCTATGAAGGGGAACGTCTGGTTACGTCCGTAACCCTCGTTCCCCGAATAAGGGAACGGAGACGTGTGTCTCCACTGCCACAGCACCTAAGTCTCCAGCTGGGAGCTGAGTGATCGGCTCTTCAGCGGGCAATTCTGAGGATCTGACTCCAGCAGCTGGCTTATATAGCCCTGATGAGCTCATCAGCCACAGCTGTGGAGCTCAGCTCCGCCAATTCAATTGGCATTTCATTGGCCCGTTTTCTTATCATCAGAAGCGATTGGTCGTCTGAAGTACTCCCAAAAGTCTGTTTACAGACACACGTCTCCGTTCCCTTATTCGGGGAACGAGGGTTACGGACGTAACCAGACGTTCTTTTACTCCACTATTTTCCTTCAACTTGTAGTCACTACTTTATTTTTTCTTATCTATGGGGATTAGAAAAATCAGTCCTGTGTTGTTCCTGTCCAATCAAAATAGACACATAGAAGGTAAATCGCATCATAATGAACTACCTCAAAACAAGTGTGATTTATAATTGCAGCAAACTGTTTGGAAGCATTAAAAGTGTTAAAGAAGATGTCAAAAATCTTTACACACATCGACCCAGAGACTGTTTAAATGCATGTCACTGATGAGAAGATGACTGATGTTTACTGTATGATAACCGATATGGCCTTAAACACCCAGCAGGCACATGACGTCAGATTGACGTGGTACCCTAACATCATGGGGACGTTGCATTTTGTTTGGAATGAAAAATCGGGTTGACGTCAGAACTCAACGTCAGGCCAACGTCAATGTCCAATGTCCAACCTAAAACCAACCAAAAATCAACATCTAATGATGTTACCACTATGACGTCTTTCAAATGTTGGACTTTGGTTGCTATACCTGATGAATAAATGTCAGTGTTTGACGTCAATATGATGTTGGTTTAAGATGTTGGCTCGACGTTGGATTTTGGTCACTTTATAACAACCTAAAATCGGCCAAATATCAACGTAATTTGATGTCGTTATTGAACATCAAAATAACGTTGTCCTTAGACGCTGGCTAGACATTGAATTTGTCATCAGACATCACAACTTATATCTAACCTAATAATAACGTCTTATGATATTGTGTGCCTGCTGGGCAATAACTAGATGCACTACAGAATGTTACGTTTACACACATCCACAAATTACATGTAAATGCATCAGCTTTTAACAGCATAATACTCACTACTCACGAGTACTTTTGAAAGGTCTACTTTTTACTCATACTTTGAGTAATATTTACAACAGATACTGTTACATTTTAAGGCATGTAATGGTACTTTTACTTGAGTATCTTTTTTCAGTACTCTTTCCACAACTGATCAGTACTAATAGCTAATCTAATAGTAATAGCTAACAGCCTGTCTAAATTAAGTATATCTAATGAACGTACTGATATCTATATGTTTTAGGTATTAGAATAGCTACTACTGTATATAAAAACATGGACTAGTCACAACTGAAGCAGTTGATAATAAATTAAATAATTTTATTATGCAGCATATATTAAAGTTGATACCTGAATAACAGATTGCAATATATAACGATGTTCCAGCATCTAATAAATAATTACAATCTAATTTCAATATCTATAGTGTCATATTTATTTAATAAATAAAAGCAGTCATATAATAATAAGAAGAATTAGCATATAACAAATGAACACTTGTATCTGTTTTAAAAGCTGCTATGAAGAATAAGTCCTAGTGCCTAAATGATAAATACTATGGAAAAGACATAGATAAGTAAAAGTAGCATAGAAAATGGCTTGCCAACTGATTGTTTGAGGTTTGTGTACATACAGTGATTTCCTGAGTTACTGTGTTGGATTAGAGTGTGTTAATGTTTTTATGAACAGGACTCAGAGATGCTCCTGTACTTTTTGTTGTTGAATACTCTGCTAGACGGCTGATTACACTGGGATGGGTTTGCTGTGACCCGTTACTCCTCGTCTATTTTGACTGAACTCAACAGACGCTACACTCGGTACTGTATGTGTCATGATAGAGGAGAAAACTGCTAAAGGCTGTGGGTCACACTTTCAAAGGCTTTACACGTTTTTATCAGCACGTTCTGTGCTCAGAGCATTGTCTAAACATGCTTTGATTCATTGTTATGCAATGCTTGTGGTTATAAATACACGCATGAATAAAAGTTAAACAGTTTGGATTGTAAAGTCAGTGTGTGTGTGTGTGAGTAAGAGAGATTATTATTATTATACTCATTTATTATTATTATCATTATTTTTTACTACTACTACTTACTGTGTTTACTATGTTTTTTATATACAGTTATATACAGTTATACATATATATATAGCCCCCCTTTGAATTTTTTTTCCCTTTTAAATATTTCCTAAATAATGAGCAAGGAAATTTTCACAGTATGTCTGATAATGTTTTTTCTTCTGGAGAAAGTCTTATTTGTTTTATTTCGGCTAAAATAATAGCAGTTTAAAAAATTTTAAAGACCATTTTAAGATCAAAATTATTAGCCCCTTTAAGCTATATTTTTTCAACAGTCTACAGAACAAACCACTGTTATACAATCACTTGCCTAATTACCCTAACCTGCCTAGTTAACCTAATTAACCTAGTTAATCATTTAAATGTCAGTTTAAGTTGTATAGAAGTGTCTTGAAAAATATCTAGTCAAATATTATTTACTGTCATGGCAAAGATAAAATAAATCAGTTATTAGAATTGAGTTATTAAAACTATTATGTTTAGAAATATGTTGAAAAAATCTTCTCTCCGTTAAACAGAAATTGGTGAAAAAATAAACGGGGCTAATAATTCTGCCTTCAACTGTATATGTATGTATGTTTGTTTTAATGTAAACTTTATAAATGCTTTGGCAATAAATTTGTAACATGTCATGCTAATAAAGAAATTATTGAATTGAACTGAATTGAGAGAAAGAGAGAGCGAGAGAGACAGCATGATGTGTATTTTGATCTCTTAAACCCAACCTGTAAAACAAGTTCCCCTTGATATTCTTGTATTAAAAGATAGATGTTTCTTTATAGGTCAAAGTTAAGCAAAGCACAACAGATTCAATTGGAAATGAGATTATAATATATAATTCTCTTTTATTACAGTGATCTTGATTTTGATTGGTTATCCTGTTTTGTTTTTCTCCCAATAACAACTGGTAAAAACTGCTAACAAAGGCTCAGGTTACTGGAGCTGGTGCTGTACTCTTGCTGTGAAAGCTTCATGATTGGCAAGCTAATCAAATATTAAAAAGCAATCAATATTTTGTGTACAATTAGCTGTTACAAGTAATACAGACTCGCTCTGTCCGTTTTATCCAAAAATGCTGGTGTCACTTTATATCTCTGTTATACTTATTAATTATACTGAAAATACCAAATGACTGTTTTACACTGCAAAAATGCTTTTCTTACAAAGAGTTGTTGTCTTGTTTCTGGTGCAAAATGTTGTCTTGTCTTCATAAAAAAGGCAAAATTAGGTGAGTTTTTTTTCTAAAGTCCCCATTAACCCAAAGCTGTGACCGTTACGTTTTCAAATTGTCATGCAGTTCCTAGAGAAACAGAATATTAAATGAGAAAATAGTGGCGTGGCTTGTTTTTTCTACTGCAAACTGATTGGATGTAGTACAGTAGGCATTTCATTCAGAAAGAAAGGGAAAGGTGGTTGGGAAGAGTTATTACAATTTAACAGACTCCTTCTGCTCACCATTTCTGTTTGTTGTCAAAACTGACACCCATTTCCTAAAATATACATAATATAACAAATTAGGCAACGCAGTGGCGTAGTAGGTAGTGCGGTGGCCTCACAGCAAGAAGGTCGCTGGTTCGAGCCTCGGCTGGGTCACTTGGTGTTTCTGTGTGGAGTTTGCATGTTATCCCTGCGTTCTCATGGGTTTCCTCAGGGTGCTCCGGTTTCCCCCACAGTCCAAAGACATGCGTTACAGGTAAATTGGGTAAGCTAAAGTTGTCCGTAGTGTATGAGTGTGGATGAGTGTGTGTGGATGTTTTCCAGAGATGGGTTGCGGCTGGAAGGGCATCCGCTGCGTAAAATCGTGATGGATAAGTTGGCGGTTCATTCCGCTGTAGCGACCCCAGATTAATAAAGGGACTAAGCCGAAAAGAAAATGAATGAATGAATAAATATAACAAATTAACAGGAAGTGCATTTTCAGATTTCGCTTATCCGGGGCCAGGTCGCGAGGGCAGCAGTCTTAGGCGAAAACTCCAGACATCCCTCTCCCCACACTTTCAGAAATAAAGGTACGAGAGCTGTCACTATGGTGGTACCTTTTCAAAAGGTACACATTTGTACTTGAAGGGTCCATATTGGTACCTGAAAAGTATATATTAATACCTACAAATTTTAAGGTACTTTTTAAGGTACCAATATGTACCCTTGAGGTATTAATATGGACCTTTTAGGTACAAATTTGTACCTTTTGAAAAGGTACCACTCGCGTACCTCTTTTTCTGAGAGTGTAGACACTTCCTCCTGCTGTCAAACTCCTTAACAGCCCAGAGAAAACCCTTAACAGAGCGCCTCTGACCCCATACTCCCAGAGCACCCTCCACAGAATGCCACAAGGGACACGGTTGAATGCCTTCTCCAACTCCACAAAACACTGGACTGGTTGGGCATACTCCCAAGAACCCTCGAGCACCCTGGTGAGGGTATAGAGCTGGTCCAGTGTGCCACGTCCTAAACAAAAACCGCATTGTTCCTCCTGGATCTTAGGTTCAACCATCGGGCGGATCCTCCTCCCTGGCATTGACTTTCCCAGGGAAGCTGAGGAGTGTGATCCCCCTGTAGTTGGAGCACACCCTCCGTCCCCCTTCTTAAAAATGGAAGTCTGAAGAGGTATAAATGAAATATAAAATTTGCAGAGCGAGGATAATATTGAGAACCGTTGGTGTACACGGCGTAATCCGTTGGTGTAATACGTCTTTCGGATAAGACAATAAACCGAGATCCAGACTCTCTGTGATCATTAAAAATCCCATGGCACTTCTCGTAAAGCGTAGGGGTGTAACCTCGATGACCTGGCCAAATTTCATCGACCCTTACCAATCATGGCCTCCCAATCATCCCCATCCACCGAATATCCACCTATAGCTGGTGTGTGGTGAGCGCACTGGTGCTGTTGTCCTGTGGCTGCCGTCGCATCATCCAAGTGGATGCTGCACACTGGTGGTGGTGTGGAGAGACCCCCCCACCCCCTCATGATTGTGAAGCGCTTTGGGTGTACGGCCATACACTATAAATGCGCTATATAAATTCACATTACTTACTTACTTACTTACTTACAAAGTGTATCATTTCATATCACAGTCAATTGCTTATTTTGTGGTGTCACTAAATACACGTATTAGAAATTTTGCTTTCATTTATATCCATTATTAATAGCCTATTTAAGTGTTAAGGTATGCTATAGCCTATTTTTTCAGTGCATGATTGATTGCTTCTTCAAATACACAAAATATACTTATTTATCTTATTTGTGTTTAATTCAATGGAACATAGAAATTTTTTTAGAAAATAGCCTATTTATTTAATTTTAAAATGTTATATTTATTTAGCCTACAGTATATATATATGCTATTAAATTATATTTTATTTATTTATTTAAACTACACCGTTAAAAAACCCGTAATTTTACTGTTTATTTCCGGCAGCTGGCATGCCGAAAAAAAAAAAAAACGTAAAATAACGGCCATTAAATTACAGAAATTTCCATAAATTAAAATTTCTGTAGTTTAACTATTTAAAGAATCTGTTATTTTACAGTAAATTTCTGTAATTTAACTGCTGCTATTTTACGTTTTTTTCCAGCACCCCAGCTGCCGGAAATAAACCGTAAAATTACAGATTTTTTTTTACAGTACACTAAATTAAATTAAAGCCTGCATTTTACCATTCATTTTGGCTTTAACAGTTTATTGATAACTAGCCTAATCAAAGAACATTTAACTGAGCTCTGTGAAAAGTTTTGTATGGCCTACAGTCAAAAAGTCATGGCTTTGGCGAGTCGGCAATACTGTCCCCAAAATGAAACTATTTCTCTTATCAGAAAGCAATAAACACAATTATCCCAGGCACAGCATTGTATAAGATTTTAGCAAATATGAACAAAACATGGAGAAAACACCTCCACCTTCCACAGAGAACACCTGCGGCATCGAGGCCGCCTTCAGAACTGGCCACTACTGAGAATGAAGCTTGACTGCCCCCAACTGGTAATGCATTTCCTGAGTCAGAGAATTTCCCTGAGTACTGCGGCTAACCGCGGTTAGTCATGGCATTCTGTTGTCTGAGATGGCATTTCTAAAGGCATGTGCATGATAAATAAATAAATACACATTACATTACACAGCCAAAACATGAGGCTGTAATATGACGGCACATATGACGAACCATGATCCACCTGAGCTCAAACAAAGCTTGTCATCTTCTTGTGACAGCCACATGCCGAGAACAGGACCATTGTTCACAAGTCGCATCTAAAAACATGTAAAATGCGAGAGGTGCCACTTCCTCTCTCTACTTGCACACACTTGCTGCTTCTCTATATTTCAGACAGATAATGAACCAAAGTGCACAAAAGATATGTGAGCAATATGTGAGCAACCCATATTTTTCAAGCAACAATGATGTTGATCGCTACTTTCTGTCATACACTACTAGGCCTACCAGTTAAGTGTACTGTTGGCAGAGGAAGCCTAATTAGGCTTCAAGTTTACTCAGGTTATTTAGTCTATTTATTTACTCATGTAAATCTGTGTAAATAAATGCTAATTCAGTCTTTATATTAATTTCAGTAACATTATTGAATACTATGCAAATGTTCCTATGATTTATGGAAAGAAGTGTTTGTAAAGTAATATGTTCTGCTTTTTAGTAGATATATAAGAGACATAGTTTCTTATAAGAGACAAGTGTTTCTAATTAGACATATATGTATGGTTGTATAAATGCAATATTACACTCCTAGCAGTGCGATATGGCTGTATATCGACACTGATGGGAGGTGTGCGCCTTAGTGTCCCACCAAGTGAAGGTATACAGCTATATCGCACTGCTACGAGTGTGATATTGCGTTTATACAACCGTATGACCCATAATCGTGTGTATCAAAATGAAAAGTCCTTTTGGTTAGAGGAGCTACTTTCTTCCGCCATTCCTTCATATGTGTGTTTGAATGATTTTCTAGCATAATATCTAAAGTGATGTCAAAGCAGGGGATTTTGCTGACATTTTAAGATTATAAGGCTGAACGGCATGAAATGTCATCAGTCTACAGAGATTTCCCAATATTTCTCTGTTGCAATCGGGATATCACAATAATTAACCCCAAAAAAGCCAAAGCAACGCAAACACTACTAGATTACTGTTGTGTTTGCGATAAGGAAAACGCTAAACACATGCAGGTATTTCTTCTTTCTTTTTACTGAACTAGTCTGCTGTAGCGAAAACAGGAGACTCATTAGAAACAAACAGATAGCCAAAAAGTCACTCAGGGTTAAACAAAGAGTGGCCAACACAAAATACATACATTTCTGATATGCGAGTACTATCTCACACTCAATACACTACAATTACTATGAGATAAATATAGCACTACAACATACAAAAGAGAAAGATGAACACAGAGGGCCCTTTTTTAACAAACTATGTGCAAAGTTCAAAGCAAAAGCATTAAGGGTGTGTCAAAATCCACTTTTGCCATTTTAAGGACGGAAAATTCCACTTTGCGCCGCGGCGCACTGTCTAATATCGTTGAGCTTATTCTCTTAATGAGTTATGGGTGTCTTTTAAGAATAAACCAATCACAGTCTCATCTCCCATTCCCTTTAAGAGTCAGTTGCGTCACGCCAAACTGCATTTGCTATTTACATGGCGGACTTTGTAAATGGACTAACTGAGCACTTTACTAGCAAGAAAACAGTTAAACAGACCATCTGCAGTGCGAGAATGATAAGGAAACGTGGATAAGGAAACATGTTGTATGCACAGACATCCATTAGCCTACATAATTCATTTTGTTTTTTAAGCGCAAAGATTTATTTCAAAACTATTTCTAAATTCAGTTCTAATTTCCAGCAAACGAATAAATGAGCAATAATAACGAAGTGTGGTCAAAAAACGGAGTAAATGCATTTGCTATTTAAACAGCGTGGTGAAAAACACTAAAACGACACTTGCGTCAAGCTGAAACTAGCAAACATTTGCGTCATGCCTTGAGCCGGGTGTATGATAGGCCCCAGAATGTCACTTACCAGTTTAATAATGATTTGATCATTCACCTGATCGGTCACCACTGCTCTGCTCAGTATGACAGGCTGATGGATGCCAACGCGATGTATCTGCGAAATTTAAAAAACATTTAAAAAGGCATTGTTCTTATAAATAAACTGCATAGTTGCAATCTAAACAACTACATTCTCACCTTAAAAAGCCTCAAAAGTATATCATGTTGTCCAACAGCTGCAGTATTTGTCAAACTGTAGTGAGTTTATTGATCTGCTGTTACTCTATGTGGGTGGAGCAATACAGAAGGGTGAGGAGGCTGTACAGTCCAGTTATTACATACATACATACATACATACATACATACATACATACATACATACATACATACAAGCACTCTGGCTAGTTGGTTTGGTGTGTTCCACACGTCGCTTCTCATCGGGTTAATATCATATTGAGTTGGCCCTACTCAGCATGTAGAATTGTCCATCAGCTGAAGAGAGCACTCTGATTGGTTATTCAACAATTATTTAGAGTGTGAGAACAAAAACTGAAGTTGTGTACCCAAGTAAACAATTCCTTTGTGGAATGAGAAAACAGACAGAAAGATGGAAATACACATCCTCTCAAACAGGCACAGAAAGTGCGGTCTCGATTCATTTGGCTGCCGTCCGTTTGGCGTGTTCACGGACAGTTTTTTGGTCCACACATGAGCCAACAACAGTTGTTTTAATGTGTGTTAGTTGTTTGCTTTCGGCTTGGTGTGTCCCAGCCCTTAGATGCAGGATCACAATTTAGTCAAAGCACGAGAAACATGTTAAGACTAGCAATTCACTCATTCCACAACCTGGAATCCCAAACAGCATTACTGCTCAGATGAAAAAACCACAAAGACACATTCAATGCACCGAAGAGAAAAAACACCAAAGGAAACACAAGGATATTTTATTAGGCTCATCATCTGACAATTAAAGAAAAATGCATATAACAAACGGCACCTTTAGAGCAGCTTTTCAAATACAAAGGTACAAAAAAAGACCGTTCGTAATGGCAACCAGTCACATCTTATCATGCCAAGCCCCTCAGAATGCTACATGGTCAAACTGCATAGTGTAGTGTTTGTACGGCCGATAGAGCTTGTATACTTCATCCTCAAGGTGAACCAAGGTTAAACAGTCTTTTTATAACATGAGTGTACAGTGCTTGGCATTTTCCATGATAAGAAGTGTTTGTTAGAGTGCTACTAGACAGAGAAGACGAGTAATGTGTCCAAAATATAAGAAGTCTGATAGGAAACTTACAAAAGACAAACGGCACAAAGTTTAAGCACATCATCACCCCCTTCAATCTCCACAAGAGATATTCAGCATTACTAAAGTGCATCTCTGCAAGACTTGTCATGAAAAATCATCATTTGTTCAAAACAAACACAACGAAAATAACACGTCAATAGATATGCGTAACTGCTAATTTAAAAGTACTCGATTTAAAAGTTTGTTTCTATGATAGAAATGTGTTTTTAGAAACTATTTACATGCAGGGTTTTGTATTTTTAATTTCTGAGTGAAATCATTTTAAGACAGCAGACAACAGAAGTGTGTTTTCCAAGGCAACTACTTATGAGTGAGCAGTTTTCTGTTATTTTCAGAAGCAAACATGGTGATAAAAGCACACGTTGGTGATCAAGGTTTTTCTCTCGTTTAATAGTTGTCTTTTGTTTCTCTCTCACTGAGCTTTGCCTTCAAATTTTGGGCAGCTTTGGTGCGCTTACGATGGGGTTGGTCTCCTGTAGGAAGCGTCGGCCTGCGCTTTTGTAGTCGTAGGTGCAGTCGTGGGTCTCAGAGCAGCGGTGAACGGAACAGAAGATGTTGCCACACCTGACATCAGAAATAAACACACATCTTTATGAGAGCTGCAATAATCAGACAGCAGTCAAAACAATGTTTCCTCAGAGCTGTGGAGATGTGTGCACGCCTGATATTGCTTCCTTAGAGCTGAATAAATGGACGGTGTTTGGAGTGCATCTGGATGTGCATTGATTTTTAGCATGAAAGTAAAGCTGTTAGAAAACTGTTAGGAAAAAAGTGCATAGCAGGACTAGGCATGGCTGGAAAAAGATTCTGATGGTATGATAACCTTGGATAAAAATATCACGGTTTCACGTTATAGTGATCACTGCTCTAAAATAAGTTATTTTTGAATATCTGAGTAAAAAAAAACAACAAAAAAAAAATCCCCTTTGAACACAATATATTTTAAATATTTTAAATATTTTAGAGCAGTAAACATGTCCGGCTAAATAACTCAAATAAATCATTGACTTCTGCTGTCTTCATTAGTTTCAAAAACACAGATGTCTTTACAATTTAAAAAAGCATCTTTGGATATCTTTTCTGCTGAAGATGCTGTTGTTCTAAAAAAAACTAAAAATAAATAAATAAAAATGTCAATAAAAAAAATCTTACACATACAGAATTTTCGCGGTTTTAAAACCTTGGCTCTTCCAAAACCTTGGCTCTTCCAAACCATGATATACCTTGAAAATGGTTATCATCATATGCCTAAGCAAGACCAGATGGAAATGTTTCTAAACATAGCACACAGAGGTTGAACATCTTCTTTCTGAAGACTGTGGTTAAAATTTCCTTGTGAAACTTACAGGGATTGATTTTCTTGCCTCAGGGATACCGTGGGGTCTTAAAAAGTCTAAGATTTATATATTAAAAAAATAATAATAAAAAGTTAGGCCTTAAAAAGTCTTAAATTCGCTGTTGTAGGTCTTAAATATTTTTGCACAGGTCTTATTTTTCCGTTATACCTGTAACGCTACATCTAATGCTCATTGAAATTCTTTTTTGTTGTTGTTGGTTGGTTTTCGGGGTGTTGTAGTTCTTTATTTCACAAGTTCAAATGTAATTTGTGGTATTACAACTACAAATGAGACCAACAGGCAATAGGCAATCAGCTTTCTGTTATTGAACTTAGTGCACGCGGCGAATGTGACGTCCATCGCTGTTTTTGCGGACTCAGAAGTTTGCTTTGGGTGCGCGCAACATGATTTCAGCTGGTGAAGCGCACAAAATTTTTTGAGACTCGAGCGAACAGTTTGCGTGGCGCCGCATTTGATTTGAGTTAAATATGAAATACTTTGATAAGATTTTGTCTGAAACAGATACGACTGTACACACATCTTTATGATCCATCCATGAGTGATCATAGGGATAACTAGATGAACAATAATTCTTGGCTAGAAATTGCAACAGCAGTGGTAAAAGAGGAAAACTTGAGGGATAAGTTTGTTAAAACCAAAAAGAGAGGCCATGCAAAAGTGGAGACTCAGGTGGTTTTAATATTACAGAATATGTTTTTCCACTATTCATAGGTTTAGCATTGATGTATATATTACAATTTTGAATTTAAAGCAATTTAATAGTTACAAACTAAAAATAAGTAACAAATAATTTCTTTGAATTCCTCAGTGTTCCTCAGAATATTTGAATCGGTTTACAATATACTGATGCCCTATTTCTAGCCTTTATTGGTGATAATGGTCAGGAATGTTAGACCATTATTGCCTTTTTAGCTTACAAGTAGCAGACAGAAACTAGCCAGACAGTAATGTCAAATGTGCAGTGGGCAAAATAAAATAAAAAAAGTCAGTATTTTTAGTAAGTGCACTTTTTTGCTTTTATTCTTTCCATAATAAAAAAATATATATTTGTAGAGCAATCCATGTTCTGTTGTCATTAATATTTAACTTTAATAGCTAGAACTGTCCGAGATATGAACTGAGCAAGTGATGCATCAAAGTTTGATTTAAAAAATCTTGAATGGTTATAAAAGATCTTTATAAATCACTAAAATAAATTATTAAAAAAATACAAAATAATTAGTTTAAAAATCTTGAACGATCTTAATGATATGACGTAGTTCCAGAAACTTCCTACTTCTCTGTTTATCTGTCTAACTTACGGTGGGTTTCTGTTGACCGGCCCTGTTGTTGTTTCAGGTGCTCGCTCAGTTAGCGGAGGTGCGTGCGCCAGGCGAAAGTATAAATTAGCCTTAGGATGTTTGTTTGTTTTTTCCATGTAAATACCTGTCTTCAGTACTGTTCAATTTGAATACATTTATTTTGCCACTAATTTTGTGATTATTGCATTTTCTCTTTATGTGCGTGTTTTTGATATTGTGATAAAGGTCTTAAAATTTAATACTTGATGGTCTTAAAAAGTTCTTAAAAAGTCTTCAATTTGACATTATGATATCTGCAGAAACCCTGAGTATGGCCTATAACAGTGGCTCTCAAACTGCGGGCTTCCTTCTAGTGGTACGTGGTGAATTACTGAATAATGAAAGAAAAAAATAATAACACACTTTAACGCAAACAATTACACTGATGTGATCAGCACCGGCTGTTCCCTGAAGCTTATGATCAAAGCAGTGTGCGTAGAACGTCAACTTTAGCTCATTGCGTCATCAGATGCTAAAAATCAACCCGCTTTGGCGAAGAGCCAGAGAAAGAGATGCGCGGCCGCTGCGCTTGCAAAGCAGATGCACGCTAGAGAAGCGCTTTTGCAGACCAGTGCTGTTGTGTTGGCATTTCATTTACTGCAAGCTCAGGAATCTCCCCATGATGCATCATTGCTAAAATAATTATCACAAATGTGTTGAATGTGTGTTTGTAGTTGTGTAAAATAATGTGTCTTTTCGATAAATAAAGTTATTTGTTTTGTAAATCAGTGTGGCTTTCGATTAATTTGTTACCTCAGATTTAGGCAAATTTATCTGGATGTGATTCAAATGTCTCAAGACACAGAAAATAGACTCAAGCAACTTTGCCTTGCTTGAATCTTGGAGCTAGAATAGCCTAATTAAAGTTAGTCTCTGTGTGCGGTTAACACAAACTCCTCAGTCCACTTAAGATGAGATCTCAAATCATGGAAATTCCACACATATGAATAGATAAATCACATATGAACTGGTCAAGCAGTGTATTTATGCATATAATCACTTACTTTTCTGACACATTACTATAAAGGACGCGCCGTAAGCAGCTCCTATTTCTAATATAAATGTTTAATTCCAAATCATTGTTTCTTTGGTGCACTGAGATGCAGACGGGAGACAATTCGGTAACGGTTCAGTAATAGATCATAACCGGTTATTACGTACTGACGTCATTTATCCCCTAAGCGCAATGTTTTGGTAGAATACTATGGCAAAGGAAGCGAGGGTGAGTAAATAAACCTCTCCTACTATTTAAAAAGCAGATAATTGTGCACAATCCACTGCTTGTGAGTGTGCTGGACAGTCTTTCACTGACACTGAGGAATGGTACAGCACGAGCAGCTATTTCACTACTAGGGAGAAATGCTGTAAAACTCCACCTCTGCCTCTCACACACACCCACACACACTTCGGACATTTAACCGCCTGGGGTGTTCATGAGAACTTTTTCTCTCCTCTTGGCTGTTAAACTGATACTTGTGGATCCAGACACGAGCGTGCCTGTGGTGCAAATTTTCTTTACCACATCTATTATGGATTACCTGTGATAACTGCATAGTATGCGCATATAGACTGTAACCACGACTGTTCTTCCCGCGTCACTCATCGGTGAACATTGCTTTCATTTGTAAAGCCAAGCGCAGCCCTTTCTGTTGAGACAATGACCAATCATAGGAGTGAAAGAACTCGCTTGGCACAACCCAAAAAGCAAGCGGGATAATAAGCGGGATAATATTTACATTGGTTTATTTGCTATAAATGCTCATGTTGTTCTTTGTATGTATTGGAGTTTTGTCTAAAATATGCAAATTGTTTTTAGGTTTAAGTGCTGAACAGAGTTCATAGTGTACCTGCATTCATAATTGGTAGCTAATCCCGTCTTCTTTCCACAAAGGAAGCAGGCCACCATCATTATCAATATACCAAAATAAATACCTTCACCAATAATATACCAAAACATATTTTATTATAAAATATGGTGGTTCAATAATATGCTATTTTTCCATTGGTTTAATACTATAATTTAACTGACTATTACCACTAATAATAATGATATTATTATTATTATTATTATTATTATTATTATATGCATGCAAAATAAAACATAATATTATTAATGATAATAATAATAATAATAATAATAATAATAATAATAATAATAATAATAAAGCACTATGCTTTTTATTATGAATTGTTAGTTTAAATATTATGCTGTTTGTTGGTTTTATTTTTACAATTTAACTATGTATAATTATTATTAACAGTCAGTAAATAAATAAATAAATAAATATATATATATATATAAATAAATAAATATATATATATATATATATATATATATATATATATAAATCCCTATAAAATCATACTTATGAAGCAGTATGCTTTTTATTATGAATTGTTAGTTTAAATAGTATCAATTTTTTTTGCAATTTAACTACGTAGTATTATTATTAACAATAAATAAATATTAAATTACTGTATATGCATTTTTTCAATTGGTTCTGCTTGTTTTTAACAAATGCAACGCATACACTTTGAAGGTCAGAATTGATTGGTATGGCAAAATGTTTTAGGTTTAGATGCTGAATAAAGAGCTCATAGTGTACCTGCATTCATAACTGGTAGCTAATCCTGTCTTCTTTCCACAAAGGAAGCAGTGCTTTGAGCTCTTCTTCTTCGCTCCAGAGGAAACCTTCACAGGGGGTAAGTGATGCGTCTGAGTCCCTAAACCAACATTTGAACAAAAGACAAATAATTCACAGGAAGAGAACAAGAGAGATGATCACAACACCTATAAATATGTGGAAAAATACCTATGTACTTTTTTAAATAAATCTGTTCATTTCTACACGTCACAATAATGAAGACCAATGGAAAGCCACAGATAGTCAGAGAAAAAAAAGGCAAGCAACCGGATTTCTAGGACTGGATTTCTAGTCATGTACTTGCTGGTCTGTCTATTCTATTATTTGCCATCACTGGCACATTTTCAAGCCAGTAACGATCTGAGATGTGACAGAACGTTTAGACTGGAAGATTTGGAATTTTTCCAAATGTATCAGGAGGACCACCTGTTGCACAAGCATCATCCAGACTCTGAAGAGCACAAATCGAGCACACAGTTTCTCTTAGCATCAAACACCTGAGCTGCTTTTTGTGTGTCGTTTCACATGTCTGTAAATATGTGACAGTCTGAATATTTATCTATGCAACAGGCCTGTTCATTGCCCGTTTCTTAGTTTCAGGCAGCAGTTATTCTCTGCACGACACTGAATATTTAAGAGCCCGACAGTCCATTTCACATGTAACACCTCTGGTAAGATCAGCCCTGCAGTCCTGACCTACTGGAGACCTGAGTTTCATTGCTGCTTTCGATAAATAAAGAAGAGACAAAGTTTAAAGGGATAGTTCACCCAACCATTCTTTCCACTTGTTCCAAACCTATTTGAGTATCTTTTTCTTGAAGATATTTTGAAGAATGTTGGAAACTGCTAGCCACTATCTATAAATGGCACGTAAAATGGTATTTAAACTTATGTTGGTAGCATTTGACACTTTATAAAGAACATAATCTGTACCTGAGGTGATGATTGTCATAGTAGTGTATGCTGTTGTTATGCCACAATGCTGCGAAAAAAAAAATCTAAAATAGAAATTTTGGGCTTTGCTATTGCAGATGGTTAGGACAAAAACTCCTTTTAGCCACTGACTTTCTTCATTTTTTTCCTACAATGGATGTCAATGGCTTCTGATAGCCAACACGATTCAAAATATCTTGGTCACACTTTATTTTAATGTTACAGTATCAACGAACAATTACCAAACCACTTACTAAGACTTTGAGTTTAATAAACCACTAAGTAACTGCTTATCAATAGTTAGTAAGGCAGTATTTAGGTATTGAGTAGGTTTAGGAATGTAAAATTTGTTTTTTTTTACAAGTGCTAATAAACAGTTCATATCTTAATAATAGGCAGGTAATAAGCACTAGTAAATGGTGTAAATTGTTTCGTAAACTAAGGTGTTACTGTTATCTTTCACATTATTTTGGTGAACTATGTCTTTTTTTGAGTTTTCTTGGAAATCATTCCAATATGACATATTTGTTGGCACCTAGAAAACTATAAAATACTACAGGGCTCTGTAGTATAGCAAATAAATCTATATGTCGAGGGATAACACTCTCTGTATATGTAAATTAGAGATATGCCAATCAACTAGACCCAGAATCAGCCGATTTTTCTCATGACCTGCCTGCCCGTTGACTGGCCAGTGGTCTGGTCAATTTTAGCCCGTTTGTTCTTAGTCATGGCATGGGCAAAAATGTCATACACTGCGTCCTAACAACAACATGATTCCAGTAATAAGCAATTTGTCTGTCTGCACCGAACGCGGCATGACAGAAACATTTAAAACACCAGCCACTGCACTCAAAACAAAATGGTAATCTGAATAATCTGAAATCTAAATTTAATCTGAATAATACATATATTAAACCTCTTAACATTAATTAATAGGCTACTGAATGACTGGTGTTGTTAATGAGTCACAGTTTTGACTTTCATTTTCATTTGGCTTCACATTGTTTGCTACTTATTTTTATTTTCAAGAGGTAAACGATCTGCTGCTACTGCTTTCATGTCATGTAAAATGGTATTTAAACTCACATTGGTAGCATTTAACACTGTAGAAAGCACATAATCTGGACCTGAGGTGATCATTGTCAGAGTAGTATATGCTGTTGTTCTGCCGCAATGTTGCCGAAATAGAAACCGTTTCTAAAATAGAAATTTGACACATCGCCATCACAGATAGGACAAAAACTCCTTTTAACAAAAAAATATATCTTTTATTGCGCCATCGTTTATTGTTAGGACACATTGACTACGTTTACATGGACATCAGTAATCAAATTAATTGAATGATCTGAATAAGACAATCATATGATTTAGGTGTTTACATGAGTTGCTTTTTAAATGTTTCTTTCATGATCCCGTTTTATGTTATTGCACATTTTGATTGATTAAAGTCATTGCATCACCATGCTATCCACATTTCCTCAGTTTCATGTAATGTACAGTTTCATGTAATTTCCGGTTTCATTTTTAATTTGTCGACTTTAACTGCAGTTTGCCACTTTCACTTTCATTCTGGAACATTTTATGCATGCCCCCCGTGACAAAACGAGATATTGGATGAGAGTATGAACTGCAGGAAGAGTGTTGTTTTAATGGAATTTGATACTGCATGCCCTATGGGGAAAAAAACTCCACATTTTGCGATGCAGGTGTCTGTAGTCCTTTTCTGACCCAGTAGCTGCAGAACATAGTGTCAAACAGCCAATTGTGTATAAAATATCCCATCGTAAAAATGCAGTGAAAATCCTATGCGACGGTAATAGTTTGGTGAAGGTGTTTACATGTCTGTACTGCACTTTAATAATGCGTCTAAAATCATACTCTACATGTCTTAATTAGATTTCTGTTTAGTTTGATTATGACCTTAACCGAATTAGATTTATCAAAAATTGCTGTTTACATGGTAGACTCTTAAGGTGGAGGCACACCAGATGCGCTGCTCGGCGACGCACCACATTGAGCCACGCAGCGCCATGCATTGTAGAATTCTAAACAGATTTCTATCAGTCAGCGGCTGTCAGGCAGTGCCCAGCTACAACTCAGGCCACTGTTCATATTTCTGCCACACCACAGAGTGCCATCTGAATAGTTTAATTTTATATATCATGCGGATGTGCGTGTGTGGTGTGCGATACTTCAAATTGTCATGTGCACGACGTGTTGCGGTGCTCAGCGGCGCATACAGTGTGTGACCCGCTTTAATCAGAGTATTTTCTTAATCATATTAAAATTGGATTATTGGTGTTCATGTAAACACTCAGTGATAGGGATGCTTGTGCTCATACTCACAACCACATGAAACTGTTGATCTAGAACTCTTTCCGCAGTGTGTGAAAGAATGTGTGTAATACTTTCAAAATTCACTCTTACCAAATAAAAAAATATATATCAGAAATTAGGTTTGCTCCAATCTTAATCAAATTATGATCTCCAATCTAAATATTCATTCATTCTATTTCCTCCGGCTTATTCCCTGATTTATCAGGGGTTGCCACAGCAGAATGAACCACCCAATCTAAATATTTACTGTTTTTATTTTTTTATTTTTTTTAGATTTAGATTTAAAGGGCACCTATGGTAAAAAATCTACTTTTCAAGCTGTTTGGACAGACATATGTATAGGTATAGTGTATATACCGTCATATTGGGGCGATATAAACACACCCAGTCCTTTTTTTTTCAATTTAACAACATAAAAACGGTGGACTAATTGGAGCGGTTTTGAGACCGACAGCAACTTGACGTAGGAGTGCAGTCCCCCCGCCCACCGATCTGATTGACAGTTTCATATTAACATTTCTCTATAGTAACGTGTATAATCCTATCAACAAGACAGGACAAGCGCAATGCAACCGGGAATAAAAGGTCTGTTCAGTTTGCTAGGATCATCAATCATCATCAAATGTGATCAGGAGTGAGTTTTACATGTTTAAAATGTTTTAAAACAGTGCACGTTATTGAAATTACAGCCATTTACTTCAGCTTTGCTTAATCAGCACAGCCGCATGTCAGAACAATTATACAAGTAGACGCTTCAATCCCGGTTTGTGGACGTTAAATCAGGTTTATTTTGTACATTAACATAACAGATATCCATACAGCAGTGCATATTAACCTGTATCTTGTCACATTTGCGTGCAAAAAGATTGCAAGGCTAAACGTGCGCTGTCTGTGTGTGTGTGTGTGTGTGTCTGTGTGTGTGCATCAACTTTGTAACGACATTGTGTGTGACATCGTTGCAACTCCAAAACAAATGCATTAAATACTCATTGGTAAAGTTCTTACTGTAGTATTTCTCACAAACGTTACGTGAGACCATCTTCCTTTATGTCTGTCTGTTGTCTGAAGCAGTCGAGGGAGGAGATTAAGGCACGCTGACAGGCACGTTGGAACAGTGGGCGGGGAGGACTAGCCTTAAAGGCGCAGTACACAAAAACCGCTACCTGATGGTTAGAGTTATAAAATAGAAACTTCTAAAAGGTATAATAAATAATCTGATGGGTGTTTTGATCTGAAACTTTACAGACACATTCTGGAGACACAAAAGACTATTAAATCTGGAAAAAGGGGTAAACTAGGTGCTCTTTAAGACTTTTTTGCATTCCTACCTTTATTGTGGTAGTATATAGAAAGAGAGGAACAGATCAGGAAAGGTCAACAACTCAGGATTCACACTCAGGATGGCAGAAGCGCAGTTTAGCTACACAGTAGCACACTGCCGACAAATATTTACATAGTTGCACTGAAATTTTATTAATGAATGATTTTTTCCAATCAGAAAACAACTGTTTTGACATTTGTCAAAATATTTAATGGAAAAAATAGTCAATGATTGCTTTAATATAAAATTGTCAATGTTTGTTTTTTCAGACAGCTTTCACTATCCTTTTCATTAATTTGCATCAATACAGAAGTAACATCATGACTGAATTGTGAGCTTCCTGTAACACAATGACAAACTCACACATGAAATGACACTGCATAGGTTTCATTTTTATATTTAACTCTTAAAGTTCCTTTAACCACTGACCTTCACTTTATAAATCCAAAAAAGGATCACGATTTCCGCTAATACTCTTTTCAATGTTCTACTGAAGAAAACCAGTTGGCCATTAGTAATACTGTAGGCTGCAGGCACTCAAAAGTTTCACAAGTGACATGTGCAGCATGACATTAAACTAGTAGCCTGTGGATTTACAGATGGGTTTCACAGGCCTGGGGAGCACAGGCGTAAAAATGTGAAAAGGTGTGAAAAAGGGCCAAGACTCACCACAAATGACAAAATTCTCGAAAACAAAAAAGGTTTCTGCAGCAGGACTTCATTTTAAATGCTTGATTTCACATGAACAGAGGCGTTTATGTCAAGCCACTCACCTAATCTCTTTATTGAACTGGAGAGGCCACTTGATGAGCTTGATGCCTGCAATGACAAGATTTCATGTGATAAAGTGTTCACAAGATTGCCACCGAACTATTCTCATTAGCTGAAATGCCATGGCTAATGAATCGCTCCTTGTGATCTGTTTTGCATGCTGTATAATGTGCAGCGAGCGTCTATTCTTGACAGGATATGCACTCTTCTAGTAGCACTAATTTGCAAGATGACATTCACAAGTCATACTGAGTTAAAACAAATTAATTATGACATTAATATTAATTTTACCAATCAAATAAATATATAAATATAGTATGTTTCATTTAAGTGTTACAAATTTAAAATAAGCTAAATTAACTATTAAAATTAATCAAGTAAATTATAATCAAGTAGATTAAGTATAACAATTATATTAATAATAGCTATAACCACAATATTTTTTTATGTAAATAACTTATAGTATTATTGCATTTCATGTAAAATTACACAGCAAGGAGAATTATCTTATTTAACATGATTATAAGTGAGCAATATGCCCAAAACTTGAACCTTTTCATAAAAACCGCTTTTAATGAACCCTGATGCACTGTTGGGGATATTTTCATCCCTCTCTGGGATGATTTTGAGTCTTAATTTGGCCATAACTTTCTCTGTGTTTTAGCAAGCGGAAAGATTTTTGGTGACAAATCCTATTTTGACACATATTTTAAGAAAATGTTTTGAATTTTTAAAAGAACTTAACAATACACTCTGGGCAAATTTACTTCCCTTTTGTTATGTTTGGGATAAAAATGTCCACTAAAGTAAGGTGCTGTAAAAATGCTTCAGAAAAATATTATTTTTCAGTTATTATTTCTTTTGCACAAATCTGTTAACTAACCTCAGTCCTGATCAAAACTACTAAATTGCTTAGTAAATTACAGGATTTTAACTCTTTAATTCCCAAATTCATAAATGATGTCACTAATTTGGTGGAAAAAAAACACACACAAAATGACGTATTTATGTAAAAAGTAATTGTGGACTGGATTTTTTTTTACCTTTTAACAAAGTCTTGGGCATGTGAAACAACACTGATGCATTGTTTTTGATTAATTTTCATTTTTTCTCCCTAATGTAATTTTGGTGGCTGATTTTACCCCATTGACTTCCAATATAATCACTTAGTTTTATTGCAAAACCATGACACCATATAATCATGCATTTTTGATGGTTTTCTTGATGAAAAGAGGTGAATTTTGTATTTTTTACTGTTAATCATCAGTTGGCACTATTACCAATTTAGATTTTGCCTGTGCAAAAAAAGCATAGTTTCTGGATTTTTTTATGGAGTATAACAGCAAATTAAAGTATGTGTATGTGTGTGAGTGACCTTTGCACACTTACCTTGATGTGTCTAAGAAAATTAAAATATCAATCTGAGCCCTCAGAACTACATGGAGACTTAAACAAAGACTAAAACACAGAACTAAAAACAAAGCCTGTGCATTTATGCACCTACAAATGTGGTTATAATGAAAGTCAATAGGGCAAAAACAGCCACCAGTAAATTAAAAAGAAAAAATGAAAATCTAACAATGCATCAAAGCCAATGTTGTTACTAATCGATCACGTCCAAGAGTTTAATAAAAGGTAAAAATAAATGCAGCCCACAATTACTTTTTAAATTAAAAATACGTCATTTTGTGTGTCAGTGACATCGTTTATGAATATAGCAATTAAAGAGTTAAAATCCTGAAATTTTTAAAAACATTTAGTAGTTTTGATCAGGACTGAGGTTGATTAACCGATTTTTTGATCAACATTTTTTTATCAGATGCATTTTTACAGCTGTTTAATTTAGTGGATGTTTTCATTCCTAACATAACAAAAGGATAGTCAATTACAACAGCGCACAAGGGTTAAGGTATGATAAAAAACCTAAAGATAAAATTAACATTAACAGAAAAAATGGGAGAAAAAAACATTTACATTTAACTCAGCAAAAAAAACTATTGAAATGAACATTACAATAAAATAATTTTAATGAAATACTTTGCAATAACAAATGATTAACATAATTATAAGTGGAACATATAGCCAAATTACAAATTTATGTTGACATAGTATTTCAACTGTGTTTACTGGCTAAAAAAAGGTTGGTAAAATATACAGTTTTCAGGTATCAGAGAAATGGCACAATTTCCAATACCAATCTTAACACAATTTTGAAGCATTTCTGAGGTAAACAGCAATCAGCTTAAACAAATCAATCGTGCTTACAATTTGTCTTAAATACAGGCTATAATGTGCAGTGAGCATCTTTTTAACCTTTAGTAGCACTAATTTGGACAACATGTTTTTGCATGTCATGAGTTAAAGCAAATACTCCTTCTCCTGCTGAGATTAAATAAACATCAGGTTTGCGAAGCCAAATAAGAAGTGAGATCAGTAAAAGCAGAAGCAGAAGTCAAGGTTACCAACTCACCGTGAAGCCAGCTGTGCGTTGTAGGGGGGAGATCCTCCTCAGCAGATCTTCCTGCAACATATGGATGTTGTTTGGAAGAGGGGCGGCGGTAGCGCACAACCTTCCCAAAGAATAAGGACCGGTCAAGGCCTCCTGACCACCGCTGCCTGCCAAGGAGGCCAGAAGTTCTGCATTGCTCACCGATCCCAATGGCTCTTTAGTGGCTTTATTGGCCAAGTTCGTAATGTCTCTGGCTTCGCTTTTGGAAATCACCTCTGAGTGCTTATCAACTTTGAATGTGGTTTGTGAAGGAGAACTGACAGGGAGAGATGGGCTGGTTCTGAGGAGAGCATGAGATGGGCTGGGATGAACTGAGGAACCGGTAAACTCAAAATGACGCGGAGGTGTGAAGGGCTCAGTGGTGAGGGTCAGGTCATGTTGGGATGGTAGCCTCCAATTGGAGTTGACGGCTTGGGAAAGAAGAGGAGCTGCAGAGTTGGCTTCAGGCACCGTTAAAGAGTTAAGACTTCGCTCTCGCTGAGCAGATACATCCAAACTCAGGGGTTCGGGAAGATTAAAGGGCAGAGCTTTGGGCGAGTCCATAACAGCGGAGTTCTCGGTTAGCGTTAGCCGGTCGCTCTGGATATCGACTTCATCCTGAACTCCAGGACTGGACAGAAGAGATAGAGGCGGGTAGACGCAGTCTTGCATGACTTTAGGCCCTCTCATATCCAGCCGGGATACTTTGGAAGGGAGTCTAATCTTCCTGGGCACCGGATTATCCCATGGTTCCTCAGCCTGCAGCATGTATATGCTGGAGGCTGCAGAGGATGGATGAGCACGGCCTGAGGAAGCAGGACTGGAGAGAGGTGTGAAGGGTTGGTGGGAGGAGCCAGCAGTGATGGTGGACACTACAGGTTGCTGCTGATCACCGATTGGAGGTAGACGTGTTGAAGAGACGTGGCCTATTTGAGGAAGGACACGGAACATTCGATGGTGTCGGGCAGAGCCGTGGGAACCGCTGCAGGGTCGCGGACCCACTGGAGGTCTGACTTTTAATTTAGCAGACTTTTTGGGCTGACAGAAAGACAGAAAAAAAATACACATCTGTCTATTAAGGAACGTAAACAGAGACATATAATGGGCTTTCCCTTGTGATCAGGGGCATATTACTGAAAGTTTCTTATCTAAAGGTCCCGTGAAGTGCTTTGAAATGTGCATTTTTATTCGATGTTTGAAATAATCTCAACTGAAAAATCAAGAAAGGGTGGGATAAAGAGTAGCTCCTCCCCTTTTTAAAAAACAGCTAATAGTGTTTTGTTTTTAATCACAGCTCTGCCAGTGAGAGCAATTGAGATCAAGCACATCAAATGAAAAACAAATGAGAAGCGTCTTGAAGGGGGCAGGCATGTCAGATACTAGAGAGCATTTGATTGGTTAAGATTTCATGAGAAAAAGTATAAGGTGACGTGAAAAAAAAAAATCCATTTAGGCGGAAGCAACAAACTGCAAGCTTTAGATGTTTAATATTGTCTAAATGAGAATTTTGTCTATGCTTTGGAACACACTAGCTAATAAATATCCTTAAAACTAACAGACTGAAACTGACATCTAAAAAATTTTTTTTTGATTTCACGGAACCTCTACGAAAAAATATGATATGCTAAATTTGGATTTTTCATAATTTTTTATTACAAAACCAAATCTTAAAATTGATTTGGTATTTTTGTTTTGTCTTAAAAAATTGTACCTTATGTCTAGATAGTATATCTTAAACTGCATCATCAAGTTTGACAATCCACTCTCAGTTCCGTTACCAAGCAACAGACACTGTGTGAGCTGCTTATAAGTTAGCCTAAACAAAACCGGTGAGCTTATAGACAAACCAGGTTTTTGCAATAGAAGCTAAATGACTTTAAAAAAAAAAAACTTGTAAGGAATTAGTCACTTGCACTATAACCAGTGATGTTCTATGTTGATCTCTGTAACGATGGTTGCGGTTCCTGTGCTAACAGTATTATCGTGCTGCACTGCAGTCTGTGTTTTGTCAACAAAACGTAACATCTTCAAGGTACTTCAAGGCTACGTTCACACTGCAAGGCTTAGTGCTCAAATCTGATTTTTTTCCTGAGCTGCTGCTGTGGTGGTCATGATGGAGAGCATGAGACTGATTCCTGTGATGCTCCAAGGACAGACGTGTCTTCGCTGAGGTCTAGCTACTGCACCTAGACTGCAGCTCTGCACAAGACGTTTGGCCATAGGAGAAATGGTCGTGCCCAACTGAGCCTGGTTTCTCTCGAGGTTTTTTTAAATTCTTCACTTTAGCCAATTGGTGAAGTTTTTTCCTCGCCGCTGTCGCCACTGGCTTGCATGGTTCGGGATCTGTAGAGCTGCGCATTGATGGAATTGCTCTTCAGTGTTTGGACTCTCAGTAGTGATTATTAAACCACACTGAACTGAGCTAAACTGAACTGAACTTAAACACTGAAAACTGAACTGACACTGTTTCAATTCACTATAAACTTCCATGTGAAGCTGCTTTGACACAATCTACATTGTATAAGCGCTATACAAATAAAGATGAATTGAATTGAATCAGATTTTTTCGCATGGCTGTTTACACTGCAGTTATAAATGTGGCCAATATCAGACTTGCAGTGTGAACAGAACATGGCCCTAAACTGACCCGCATGTGCAAAAGTATAGTTACGGACAGCACAAAATGTCTAATTATGCACACATTGTCAGATCATGCTTATATGATTATTGCCCTTTTCACAGACAACCGTGGTGTATTTCATGAACTGTAAAGGGTTGTTTTGCTACTACTAATGGATATTTCGACATTTGAAACCATAAATAAGGCCCAATCCCAATTCTACCCCTTAGCCCTTCCCCTTACCCCTACCCCTCGTTTTCCGCGTTCATGTGAAGGGGTAGTGGTGTCCGTAGTGGTGGCGTAGGGCTAAGGGGAAGGGGTATACACCCCTTCGAATTAAGATTTTTCAGGACCACACTCGTTACCAAGGGGTAAGAAAATTTTGCAGAATACACCAGCTACAGCGGGAGTTTTGCTGCACCCGGAAGTAAGGAGAGCCACAAATTAGTATTTTTTGTCATTATTACGAATTTTTACAACAAACACAATTTAATATATTCATAACCACGTTCATGTTTTACTGTCTTGCTTTTATAAAAAAAAAAAAAAACGCTAAAATAAAAACCGCTAACTTTCGCAATCTATAATCCCTAATAATAACTCCTGTACAGCAGTCCCACAACATTCTAACACTCAATGACACTCGAATACCCTGTCGGAAAAGTCTAGTGGCTGAGAATGAGCATTTTACAGTGTCTGCTATAATGTTAATGTTGTTTTTGGTGTGTTTACATAGATGCATTTGGCCACTGTGTAAATGTGCAGTAAAGTTACGATCTTATTGCCACATTAGATCGTTATAATAACATGATATATGCCTTTAGTGATTTCCTGAAGATAAATACCAAAAAATAACACAACTGGAAGACTCGATGGTCTGATCTCATATGAAGCAAGAGATCGCGATGACATATGATGATGTGTGCAGGTGCTGTATTGCTGTCCCAAATCTTAGGGGTAAATTTTGAAGCCCTTCACACTCGTTTTTAAGGACCATGGGGAAAGGGAAGGGGTAGTGGTACAAAAATAAAATTGGGATTGGGCCTAAGTCTCTTGTGATTGAAAACACAGATAATTTGTGATTTATGACCATTGTGGTGCGTGTTTGTCTGACCACCGGTGTAGAAAACTCATCTAGGGTTAATGAGCAATCGCAGACTGAACTGTGAAGGCGGAGTTGGTTTATCTCTGTTTGCAGAGTTATTTAATTTTACTTCGTTATAAACAGCAGCTACGTGCAAAAGGGGGGTTTGGGTGCTTGAGCACCTGCCCTTTTTTTCTCTTGGAAAGAAAGCTTGTGCACTGATCCCCTATCCGCAACACCCACGACGTTCTTCACCTTTGCGAATCACGATCAACCCGTGCCTCAATCGTTAACCAGATTGATTATCAAGCACCCGTTTTGCCTTCAAAATCTTTTTTAAAAAGAAACAACCAATTTTCTGTGGTTAAGTAATCGCCCTGTTTGTTATTCTACTATGCTGCTGAGGAGTAGATGATGTTTGCGGCACAGAATGATGACGCATGTCGCTCTAAGATGATGTAAAAGTCACATTAAATCTGACATAACGTTCACACTGCGGTCATATTGCAAAACATCCGATCTCTGTCTGATTTAAGTCTACATATGAAAGTGGCACAAATCTGAAGTGAAAAGATCAGATTCCATGCGGTTTGGACTGTTCACACTGTCAAGACCTGAGTCACATGTGGGCAAAAAAATCAGATTCGGGCCACATTTGGTTGCAGTGTGAATGTAGCCCAAGAGTCTTTCTACCATTAAACAGCTTCATTCTTCTTTTAATAAATGTAGTGCCATTGTTGGACAGCTCAATTATAAGCAGTTTTTGTTTTCTGTTAGCTAAGTTAGGACAGCTGTCAGCTTGCCCTAAAGTTAAGGGTTTTTTTTGTAAAGGTTTTTCTGTTATACAACGTTTCTATCTGTAGATGAGTTAAGATAACACACTTAGGAACTGTAATAGCTTTTGTCCTAACTGTGGTCCTAACTAAAATGACCATGGTTACCAAACAGATAGGATCTTAAGATTTTAAAGTTATGATCTTTCTGTAATATGCCCCCAGAAATCAAGTTAATGACAAAATCATATAGACATAACCATATAGAGTGTGTGACCCCTGTGAACAAAACCAGGACCCCCTCCTCACTCCCCCATCTCACCACCAAAATAACCGAGAGTTCCTCACACAGGTGAGTGGGCTGGACAAACCACCTGTATTAAAAACACACTCTCATCTCACATTTGCACCAGACCAAAGAGTATGGAATCACCAAGAGGCGACTCTCTATTGCGATTTGGGAAACAGCTACTAGATGCTGCTAGTGTCACACGGTGGCCATTTTGGAATAAAAACTCCAATAGAACAACAGCATACTGTATTATAAAAGTCTGTAAAATAAACTAATAAAAGTGCTGATGATTGTGATAGTAAGTGTGGTATCGTCATCTTCCAGGTTGCATATCAGCTTTAATATGCTTTTTAAATAAATAAATAAATAAAAAAACAGTTGCTCGCCATTGCGCGAGCAATAAGATCCAAGGGAAGGCCGATCGCTTTCACTCCAAAATGGTGGAATCGCTGGGTTGTTGCTTGGCGCTGCTGTTGCAATGGAACGTTCTATTAAATGTCGCCTCTTGGTCATTCTAAGCTCTTTGCCCAGACACGTTCTTACAATCACTCCTTATTTAAAAAAAAACAACTTTGTGCATTTATAAAGTGTGCCCACATAATGCCCACATAAACACGCCAGGTAGACAGTGAAAAACTCATATCCGCAACTAAGACACATCTTCTGTCAACAATGCATAGTTGAGTGTGAATAATTAACTTCATATGCCAATGAGCTGAGCTGTTAGTTATTACAGCGCCAGATAATCAGACTCGGCGTGGGCTGGACGGCACTCCCTCAGGCCAGCTGGAGAATTGAGCACTTCCATACTGCCCGGCTGACAGATCTAATCAGATGCGTTTGACAGTAAGAAGGTTCATGCGCTTCAGTATAAGATGACTGTGCTGGAAAAAGTGGAGGAGGAGCAAAGACAGATTAAGAGTATTTCTCAACCGCCTGCGCTGTTACCTTTTTGTTAAGGTTCATGTTCTCCATCTTGGCCTTGAGCAGCTTCATTTTGCCCATTGTGATGGAGTTTTCTAGCGACTGCTGCTCTGAAGAAGTGCTTTCTTGTTCCTCCTCCTCCTCTGCGCGCACATTTCGTACAGAAGCACCACTGAAAGCACACGAAAGGAGAAACTCTGATTATTTGTGTTTAATAGTGCTGATGGTTGTGCTTGCTGATTGTTTTACATACTGTATATATTCACTTTGAAATGTGACAAATATTGAATTAATGGTGATGATCAATTGGAGAGGAATCACATCATTCAGTTCAGTGATCGCTCTAATGGACATTTCATAAGTTATCAGACCTCTTTAGATACATTTGGCCCAGACAAGCAGGACTTTCACAGATACTTGTAAGTTAGAGACTACTTTAATAAAAAATTAAAACATTTATTGAAGGATGATCATAATTTGATTGCAGTATTTTCGGATGCATACATAAAAGAAGAAAACAAAAAAACTGATCACTAAATTATATGAATGCATACAAAACAGTAAGACTCATTCATCTAATTACATAAAACAAAAATGGGAGAAAGAGTCAAACCAACAAATAACAGAGGAAGACTGGACAGTTATGTGTGTCATACATGTAAAAACCACAAACTCAAGAGCTTGGAGAGAGTTTGGATGGAAAAATCTGATGAGGTTCTTCATAACTCCTAAACTGTCTGCATTGCGTACAGGTGTTGAAAGTTTGGGCTCTTGTTGGAGACAATGTGTAACCTCAACGGCAAACCATTTTCACGTTTTTTGGGCTTGCACAAAAATACAGCCTTTCTGGTATGAAATAGCGACTGAAATAAAAAGATAACTGGAGAAGAATTGGACTACTCATTTATTACATTATACTATTACATTATACTACAAAAATTATTCCAACTATTGACAAATACTTAATTCAAATCCTTTTGGTAAGTAGCAGAAAAGCCATAACTCGAAAATGGTTTCAGTCTGATCCTCCATCAAGGGCTCAATGAATAGGAATTGTAAAGGAAATACACTGTATGGAGAGACTGACTTTTAACCTAAGATTTGATTCAAAAAAGTGTATTAAGTACTAGCAAAAAAGGTCTGAATATGTCATGGTAAACAATTTGTGATAATGTATGTCAAATGTATTTTGACTTGATTTTGTAACCCTTATGACAACCGCTATGTACTTTGTGTTTTGTTTAGATTTTTCTTTTTTTATAAAATAAAAAAAGTAAAAAAAAATTTTTGACGATCAAGTACTAGTTTGTTTTACAAAACATTGTACTTTCATTTTATGTTGTATATTTATTCTATCAACAAGCACACTCTTTGCTTTATTTGTGGTTAATAGTGCTAATAATTTAACTTTTTTATTTTTTCACATTTATACATTTGAAATTTGCTAAATGTCGAATTAACAGTGCTAATAACTCATTCATTCATTTTTTTTCAGCTTAGTCATTTTATTAATCAGTGGTGGCCACAGCATAATGAACCACCAACTCATCCATCGTATGTTTTACGCAGCAGATGCCCTTCCAGCTGCAGCCCAACACTGGGGGACACCCATACACTCTCATTCACACACATACACTACGGTCAATTCAGCTTCCGTGTCGCCCAGAAAAAATACAACATATGGTAATGACAAGAAGTTATTTTTTAACAAGCAAAATAATGGGGTAAGCAAAATAAACCCACTGTGCCACCATGATGTCCCAGTGCTGATAATTGACTAGCTTTAGATAATGTTTGAGGTTATGATTATTTTACAATACATTTTACATTAATTTTTGTTTCTTTGATATAAAAAAAGAAATCACACACACTTTTGGACCAACCCTTAGATTATTTTGGTTTTATAGTGCTATTAATTTTCCTTTTTTTCATATTAATATTCACTCTGAATTTTGCTAAATGTTGAATAAACATGGCTGATAATTTACTAGTTATTTTAAATAATGTTTGAGGTTATGATCATTTTACAATGCATTTTACATTCTACAATAATTTACAATCAATTGTGTTTCTTTGATATAAAAAAAAAATCACACTCACTCTCTAGAACAAACTCTTAGATTATAACTGTTTAATAGTGCTGTTTATTTCCTTTTCTTTTTTCACACATATTAATTTTGAATTTTGTGATGACACAGTGATGACAAATTACTAGTGTATTTTAGATAATAGTTAAGGTTAGGATTATTTTACAATAAATTTAACATTCTACATTCAGTTTACGTATCCATAAACAAGCGCACTACAGAAAAAACTCATTGTGCCGGGTGTATGATAGAGCCCTATAAGGCACAAGACATGTTTGGCATAATTTGTTGCTATATTCAGAACAGCGCAACCCTAATTTTTAGGGGTGTGTTGGTCTGAAAAGGAGGTGTGTTAGGGTGAATTGCTGGCGCGTTACTATTTTGAGGAACTGAAATAGATCGCGCCACAGACCAACTCAAAGTCCAGCGCAGAGCAGTTAATCATGCGCCTATGCAGGTCCAAACGCTTACACATTGCTTAATACACACAGGATGTACAGCAATAAACAAATATCTTTCATATGAAAACAATTAAAGGATTAAAATATATATTTTTACATAAATATAAAAACCATTGCCTCCATGCCTTTTTCAGTTTATTCATGACATTTTCCTTTGGTATAATATTATTATAAGTAGTATTAATTATTATATGCATATTTATATTTGTTTTAATAAAAACAACTTTAGACTTGTCCACCTGTTGAGTTGTGATGTATGCATCACCATATGGGGCATAAGAATAAGGACGAGTGTTTGGATATAACTCAGTTTTTTGACCACACTTCGTTAATATTGTTCATTTATTTGTTTGCTGGAAACTAGAACTTAATTTAGAAATAGTTTTAAAATAAATCTTTTTGGTTAAACTAAATTAAATATGTAGGCTAACGGATGACTTCAGTGGAGTGCGTACAACACCGTTTTTTATCCACGATAGTAAAGGAGTAAAGTAAAGAGTAAAAGTAAAGAGAAAGTAAAAAGGCCGAATGGAGGAGGCTCGTTCTTTATCCTCGCTGCAGATGGTCTGTTTAACTGCTTTCTCGCAAGTAAAGCATTCGATTTTTTTCACTTACAAAGTCCGCCATGTAAATAGCAAATGTGCCATTGCATTACACAACTGACTCTTAAAGGGAATGGGAGTTGAGACTCTGATTGATATTAATGCACGTTATGCTCAAAGCACACCCATAACTCATTACGAGAATAAGTACAACCTTGTTAGACCATGCACTGGGGCGCAAACTGTATTTTCTTTCCTTAAAATATAGCAAAAGTGGATTTGGACATGCCCTTAATGCTTTTGCGCCATGCACTTTAGACTTCACGTCTAGATCATTCAAATAAAGCCCTTGCATTATTTGTGTTTAATAGTGCTGTTCATATTCCTTTTTTTTTACATTTATATTAATTTTGATATTTGCTAAATATTGTATTAACAGAAATGATAAATTACTAGTGTATTTTAGATAATAAATAAGGTTAGGATTATTTTAAAATACATTTTAAATTCTACATTCAGTTTACGTTTCTTTGATGTGTAAAAAAAAAAGATTTATTTACCTTATTAGTGTTTAATAGTGCCGTTTCTTTTCTTTTTTCCCATTTACATTTATTTTGATATTTGCAAATATTGAATTAACAGTGATGATAAATTACAGTGTATCTTAGATAACAGTTTAGGTTAGGATTTTTTAACAATACATTTAACATTCTACATTCAGTTTATGAATTCTATAAGCACACACTAGGACAAACTCTTAGATTATAGTGTGTTTAACAGTGCTGTTCATTTTCCTTTTAAATTTACTAGATGAATGCCATTTTGGATTCATGAGTAGAGTTTTACGAAAAAGTCTCATCTGCTGAAAAACCTCAGTGGTTCACAAAGGCCTGTGGTTAGTGAAGCAAAAAAAAGCATCTGGTTATAACACTGCATATCTGTCAGATTATTAAAATATAATTAAAAATAAAACATGGATGTTCTTGTTACTTTCATTTTCTGTGTAAAACAAAAAATGTTTGACAATAGGCTTTTTTCCTATGAAGAGGATGTATGCGTCATAATGACAGCTGACTGACACACCAAAAGCTGTAAATCATGCTTGAAATCTGGAGTTTGTCATCTCTGTGTCAAAATGAAACAAACAAACAAACAAAAAAAGAAAGAAATTTACTGAATTTACCATTTAGCGAGTAAAATGTCACTGCGGTGCTGTCTGTGAGTGAAAGAAAAAATAAATAATAATAATAATAATAATAATAATACACACATATATACATACATTCATACATTGTAATTGACCAGAAGCCACATTTGAAAACACTCATGACTTGTACTTATACTGAGCAGAGCAAAGACGGTTGAAGTTTTGCCACAAGATGGAGACAGAGACCGCATAATAAGCCCTTAGAGGAGAAAAACTAACGTAATTTCCAACTTCAGCTGATTAAATCATTATTAAACTGGTAAGTGACATTCTAAGTCGATTTTTCTCTTTTGTATGTTGTAGTGCTGTATGTATAGTCTGGTAGTGTTTCTGGTAGTGTTTGCTTTGCTTTGGCTTTGATGAAGACTATACAGTGTTATATTTGTGTATTAAAATATTTGTAGACTTCCAAAGAAATTATAAAAGCACTGTATATTTTATTTGTACAGTATTGTTGCTCTTTATATTTTTGAAAATGCACTCCCTTACAAAATCATCTTGACGTATCTAAAATTATGAATTCTTTCCAAATAGACTTAATCATTTCATCTCTTAAAATTATACTCCATGTCACAATATGTATTTTGTTTTCAGGTTTTTGCAATATCGTACAGCCCTAACATCATTTAGTGTTTCTATTCAATCTTAAGGTTTGACAATGTCAATATTGTGTAATTCTATTAGGTGTGATGTTGCAAATTTTACAATATCTATATTTTAAATGAATAATATAAATATATACATGTTCAATTAAGGTTTGCCAATGATATAACTTAGCAAATACATTTGTGTGCTAACTAATATATATTTATAT
>CAIGQZ010032254.1:3393148-3417563 GCA_903798205.1 Danio tinwini | reverse complement strand
TTTTTTTTAATACAACAGTTGTGTCTGGCAGAATATCACACATTAGCTATCAGCTAATCAAATTCAAGAACCAGTAACAGCACTCGACCAGCCTCTTTACCCTTGTGTATTACTCCACCCACATACAGCAACAAGCTGAGGACACTCTTCAGTTTGACAAATATTCCTGCTGTTGGGCAAACATAATGTACTTTTGAGGCTTTTTTAGTTGAGAATGTTGTTGTTTAGATTGCAACTATGCATTTTATTTATAAAGATAGTGCCTATTGTTAAATATTTATAACTTCTAAGAGACAGAGCGTCGGCGGCCATTAGCCTGTCTTTGAGCAAAGGCGGTTGACGTCGTCTATGATGGTGACAGGACTGCATAATAAGCCCTTAGAAGATTAAAACGCCTTAATTTCGAACTACAGCTGATCAAATCATTATTATACTGGTATACTGATATTCTAAGTCTATCTCTCTCTTTTGTATATTGTATTATACCATATAATTTTAGTGTATTGAGTGTAAGGTGGGACTCATCAGGAACATGTGTTGTGTTGGCAGAAAGAAGGAAGAAATGCCTGCATATGTTTAGCTTTTTTCCTTATCGCAAACACAACAGCAATCTGGTAGTGATTGCGCTGCTTTTTTCAGGGTTAATTATTGTGATATCCCGATTGCAACAGAGAAATATTGTGGACTGTAATAGACTAATACTGTAAGGAGATATCTCTGTAGACAAAGGGCATTTCATGTCAGGTTCAGCCTTATAATTTAAAAAAATCACCTCTTTTGTCATCACTTTAAACATTACGCTAGAATCATTCAAACACTAGCTGTAAAATGACGTTGGTGAATTAGTAACGGCTTTTGCTGTTTTGAAGTCAGCTGCAGATGTGAATGAATGGTGGAAGAAAGTAGTTCCTAAAACAAAAGGGTTTTTAGACTATTCGTGTTTGATTTTCTTTTTTATACACACGATTGTGCTGTTAAACTGTTGTATATATGCAATATCACACTTGTAACAGTGCGATATGGCTGTATATCAGCACTAGTGGGACACTAAGGAATTCGGCCTGCGGTCAACGCACGCCTCCCACCAGTGCTAATATACAGTCATATTGCACTGCTACTTGTGTAATATTGCTCATATATATAAATAATGAATCCATATACAACAGTTCTATTCCATTTGATACATATGTAATAAACTGCAATGTTTGCAGGTACATGCTGAAGTAGAGCTGTGCGATAAAATCGGTATCTACATTTGGTGACCATATTATATTGTCAATATTAACAGAAAAAATATTCGGTATGTAGTTTCTGTATGAAGGCAATAGCTTTACTAAAATGTGTCTGCTAAGTGCGTGCCTTGGAAGCAATGGCAATAAGCTTAGGGTGCAAGTTTCCAATGAAGGCGAGGGACATATGATGTGCATATGGGAGTGACGCGCACATGTTGTGCAAGTGGCACGCATGCGAACCGCGCACATTTTCCAGACACACCTTGTTGAAAACATCTGAATTTTTCAGAATGCCACAAGCACAGCGCAATTCATGCAAGTAGAACTAACCAATCTGCTACAGACTTTTTATGGAATATACACATTTCATTAATAACGGCAGACTAATTACCCGAGACAAACACAGAGCACACAAACACTGCAGTGCTTTTTACTTTTCTCTATAAACTTGCATCGGAGCTGCAGCAATGGTTTGTCTGTTAGCCATTCTCTGAGAAAACAGTTGATGATCTCCTAGTTACAGAAAGATGGCAGGGGAGCGCGAGCGCAAAATCCAGTGTAAATGGTCAAGGAATCAACGCACTTGTGCTTGTCACTTCAGGTCAGAACAACACATGCGAAAATGAGTGCCGTATAGCAGCAGTAAGAAGATTGTAAATAAAAATTGATGTAAGGATGTCATCAGAGTGGCTTTTTGGTTTCTTTTCTTGTACATCTCAGCCACTAGCTCCCCATCTGAATTTTTTTAGCTTAGGGGGTAATATAGTTCAACTTTACAATTTGTAATGTGCTTGAATAATGATAGTTAAATCCTTTAATTGAAAGTTTAGATTTGATTATCATAAATTGTGTTGTTGGCAGAGTTTGAGGGTTACTGTATCATTATTATTCACACCTTAAAGTTTGCTTTGAATTACTTAAAGTTAACGCTTTACCATTGCACACACTTTGTAACATTTTATTAATGAAGTTTGAGTCTCTTTAACACTTATGGTTATTTTATTACAGAGTTCAGATATTGTTTAAATATTTTTGTTTTTGACTATTAAAACTATTTGCCTTAGTAATGTTGGTAAATAAAAACAAAATGGTTAAATAAAAAAAATCCTAATATTCCTAAATGTATTGTTAAAAAATATTCAATAATTACCTATATTGAATGATATAAAACATAATATCATGACTTTTTTTTTTTGGCAATATCGCCCAGCCCTATGCTGAAGCATATCTTTATTGATAAAACAGCATGACACATGAAAACAGTAGCTCTGAAACATCTGCTTGCAGATACAAAAAGGGGAAGCAGAGTGCAGTGCGCATGCAGTTATTCCTCTCAACGAGTCATTTCTCTTCTTTGAACTGACCTCAATGATTCAGACACAGGTGTGAGTGTCCCATCTCCCCGATCCACCACGCGGAAGAAATTGAGCTGGTCTCCCTCGCGGTACACCAGGAAGGTGACCTGTTTATTAGGCAGAGATTTTTCCCACATCTCCTCTCTCCCGGCATCAAGGCAGTCGCTGATATCCCGCACAGAGTCATCTGTCACTGTCACTGCAGGTAACCAGAAGAAGCAGGATGCAGGTCACGCTAATCGATAGCAGACTGTTAACTAACTATGTGCTTGCAATGATAATGAACAGTGCTTTTTTTCTTTCCTTGACCTCAAAAACATTGCACAACAGCACATAGGAAGGATCTGAAAGTTGCAGCAAAGCCAGCTTGCACTGCAGAACTCTGGTTTAGACTTTCAAAGGCAGTCTAAAGCGTTCTCAGTGGTTTACCCTCATTATATTTTCATGCGGTTTAGAGTTGCAGAAACTTTCATGTGTAGAGTTACATAATCTGAGAAAAACAATGCTGAAGAGCGATTGCAAACATGTTGAATTGACCATAATATACACTGCCTGATTAATAATTATGCAAGCAAATGCAAGTTATCAATATGTGTCCTACTTGTTATATGTTTGCTAACCATTCTTAGTCTTACTAATGTAGTGTATAGCTTTTTATGTCTTAAAGAGACAGTTCACCTAAAACTGAAAATTCAATTACTCACACTTGTCACAAACCTGTCTGATAGTCTTTTAAAGATACCCATACTATAGAAGTAACCAGTTTCTGACATTTCTCGAAACATCTTAATTTATGTACAACAAAAAAGGAAACAAAGTTTTGGAACCACTTGAGGGCGAGTAAATATTCTGTAGATTTTTGTTTATGTGTGAACTATCCCTTTAAGGGTCTTTGATTGGACCTTATTTAAGTGATTAATAGGTTTCTTGCTTGTTAGTAAATATAGAACCATTTTTTAAGTCTTATTTTGTATTAAAGATAGAAGATTATTATTCTAGTATAACAATTACAAGATTCATTAGACTCAAACTGTGAAAGAAGGCTTCATTTACACACATTAGTTGACAACCAATTGAGCTAAACTCCATTAACAGGTTTATTTATAGACACTTTACTTAATTCCAATGAGCAATTTTCTGCTTTTTTGGCCAGGCAATGCAAATATAGCTAATATTATTACAATTATTTATATATATTAAACAGTTTCAACAGACATTTCTCTATTTTTGATTCATCATACTTCTCGTCTTTCTTTGTTACTTGCATTTAACTCTATTCGTTTCCAAGCTATAAATGAATAATGTAAATACATTAAAACATATTACAAGTACAAATTAATAAATATTGTAACATCCAGGCAGCCATTTTGAAAATGTAAAAAATGTATGTTACAAATATAATATTAATTTAATTTATAATATAATAAAATGTATATAAATTAATATTTTAAATTAATACTTTTATATACAAGTCAGCATGAAACATATCTCTTGTAAATACATAATGTATAAATGATCTTTAATTATTTATTTATTTTTTATCCAAATCAATCTACAAATTTCTCTGTGGTCTTCTGGTTCAATTAAATCCTTTTTTTATCAACTACATTAACAAATATTGAGCAAACCCCACCCAATATATTTGTAATTTCCAATAATTCATTAATCACATTTTTATTACAGGCAATCCATTCACTAACAAGTCACAACATGAAATAAGTGATATGTCACTTCTTCCAATAAATTTGCAATTTGCAATTACAGAGCCCCTATTATGGGTTTTTAAAAATGACCTTCCATGTAGTGTGCAACACAGCTCTTAGTGAAGTGAAATATGCAGCTAAAGCTTTAATCTGAAAGTGGACAGTTTTTTAAAACTATTGATTCATCTATAAAAGAGTCGACTCATAGTGGTTTAAATGAATCGTCTTGATAACGAGTCTTTAGCCGTTCCGCCGTGACGTCGTTACGAAACATAATGGTTGCGCGAGAGACTCGACAAAATTCAAACCTGCGGCGCAGCCCACTAACACAGCAGCAAGACGCTCATGAAGACGCTGTGTTTACCTGGATATTATTGGAAGTATGAGGGAAAGGAGTCGTTCAGAAATCTGCACGCTTACAATGGGCGATCTATCACTACACAGCTTAGTTTCTGCCTCCATCTTGTAATGGACGGACAAGACACCAGGGGTGCAGGCAAAATAAGGACAAATTATTAGGTACACCGGCAGGCTGCTGAACGCTGGGCTTCGGGCTGGTGAGCAGCACTGAAAAGGCTTGCGAATGGAGAGCGGGAGCCCACAGAGATAGCTTGTCAGAGGACAGAGGATGCTACAATCTCCGGGCTGGGATGCGATCGTTTAGAAAAGCAGAGTACAGGTAAGCTCTTAGAACATATAGCAGTTCATGGACGAGGTGCCACAGCAATGATTGCAAATAGAAATGATCTACATGTTTTGTTACTAGTAACCGCGTGTACTGTATCAGGTTTACTCCTTATATTCTCATATCGCGTCTAATGCAACGTTGTAAACGCGACGCGTGCTGCTTTGTTTACAGATTTAAATGCTTTTGTGAGCTCGTTCCACTGCCGTTTGTCAATGCTATGGCCACTGTTAGCTGATCCTACACACGTGCAGCGGTCAAGGTTCAGAATAGTTCAGCTTTTGCTGCTGTGTGGATTAAAACTGAATGTGTGTCATACTTAACAAGAGCAATATGCTAGTGTTTAACTGCACTACTTTCGGCGCTGAGGTGTCTGAATAACACTGTTGAGAACCGGGTACTGTTTACTGTGGTGTTAGTATGTTTACTTTGAAGCGTGCTTCGGGCAAGCGTTGCGATCGGATTCTATACCAATGCTGGCGGCCTGCGGGCTTGATAAACCGGACTGGGCATTTTACTGTCTCGCGCTGAACGCTGTCGGCCAGTGGCAACAGGCTGTCATCGGTCCAATCAGTGCAGATTAGCTTTGCGCTAAGCAGGGGTTTGGGAACAAATGAATCGCTGAACGATTCATATGGGAGTCGCTGGGATAATTAGGTAAAAATAAATGCATATTATAAGACCATGAACGTGTCTTTGACCTTGCATACATATCAGTATGTTGTTGGAGACCCATAAAACCGAAATATGATCCTTTTCAATGTGTAATAGGGGCTCTTAAAATTTCCAATGCAAATTTAGTTTTTCTACTTCATGAAGAGGATGAATAATACACAAGGCTATAGAGATACTTTTTTTCTGTATAAAGTCAAAGACTACAGAATACACAAGAGATGTCACTCGTATGGTTTTAAATGGGGAAAAGTGTAATGGTCAATATGGTGAACGAAGCACCGCCTACTAGTACGGGAGTTTCTCCGAGGGAGTAGCTCGGTTCAGAAGTGTGCTTTTACGACAGTTTTTGTGTAATCTCAGTGAATACTTGCTTCACAGACATAAGAAATATATCCAAATGAAGCTTAAAATCTCTGCTTTTTTAAGTGCACTTAAAAAGTTTTTTAGTTTTGTAATCTGTATGAAACGAATGCGAGGTACAGTCCATCCTGTCAAAATCACATGACAGCAATTACTCAAATGCCCACAAACTTGTTAACAAAGACTTGCTGTTATTTCTGGAGAAGATTCCCCATCAAGACCAAGTTGTGAATTACTTCTAAAGACCAGCGCAATCTGATGAAGCATTATCCAGAGGATGATCATGTGTAACAGCATTAAATGAGGTTGGTGTCGTGATCTTGTTCTTATCGAATGTACAAGCGCATTAGCCCGGACAATTAGCTCGGGATTTAGTTTGATCTGAATGTTTAGAAACAAAGCTTATGAGACGGTTGTTTCATTTTAATGGTGATTCCAAATATGTAATGTAATTGTGAGCCTGCCAAACAGTTTTGGAGAATTTGATGTTTCCCCATTTAGACAGAATGCCCGAGCATACTGCCTGAGAGGCGTTTCAAAGATGGCTGCCGAGTGAAATTAATTGCCTTAAAGCACAGATTATGTTAATAATGCAGTGACCTTAGAAAGCCATGTATCATGTATAACAGACATAATTTGACAGAGTTAATACACAAAGAGCAGTGATGGCATTTAAACTGGCAAACAAGATTCAAATGTATTGTTATTAAGCTGAAAGCAAACCAGGGTTTTACAAATACGCACAATGAAACTATTAGGACAAACTACCCTGGGTAAAATATAAAGTGTCAAATATGAAGCCAGCGTTACATGAACCTGGCTTTCACAATGACACTTTCAACAGTAAAAATCCCAGAGAAAACGCACCTCGTCTAGTGTTTACAGGTCCTCCTCTCATGGCGAGCACCAGCTTGAGTGTGCAGCCCTCTGTGATGCTGAAAAAAAACAAGCAGAGAAAAAACTCATAGCATAATAAACCCAAAACCGACACAGTCTATACAGTTCTGCCTTTATAAATATTTGCTTCACTTCAGATCTGAGGCACAACGAGCCATCCAGCCACACACACTCTCTTCCCAGAAAGCATCCATGTGGATCATTAATGGACGAGAATTTGACAAATCTGCCGTCTGTGAGTTCCAGACTGAGCAGGATGCTCAAGAGAAAAGCGGATGCATTTAAAGGAAAATCTCACCCAAAATGCATTGTTTACATGTCTTCGTGTTGATCCAATCATTTTCATATTGTTTTCTCCCTTTCATTGAGCATATAAAGAGAAGTTTTTTTTTTACTACAACTAAGTTGTTCTACTGTAAATGAGATTTGAAAGCCATGATGCAAAGGTTTTTTTTTTATGAATAACTACATAAATATCACATTGTTGGTCAGGTAAAGCAACCATAAGGCTTTAGAAGACAACGAATACAGTGTCATGAGTAAAAGGAATTACTTTTCATAATACATTTATTATTTCTTTTGCCCTTAACAGGTCTTAGTCACAATATAACAATCAGAAACTGATGTTGAATGATAACTGATCAATCTTTTTAGAAAGACTGAGGTTGTTAATTGGTTGTACAGTATGTTGTTGTTGCAGAGTTTTATACAGCCCTTCTGTAATTTTTTTCTACTATTCTATTTTTTATTTCCCAAATTAGGTTTAACAGAGAAAGGATTTTTTTTCACAGTATGTACTATAAAAAAAAATTCTTCAGAAGAATGTTGTATTTGTTTTATTTCAGCTAGAATAAAAGCATTTTTTTTATAAAAAAAAAACAAAACATTTATGGTCAATATTACTAGCCTTCTATTTTTTCGATTGTCTAAAAAATAAACATGATTTGCCTAATTACCCTGACTTGCCTCTAAATTGCACTTAAAGAAAGTGGATTGATAGCGGATTGAAATTTGCTTTAAATGTAGAGTGTGTTTTTAAAAACGCAAAGCAGAAATTATAACTTATTAAAAGGTTACAACAATTTGGAGTGAGTGAAGATATTTCGGAGATGGTATACAAGAATTTGGTTCAAATTGTTGGGAGTTTTAACATGATTGCATAGTATGGATTGTTTTCAATCAAGGAAAAGCAAAAACTGCGTAGTGTAGTAAAAATTGACAGTGCACTTGTAGGTAAAGCACAAAGACAGCTAAACAAATTTTATTCAATGAGAACTAAACAGAAAGCATGTGCCATTATTAAAGATTGTTCCCATTCCTTAATTATAAAATTTCAGCTCTTGCCATCAAAAATAAGTTTTAGGCAACCTCAAGTAAAGAGAAGCGTGTATTAAATGTCCTTTGTGCCGATTGCTATTAGAATTTTAAATACTGGGTTTTAAGTATGAATAGGGTTTAATTGAGTTTTTAATGTGATTTATGTGATGATATTGAATGTATTTGTGTTGCCTGTTTTCTGTGAAATGTATGATGTGAACGCTGAAGTGGTTTTGTAGTGAAGCAAAGCATAAATTTTCACTTGCACAATAAAGAAAGAAAAGTTAAAGCTGAATACTATATCTTTTAAAAAAAATCTAGTAAAATATTATGTACTGTCATAGTGGCAAAGATAAAATGAATCAGTTATTAGAAACTGTTTATTAAAACTATTGTTTAGAAATGTGTTGAAAAAAACTTTTTTCTGTTATACAGAAATTGGGAAAAAATATATAGGAGGGGGGTAATAATTCTGACTTCAGCTGTATACGTCATATACATATCTCATGCAGAAAAACTACATAACCCATAATACTGTGCAGTATTTCCTACAATCAGAGTGTTGCAGCAAGAAAAGCTTGCCAAAAGACATCTTTAGCTTTGCCCACAAGTTTTTGGATGTATATGTTGAAAACAAATTATTATTATCCATAAACACATGCACATAGATATAATTGCATACTTCTTATTAATTTGTCCAGCAGTGCTGAAAAGCAGAAAACATCTGCTCCACAGGCCAAGCCTGAAAACTGTATCAAAATTTTACAAATGTTGCATGTTTTAAAAATAGTGTTTTTAAAAATGTTTAAAAAAATTTACCAACAAAATAGAAGCTTGTTAACAATGAATGTATGTGAATATATAAGTGCTTAACTGGCATTTTAATAGTTACAAAGGGAACTGAAAGTTGAAAATGTAACTAAAATGTATGTTGTTTGCATTACCATGACCAAATGATCCCATAAAATAAAATCCAAATATCCATAAGTTTGCACAAGGGTTCAAGTGAATGGAAAAACTTTGCACTGAATGTTGCTGAAGAAAATGGTCTGGCAGTAACACACATTTATGCTTTCATTTTATGGAAAAAAAATGCTTGACCTTCAAGCAAAACAACTCAGTTTGTGTTCTACAAAAGTAAGAAAGAATTTGGAATGACTTGAGCATGAGTAAATGAAATGTATCGGTGACCTTGCCAGGTTCAGCAAAACGTGACAATTGAAAATACTTGCTATAATCAGGTTTCTCACTTCAAGTCAAATATCAAATTCCCTGGCTTTTCCCCGACTAAAAAAACTCAATTTCTATGACCTAGCCTAGCCACCTATTTTTGACTTAAGAGCAGTGCAAATTCTGTTTTCTTTTTACTCTGATTGTTTTTAGCCATTTCCCAGTGTTGAGTTGCGGCAGGAAGGGCATCTGCTGCGTAAAACATGTGCTGGATAAGTTGGCGGTTCATTCCGCTGTGGCGACCCCAGATTAATAAAGAGAATAAGTCAAAAAGAAAATGAAACTAATTTCCATGACTTTTCCAACCTTTGTGGGTTTTTTAGTTTTTCCAAAACTATTCCAAGACTTTTCCAGGTTTTTCATGATCGTACAAACCCTGAATAGGTCTTCTGCAGTATTTGTGATGATTGGGATGCAGTTCAACAGATGACTCATTAAAAAAAATCTACCTTGTGCCTCTTGTTCAAATGATCAACTAGAAGTCAAGTTATAGTTTGTTGCTCTTACAATTGGGATTGACGGCAAGACTTTTGTCAGTACTTATTGTTTGTAAGCACATTACCTTGATCAATGTGAAAAATGTAACAATCTAAATGTGAAAGTTTTCTTGCTGATCTATTGGCTTTAAAATTATTCAAGTTCTTCGCACTTTAAATTTCAAAAATGTTTGCTGTCATTGTTTTACCTTAACGTAGGCTATCGTCAGTGTTTTACTGATGTAAAATTGTTGACAGTGTGCTTGAATTCTTAAAAGTTGAAGATTTTTTATATAATTTATTTTATTTAGGACACATTTGTCAAGACAACTGACAACTTTGTTTTTTAAAAAATGGCAAAAATATTTAAGAGGTTTTAAATAAACAATAGCATAATATAGCATACTTTATGATTATGCTTTGTATTTCTTTGGCTCTGTCAAAACCACCACATCAAACTTCAGGTTACTCTTTTATAAAATAGTAGTAAATCGCAATTTAAATCATAATATTGGTCAGAAAAATCGTAATTAGATTTTTTTTTCAAACCATGCAGCCCTAATTATAAAGGTTTAAAACCACTTGAAGGATATTAAATAGTGAGTAAAGTTTTATTTTTAGGGGCTAAACTATCACTTCAAGCGACTGCCATTTGACAAGCAGGAATAAAAAAATGATACTGAAAAAAACAAAAAAAAAACAAAGATGTCAAACAACACAATTAAAAATAGAAGTCCCTGATACTCTATGAATTAGACAAAAATATATATAAAACTTCCTGGCTTTTAATGTCTGGTTTAGAATGCCACGATATTCCATATATATAACCTTCTGTAGAATGCTCGATCCAAAATTAACAAACAAAAAAAGTATTGTAATCTTACCTGTAATCATGTAAGCAGTACTCATCTTCAAGCTCCATACCATTCCAAATCAAATGCTGCTGAGACACCGGGATGCCTGTGGGTGAGCGAACATATGTCATACACAAGGTGAGCACATATAGACATCTTTTATAATACAAACTACAATAAACATAAAACCACAAGCAATTACAGCAGCAAACAAAAGAGCAACTGCAGAACAGCAGGTGCATGAGGTCAACATTTGACTGCAGTTAATGCTTGACCAAGCGGAATGTTTCTGAACTGCGATCATTGAAAGGAAAAAAAAAAAAAAAGAGAAAAAACATCTGGTTGTTGAGTAGTAAAAAAGTTTTGGATTATTATTAGGCACAGATTTTAAGGATAACTAAAGAAAAATAAAACATGTATACTGTCCGAACAGCTCAATGATACAGAACGCTTTAGTTAAGATATCATGGTGGAGATGAAAAACTGATAGCAACGTGCATGAATTAGTAAACCAATAAAAAAACTTGCCATGTGTCATGTATATGTACTGGAAAGATTTCAGATCTAGATGTGGCCACAAAAACACATTAGTGGCTTCGAAATTATTACTGTGCACAAAACAAATGCTCAATTCATTTTCCTCTTTGATGATGTTTCATGCTGTTATTTGTTTTTTTCTTTACTTTAATCTTTAAAGAAATGTCCAACTTTAGAAACAGCAGAACATTAGAGTGAGATCATGCTCACAAAGCTTCCAATTCTGCATGGTTTATTCTTTTGATATTAACAGAATTTACACTACTGTAAGGACTTGGGGTTGGTATGATTATTGTTTTTGATGTGTTTAAATTAAGGCTAAGGCTGCATTAATTTGATTAAAAAAATAACATTTTAAAAAAGTAATACTGCAGTATATTTAGCCTTTTAAAAGAAATGTTTTCTATTGAAATTTCAGGAAGTCATTACCTCAGCCTTCAGAGTACGGCTGAACAATATATCGTTTGAGCATCGCTATCCCAATGTGTGTAACCGCAATAGTCACATCGCAGAATTAGATGATTTATTAAAGATTGAAAGATAAAGCTATTATTTTTTTATTATTATTTGTACAATAAAGACCGTGTTATTTTACATTTGATTGTCTATTTCTGTACTTGAGTACTGTTAGACTCCAGAAAACCATAAAGCACTGTTTATTTATGTTATTTATTATACAGTTATTTATGCAGATGCACCGTATAGAAAAAGACTTGATAAACTGAGTTGATCTAAATTAATGAACACTTCCCAAATAGAGCTAATCAAAACATCTGGTGAAATTTGATTCATATCGCAATATATAAACCGCAGCAAAACTAAATATTGCAGTGTCAACTTTTTTCAATATCATTCATTATCATTAGTCCCTTTATTAATCTGGGGGTCGCCACAGCGGAATGAACCGCCAATTTATCCAGCATATGTTTTACCGAGCAGATGCCCTTCCAGCTGCAACCCATCACTGGGAAACATCCATAGTCATTCACTCACACACACTACTGACAATTTAACTTACCCAATTCACCTGTAACCGCATGTTCTTTGGACCGCATGTCTTTTGGGAAACCAGAGCACCCAGAGGGAACCCCACGCCAATATGGGGAGAACATGCAAACTCCACACAGAAACGCCGACTGACCCAGCCGAAGCTCGAAACCAGCAACCTTCTTGCTGTGAGGCAATCGTGCTACCCACTGCGCCACCATGCAGCCTTTTCCAATATTGTGCAGCCCTACTTCAGTGTCATATGATCTTTTAGAAATTATTCTAATATGATGATTTGCTAATTAAGAAACATTTATTATTATTATTATTATTATTATTGTTGTTGTTGTTGTTATTATTATTAATGCTGAAAACAGCTGTGCTCTTTAAATATTTTGTGAAAAATATTTGTTTAAAGATTATCTGATAAAATGTTTTTACAATTATTATTATTATTATTATTATTATAATTATTATTGTTATAAGTAGTAATAGTAGTAGTAGTATAAATAATAGCATAAAAGTACTATAAATATACATCTTTTGTAACAAAATGTATATTTTGCGGTCACAATTTAATGCACCTTTGCTGATTACAAAAAAAAAAAAGTGTGTTGTCTATTTATCTGTAACCTACAAGTCAGAAAAATGACATTTAACCCGTAAACCTTTTCGGTTATGCATAACTCTAGCTAGCAAACATTTCTAAAGTATAAGGAATCTTATAGGAAAAATAATGAAACTAACCAAGTTAAACGTAGACCTAGCTCTTTAAGCCTTTTTGATGCCCACCCTTCCTGTTATCAGAAATATTTACTAACACAAACAATACTTAACCACTGATCTTCTAGAAACATTTAACCATTAATGCTGTGAATACTATTCAATCAATTTAGTAAATATTCATAGAAGAAGGCCACAAGCAGAACAAATACGACTCAGATCTGCCCCCCTGTGTACATCAGATAAACCAACAACCATGTCAACTCTAAATCTAGCAAATATCTCAGTGGCCAGGATACTATATAATGCTCAAAATGCCTACATAATAACCTTTTCCTTTGTTATTATTGTTGTTCATACCTAAGACTGACAAAATGCTTGTACATGACATAAAACTAAGCTTAGTTACAATCTAAATTTTTCAGTGCCTGTGATTAAGCCAATCGACGTGCCTTTATCAGGTGTAAAGCGCAATAAGACACCAGAACGCACCCATGCAACACAAAACCGGTGTCCATTCCCAGGAGGAATAGTTTTCAAGACAGGACGAGCAAGGAGTGTGACGACAGCCTGAAGTGGTCAGAGCAGTTAGCGTATGTGTGTGTGACCAACCTGCCCATTGTTTACAGATATACCTTGCCTACTCATGCCTGTCAAACTATACACAGTCTTCATATGTGTAATCTGAAACAATCTTTAAGTCAGCATGAAATTAAGATAATATTTTTTTAGAGATAATTGCAGTATTTTATTTTATAAATGATGTATGTTTTTGAATTCAAGCAACTCATAAGCTTTATTAAAAAAGTGTCCCCAGCCTGCAACAACATCAGTTCTTATCTCTATTCATGTTTAGGGGTGTGAGACGGAATCACCTGTCACTCTTATGGGATCGACCAATAGCAAACCACATTGATACAACAATTCAATGGATAACTGATGGACAAAATCAAGTCCTGTCCTAGATGTCTTCTTGTTTGAGTAGCTGTTTTAGCTTGATATAAACCAGGGGTGCCCAAACTCGATCCTGAAGGGTCGGTGTCCTGCATATTTTAGTTCCAACAACAATTAAACACACCTGAACCAGCTAGACAATCTCTTTCTAGGTACAATAGAAACTTCCAGGCAGCTGTGTTGAAGGAAGTTGGAGTCCAACAATGCACGACATCGGCCTTCCAGGACAGTGTTTGTGCACCCCTGCAATGAACAGATGAGCAAAAACACAAGACAACTTTCCTCGAATGCTGTCGGTCCATCACATGCTACAAAACAGTGCCTATTCCAACATGACATGAGATGCATCCCAAATGACACACAATACACCATGCACATTATGGACTCAACAATGTAGAGTATGAATTTAGTGTGGTATATAAAAATTCCTACCGTTTCCCAGTTTATGATTAAAGCCCAGGGCTGCACAGTGGCGCAGTGGGTAGCACGATCTCCTCACAGCAAGAAGTTTGCTGGTTGGAGCCTCGGCTGGGTGTGGAGTTTGCATGTTCTCCCCATGTTCACGTGAGGTTTCCTCCAGGTGCTCCGGTTTTCCCCACAAGCCCAAAGATATGCGGTACAGGTGCATTGGGTAGGCTAAATTGTCCGAAGTGAATGTGTGTGAATGAGTGTGTATGGATGTTTGCCAGTGATGGGTTGCAGCTGGAAGGGCATCTGCTGCGTAAAACATATGCTATATAAATTGCCGGTTCATTACGCTGAATCGACCCCAGATTAATCTTGGTCTCATTTTAAAGAAGACACTTCTGAGATTTTACGAGGTGAAAAAAGTAAAAAAATAAAAATAAATAAAATGTATTGGCCTGTAAGTTTTTAAAAATAATAAAACAATTAATGTACATTTTATTATATTATATAAAATATGTGTTTTACAAAACCTGATTTTGCCTAAAATTAAACTATTAAAAAATATTATAATAATAAAATAAAATTATTAGCCTGAAAATTAAAGCTAAATATCTAAACAAACTTGAAGTTGGTATCTCAAATAAATGAGCTTTCAGTAAAATTTTGTTTAGTCGCAGTACCAAACATCACCACCAGACAATATATAATTTCAATTGGCAACCATATAAAGGCGCCCCCTATTTCTGTGTATGATTTAAGCAATATGAATCATTTTTTATTGCAATATTACAACATTTGTCAAGTAAACATTAAATTCTAATGTACCATGGGCATTTGATTTGAATTTAGTCTCTAAAAAAAAAAACTTCATTTAAAAACAGTATCGAGAAAACACTATGCTTGTTATAGTTGGTGGCTTGGTAATGCAATGCACCATAAACTGAGAACCTTTTTTATCATATTTAATACATGTTCAGACCATCGTTTTCTAAAAATACTGAATGTATGGTATTTTTGAGGTTTCTAACAGTTTTGTCACAAATGAATTTATAACCGTTGCTCAGTAATATCGAAAGTTTTAATATTGAAATTTTAAGCTTGTAAATTATTCTGTCAAGAATGCTTTATGTTTAATTTAGACCACAGTATTATGGTTAAAAATGCAAGTGGAAATGGTTCCACTGGTTGTAGGGTGACAGTAAATGAATTTTAATTTATTTCTTCACTTCCTACATAACAAAGCGTAGCTACTGTAGCTAGCTTAGCAAAACAGTGTTTATTAAGATGTTAACCAAACTTGTGAAATAAATTACTAAATAGTACCTGTCATGAAAACAACTGCATTCACCATCAGAATCTCCATAAGAGAATTTTGCTTACACAATCTAACATAACTAAAGCACATTTACTTTTATCTTTTTAATAATATGTAAATCATCCTGGTATTTAAAGAACACCTATTCTTTTAAATATGTGAAAATACTACTTACACTAATTATACTACAAATGTTATAAAACAGTGCATAAGTATGCGATTTGGAACAAATATAAGGACCCTACAAAACCCCTCAACATGTCCATTGGTATCTGATTGGCACCAAGATCTTATCAGCAGATCCTTCAAATCCAGTAGGATGCCAGGCTGAGCCACAGCGAATTGAACTTGAGCGCCCAATACATCCCATAGATGCTGGATGTGGAACTGGAATAAGCCTAATACCTTGAACTCATCATGCTCTTTAAACCAGTTCAGAACAATGAGTGCAGCGTACCAAAGTGCATTAGTCTGCTGAAAAAAGCAACTTTTCTAGAAACACCAGTTTTACAAAGGGCTTTACCTGACCTGCAACAACTACAGCCATGGTCACACTAGAGTTTAAGCTTGCGAAATTATGTTGTATGGCACAGCGAAAAGGGGTGAGATAAAACAAGATGATTAAACATTGATAAAGTGTATCATAGCTTTATATTATACATTTATGTACAAAGAGGTCACATCTTGATCTTCTATTGGTCTCAAGCAATTACGTGACGCGATTTTGCAGGTCAGAGTTCCCCAGGGGCAAACTTTTAAATGTATCGACATGTAAAACTTGTTGTACGAGCTTGCATTGAATGGAAGTCTATGGGGCGAAAAGAGCAGTGTAACTTCAGGTTAATACATTATACCCACAAAATTGCAACATATACTTACCTGTCCAACACATTATTATCCGAGAGTGCACCCTAGTGACACCACTTTACCAGGTAAATGGTGGACAAATCGATTCAACAAACCAGGTAACCTGCTTCCATTACTCACAGGTCCACTTTAGAACTCACATGTGGCCATTGCAGTAATTCAGTAATGTACAGGGCTGATCATATTCACTTTAATCCAAGTTTTAGGAACAACAAATAATAACTTGACTTCTAGTTGATCATTTGGTATCAGAGGTGTCTTATATAAAAGGCAAAGGCCTCTAGATGATGCTTATTTTACCAAAATAAAATATGATCATGTTTTGATTTTTAATTATTTAATTAGGATTGTAAGGTCTGACTTTGCTTAAACAAAAGTCTTGTCACTTAACAGAAATGCTGTACAGTATAGAATATAAAGTCATGGTTCAGTGGAAAAAGAATTAATATTGTGCATGACTCCCATGAGCTTGGATGACTGCATTCATACATCTCTGCAATGACTCAAATAACTTATTAATAAAGTCATCTGGAATGGCAAAGAAAGTGTTTTTGCAGGACTCCCAGAGTTTGTCAGGCTTTGGATAAATCTTCAATGCCTCCTTCTTCATCTTACCCCAGATATGCTCAATAATGTTGATGTCTGGTGACTGGGCTGGCCAATCCTGGAGCACCTTGACCTTCCTTGCTTTCAGGAACTTTGATGTGGAGGCTGAAGTATAAGATTGAGCACTATCCTGCTAAAGAATTTGCCCTCTCCTGTGGTTTGTAATGTAATTGGCAGCACAAATGTCTTGATGCCTCAGGCTGTTGATGTTGCCATCCACTCTGCAAATCTCTCACACGCCCCCCAACTGAATGTAACCCCAAACCATGATTTTTCTTTCATCAAACTTCACTGATTTTTGTGAGAATCTTAAGTCCATGCAGGTTCCAATAGGTCTTCTGCAGAATTTGTGATGATTGGGATGCAGCTCAACAGATGATTCATTGGAAAAATCTACCTTCAGCCACTTGTCCAAATGATCAACTAGATGTTATTATTTGTTGCTCTTACAACTGGGATCGACGAAAAGACTTTTGTCAGGTACTGTATGCGCAAACCCATACACAGCACAGAAATATGTTATGCACTTTGTGTTGTGACACATTCCTACAATTAGTCAAATTTAACTTTGCCAGTGTTGGCTTAAATCTGTCTGAATAGCCTTTGTAGCCCATGTATATTAATGAGCTTTGGGTACCTAACAACACCCAGTCGCTGGTTTGTGGGACTTAACTCATCTGACCAATGATGGTAATTTCTCACAACTGCTGACCAGGAATAACCCACAAACCTAACCGTTTCAGAGACACTCAGTTGCTTTGCCATCGCAAACTGGTCATTGTCAAAGTCACTCAGATCTTTATTCCTGCATCTAACCCATTGATAATAACAAAAGCTGATTGTCTGCGTTTCCTCTAATCGATGCAAAATATAATATGTAGCCTTGATGATCAAAGATATTTACTTCTTTGACCAGTCATAGTATTTTCAGCATATATCACAATAGGGAATAAAAGACTACGGGTGTATCTCAATCACCTCCCTTGATCAGTAGTCAGGACATTGATCAGGGTGTCAGCCAGTTTAAGGGCTGTCTCAATCGCATAATTCTTTGAGTGCACTGAAACATAAATCAATGCTCTCTGTGCACCCTTTACAGAAGTTTGGAAGAGAGAATTATGAATCATGTGATGCAAAGCATCAAAAATAAGAAACGAGAAATATTTTCTAAATATAATCCTATTTATTTATGTTTAACAGGAACGAACATAGCTAGATAAGTTCAGAACAATCTAGCCAACATTTAGAATTGTTTAATGGTTAAAATGTTGCTGGTAAATGAAAACAATCAAATGATCTAAATATAATGTGCTTTTAAAAACGTTGCCAAATTAATATATGAAAAATACTTGTCACATAACAGAAATAATGAACAGTATAGAATATAAAGTCATGGTGCAGTGGAAAAATAATTAATATTGTGCATGACTCTCATGAGCTTGGATGACTGCATCCATACATCTCTGCTATGACTCATATAACTTGTTAATGAAGTTATCTAGAATGGCAAAGAAAGTGCTGGGCTGGCCATTACTGGAGCACCTTGACCTTCTTTGCTTTCAGGAACTTTGAAGTGAAGGCTGAAGTATGGGAAGGTGATATAAATCTAACATTCAGTGTCCCGATGTGTAGTGAAGCAAGCTCTATGGGTCTATTTACACTTGGTCACTTTTCTGAATGGACAATCTTATTGTGAAAAGATTAAGCAAACACACACTGAACCACACCTTAAAAAACGTGATTTAAAACACATGCAAGATGATACTTATTTCACAGATATATTTTTGCTGAGACATATTCTTATGACCAAGTGTAAATGAAACAGATATTTTCATATCTGATAATGGCCCAATCCCAATTCTATTTTTGTACCCCAACCCCTTCCCCCTTAAAACCCAGTGTGAAGGGGAAGGGCTTCAAAATTTACCCCTAAGAATTGGGACTGCACTACAGCACCTGCACACGTCATCATATGTCATCGCGATCTCTTGCTTTATATGAGATCAGACGATTGCGACTGCTGATCCAGTTACTTTATTTTTTGGTATTTATCTTCAGGAAATCACTGAAGGCATATATTATGTTATCATAACAACCTAATGTGGCAATAAGATCGTAACTATACTGCAAATTTACATCATGGCCATATTCATCTATGTAAACACACCAAAAACAACATTAACATTATAGCAGACACAGTAAAAAGCTCATTCTCAGCCATCAGACTTTTTTGACAGGGTTATTGAGTGTCATCGAGTGTCAGAATGTTGTGGGACTTCTGTACAGGAGTTATTATTATGGATTATAGATAGCGAAACTTAGCGGTTTTTAATTTAACATTTTGTTTTTTGTTTACAAGCATGACGGTAAAACACAAACGAGTTATGAATATATTAAAACATGTGTTTGTTTGTTGTAAAAAATCGTAATAATGACAAAAAAAATACTAATTTGTGGATCTCCTTACTTACGGGTACAGCTATCCTGCTGTTGTGGCTAGTGTTTTTTGGGAACTTTTCTTACCCCTTATTTTCGAGTGTGGTCCTGAAAAATCTCAGTTCGAAGGGCTATCTACCCCTTCCCCTTAGCCCTACGCCTTCAAGCTAAAGAGAATTGGTAAGGGGAAGGGCTAAGGGGTAGAATTGGACCAAAATCTGATAGTAAAATCCATATCATGTCAACTTTAAACAGCAGTTTGAAAACACATTCTGTATTTAAGTTTTCCATCTGATCTCGTACTTCTTTCTGTATCTGATCCCTGAAGAAAGCACAGCGGCTTCAGCTCTCAGATGCAAAGTGTATCTGTGTATCTAAAATTAGCCACAAAAGAAGAATACTACAGAACTAAAACTAGGCTAGTCTTCACCTGTAATCCACAGGGTGGACATATTCATCTTTAATCAAGCTAACTTCTGCAGGGAAGAGTCAAAACCTCGCTGTCTAAGGAATCCTGGAAGGAAAACCATCAGCGCTTAAGACTGAAATGCTTAAACAGCGTATGCAACAAACATCTGGACTGAAAACATCCCATTTGCCTTTTTTTTTTTTTTAAGTAAAGAGCATTGTGCCAATCAAATGCACAGATGAAGAACATTCATACCTAATGTTCAGCCAGAATCACATTAAACAAACTCCATTTAAAGTCTGTTTTGTATCCGCATTTGGTGTGGTGGTCAGTTTGATGGCTTCAGTCACAAAACTCTTAATCACACCCCTCTTACTGCTAGTTTGCTATAAGGGAATGATGTGTAAAAAGAAACCGTCGCCCACTACACAATATACCATTTCACTTGAAACTGCATCAATATACCGAAATAAAAGTCTAAGCAACTTCCAGTTCACGCAGACTGTAAACCTTGTCTCCCCAACCCCAAAAAATTCTAACTTTTGTTTTTCTAATACAGCGGTTTTAACCATGCCATGCGATGCTTTATAGAAGCAGCAATTTTAGCAACTAAGCAATAACAATGGCAGCTTTGATAGTGAGGGAGAGATGCAATTTATACTCATCTCCTTTTTGATTGCTCATGTGTTGAACTAGAAAAATTCCACAGTGTTTTATCTGGAACTGCATAAATGGATCTACTAAATAAATATAACTACAGAGTGTACCAACTGTTAAGAAGAAGAAGAAGAAGAAGAAGAAGAATAAGAAGAAGAAGAAGAAGAAGAATAAGAAGAATAAGAAGAATAAGAAGAAGAAGAAGAAGAAGAAGAAGAAGAAGAAGAAACGTGGGCTTGTATATAAATGTTTAACCAAACTATTAGATTAAGTCACTAGAATTATTAAGCCTTAATAAACGGAGCAATTCCAATAGGGCCTACGCACCACCGGTGTTCAATCCCTAATAATATTAAATGACTGTAGTATTGTATTATACAACTTGCCCTAAGAAAGATGTATTCACACACCAAGCATGCATTAAACTAACAGTAAAGACTGGTTCAATTTATATTTTTTCACACAATATTGTGTGTTCTTGTGATTTTTTGTCGTGTTCCTTAAATGTACGAAATATTAAGCAGAGCTCAAACATTTTCAACACTCTCAAATAGTGAAATGTACTAAATCAGCTTTGAGATCACAGGATCAGATGACATTTTGCAATATATTCAAATAAAACTGTCATTTTAAATTGCAAAAATTATTGTTGGATTATTGTACTTTTTAAACCTCAGTTATTTAAATGTTACTGCATTAAGACATTTTATAATATTAATTTTGCTAATGCACATTGGTCATGTTAAGGTGAACAAAAAATCCATGCAAGTTAATCAACTGAAAAAAAGGTTGTTTTGGAAATCTTCGATCTGACCATTTGCTAATCATAAAAATTTTAACTTGCTAACATAAAGAAACAAAACACATTGAATATAATGAAAGTAACAAGTGTAATGCCTTTTTATATCAGAGCATTTTTTTTTGTGTTTAACGCCATGCTAGCTTCTATAGCTATTTTCATGGCAAGAAAATGTATCGCTGAAAAAAAATCTGTTAATTAAGTTTCCGTATTTTGTGATTCACAAGTGTTTTTCATTTATGATTGTAAACTGCATTATGGGACCTCTGCTCTGTTGACTTCAGATGTTGAAAATTCAACTCTACACTTTAACAAAGTGACTTCCTTATAGTTTGAAATAATATAATGTATAAGAAGTAATATATAGAGCAATAAGTCTGTAAAATAACAGAAAATGTACTGGCAGCTTATTATAAGTTTTTTTGTACCGTAATATACAACACCAACCAAGACAATAAGTAACTTTTTTTTAAATTGTCAAGGTTAAAAGTTGTTGGAAGAAATTACAATAACGTCCCTATATTGCAACTCAAAAGCATAAATAAACAGGGGACAATAAAAAAAATGAATCACAAAATATAGAAAACTGCTAATTTTACGGATATTTTTTACACTGTGGAGTTAGATTATAAGAAGATTGTACCATTTATTTTTGCTAAAAACTCTGAAACTGTTATTGTTTTCACAGTGTTAAAAACCTCTTCAAAAGAATGAAAGTATTAAGTCAACACAATTTAATAGAACATAATGTTTTACCAGAGCATTTACTGTGTGCAATCTGATGAATCAAGAGAGACAGAGAGAACACATACCCTCCAATCTCTGAATCTTGGCCTTGACTGAGACAACCTGTTCAAATGGAGAGACGCGCAGCTGGAAGCATGTTCCTGTCAGAGTCTCAATGAACAGCTCCATGGTCTCGCTGAAGGGCAGCTTGTAGTGCAGCACGCCTACGTTGTCATCATTGAAAAACGGTGGGTTCCTCTTGTCAGTCATTATTGCGAAAGACAGGGCTCAGGAAGAGACAACAATGAACCCTGCCCAAGGTGGAGGTCTTCTCCGTCACAGTAGAAACACATCATGCACTGAGCTTTGACCTGTGGGGCAGCAGAATCTCTTTATCAGATATATTTATATGTAGGAATACAAAAAAAGAGTTTTCAAGCATCAAAACGTGTGATATGCGCATTAAAATAAAGTTTTATTGGGCACTTATTCACAAAGAATAAATAATTAAAATAATAATAAATTCAAAATTTGAAAAATAAATAATGATAAAATAACAAAACAATAATTATAATAATAACAACAACAATAATAATAATACAATAAAAATAAAAATACATGTTATTCGCAAAGAAACTTTAACGCCAATGGAATCTTTCCATTCCACAACAGATTCTGTAAAAGTGAGAAAGGTTTTTTAAATCACTAAAACTGCCTTTACACTAGGATTTTATTTAATGAACTGTGAATTGAAAAGTTCTTTAGGAAACATTAAAGGTGACCAATTATGCCCTTTTTACAAGCTGTACAATAGTTTACTGATGTCCCTAGAGTGTGTATGTGAAGTTTCAGCTCAGTATACCAATCAAATAATGTTTTATAACTCTTTGAAACTGCCCCTTTTAGGCTTTGATACTAATTGTGCCATACTGTCGCTTTAAATTCAAATGAAATGCTCTTTTCACAAGAGGGTGGAGCTACAAATGCCTATGTGTCAGCATAGTGGCAGATTCAAAAATAAGACTAACATCTTATGCTAATGAGGGAGAGATTGTCACTAATGGGTGGGACTTTCCGCCTATGATGACATGTACAAATGGAGAATGTCAAAGTGTTCCTGCAGACTAATTTTATGAAGTCTGATAATATAAAATTAATATGTTTTACTATGAGGCTGGTTATATTCACAGACTGTTACCACACAACTGTATTTAAATCCCTTTTGCATAATAGGTCTGCTTTAAATGCAAAAATCTGCTTTGTAACCTTTTTTTGAGTTGTTTTTTTTTAAGTGTGCAGCTTTAAATGTATTTTTTCTCCATATGCTAGAATCTGTCATTTTTGAGGAAAAAAATGGATAATCATCATACCACAATTTATAATGATTAGCAAAAGACAAATGTCAGACCAAATGCTATTCACATTAGCAATAGTTAATACTAAAAAATACTCATGCATATTTACAAAAAAAAAAAAACACTTAATGATATACCTAAGACTCGATTTTAGGATCACTGTGTGCATCCAAAAAAAAAACTTTGTAAAATGAAAATTTGTAATTTTACACTTGTTCCACTATGTTCACTTCACCTGTCTGCCAAAAGGAACTTTTAAAATATAATAAAATGTAATATCACTTAGTCTTTATATAAGTACAGGCCAAATTAAGTGTGTTGTTTAATTGTATATATTTACTAACTAAATATATACTGTATCATGCTGAATGACAGAACATGTTTTCCCCCATACTTTAATTATATTTACAAATGCTGAAACATTAGACACTTTACATGCATTTATTGTTTTCTATTTATATGACATATCTTTCCTAAAAATCACTGACCCGTAGACACATAAATACATACAATGATAAGATTTTAGTCTATTCTTGTTTTATATTTTGTTCATTCTTTACATTTTTATTTTTAAAATCAGACCTATTTCCCTAATTATTTAATCTAAAAACTGCAAAAAAGGTAATTTTACTTCAAAATACATATTGAGAATAATTAACACTTAATATACAATAGTATTAAATATATCATAAGCATTTATTTCACAGATCATGCTGTATTGGCTGAGTTAATAAATCATGCATACCATGAAACTAAATTACGCCTCATCATGAATCATCTATCTATCTATCTATCTATCTATCTATCTATCTATCTATCTATCTATCTATCTATCTATCTATCTATCTATCT
>CAIGQZ010032254.1:3353696-3373988 GCA_903798205.1 Danio tinwini | reverse complement strand
AATCAAGGATTCTGACACATCAACGTGAAGCAGACGCTTTACAAAAGTTGCGTGTAGTGTTGAGGGCGCTTGGAGTCAACTTAGAGAGGAATGGGCTGTCTTTGACAGCTTGTGACATCATCTGGCTCTTTCACTGGATAAATTTACATGGATCCATATTCTCCTTTATCCATATTTCTTTGCACATTAAACACACGCAGGACCGGAGCAAGCTGAACTGGCGCTGTAGGCAAACCGTGATCACGCCGCCATCAACCCGAAAGTGAAATAGAAACTTACCGGTTTGCGGTTTAAAGTTAGGACCGGGAGGGAGGGGGTGGGTGTCGCGGATAAAAGTGAGGAAGTGAGGAGGTCGCCTCTATGGGCGTGCCCGGCCCTGAACACACGTCGACCACAAAAGGAAATAAAAAAAAACTGCAACTGCGATAAATGCGTTAATTTTTTTTTACGCGTTAAATATTTCAAATTAATCACGTGCGTTAACGCGCTAATATTGACAGCCTTAATATATATATATATATATATATATACACTCACACAGGTGCTGGTAATATAGTAAGAATATCTTCAAAAGTGAATTTATTTTCCTAATTCTATTCAAGAAGTGAAACTTGTATAATGTATACATTCATTTCACACAGACTGATATATTTCAAGCTTTTATTTCCTTTAATTTTTATAATTTTGATGACAACCAATGAAAGCCCCAAATTCAGTATCTCAGAAAAGTATTAAGCAGCAGTCACACTGCACTTTTCTCCCCTATATGCATGCGAATGGGACAGACTGGAAATGTTGCCCGTGCGACAAGTTTCGCAGTTTGCTGCGTTGCAAAGTTCAAACTTGGTGAACTCTGACCTGCAAAACCGCATCACGTGATTGCGTGAGAACAATCGAAGATCAAAACATGACCTCTCTGGACAGAAACTTAAAATATGGACTATTCACTTACCTTTTTTAATGTCTAATCATCTTGTTTAATCCTGCACCTTTTCGCAGCACCGTACAACAGAATTCCGCAAGCACAGAATTCCGCAAGCACAAACTCTAGTGTGACTGCTGCATCAAGCTGTGGTCACACTGCACTTTTCTCACCATAGACTTCCATTCATACGCACGCAAATGCGTCAGGAATGTGACCAGAAACGCAAGGTAGTGCGGCAAGTTTCGCAGTTCGCTGCGTTGCAAAGTTCAAGCTTGGTAAACTCTGACCTGCAAAATCGCATCACATGACTGCCTGAAAACAATCAAAGATCAAAACATGACCTCTAATTTAATCCCGCCACTTTTAGCAGTGCAGTACAACAGAATTGTGCATGCTCAATCTCTAGTGTGACTGCTGCATTAGGCTGCGGTCACACTGGACTTTCCTCCCCATAGACTTCCATTCATACGCACGCGAATGCATCAGACCGGAAACGCAAGCTCGTGCGACAAGTTCTGCAGTTCGCTGTGTTGCAAAGTTCAACTTTGGTGAACTCTGACCTGCAAAATTGCATTACTTGACTGTGTGAGACCTCTGTGTATAAAAGCTTAAAATATGGAACAATCACTCACTGTTTTAAATGTCTAATCATCTTGTTTAATCCCGCCCCCTTTCGCAGTGCCATACTACAGAATTCCGCACGCACAAACTCTAGTGTGACTGCTGCATCAAGCTGTGGTCACACTGCACTTTTCTCACCATAGACTTCCAATTATACGCACGCAAATGCGTCAGTAATGCGACCGGAAATGCAAGGTAGTGCGGCAAGTTTCACAGTTCGCTGTGTTGCAAAGTTCAAGCTTGGTGAACTCTGACCTGCAAAATCGCATCACGTGACTGTGTGAGAACAATTGAAGATTAAAACATAACCTCTCTGTACAGAAACTTAAAATATGGACCAATCACTCGCCTTTTTTAATGTCTAATCATCTTGTTTAATCCCACCCCTTTCGCAGTGCCATACAACAGAATTTTGCATGCTTAATCTCTAGTGTGACTGCTGCATTAGGCTGCGGTCACACTGGACTTTCCTCCCCATAGACTTCCACTCATATGCACGCGAATGCATCAGACAGGAAACACAAGCTCGTGCGACAAGTTCCGCAGTTCGCTGCATTGCAAAGTTCAAGCTTGGTGAACTCTGACCTGCAAAATTGCATCACTTGACTGTGTGAGACCGGACTTGACTTGACTACCTTGCGACTACCTTGACTTGACTACCTTGCGACCGGAAACGCAAGGTAGTGCGGCTTGAGACTTCTGGTATCATTCACTTTCATGCATTTTTAAATATTAAAAAAAGCTTGTTTTGCTGCTTGATGTTGCAAACTGATATTTTCTTATTATCTTTTTCTATTTTGTCTGTATAGTCATGCAAACACTTGTTTGTAGAGCAAGTAGTTTGACCGTTTTCTGCCGTTTATTATTCCTAGTCATTTATTCTATAGGCAACTGAATCGGAAGTTCTAAAACAATCGCAAAAACAAGCGCACTTCCGCATTGTAAAATAAGGTCAATATAGTGGAGGGGGTTATTTGATCCCTTGCTGATATTGTATGTTTGCCAACTGACAAAGAAATGATCAGTGGTAGTGGTAGGTGTATTTTAACTGTAAGAGACAGAATAGCTACAAAACATTGCAGAAGAAAATGCAATTGAAAAAGTTATGAACTGATATGTATATACAGATGAATAATAATAATAATAATATTTACAGACTGATAATTTATTTGTCAGTGGGCAACCATACATACAGTATTCAGCAGGGGAACAAACTATTTTTTCCCTTTCTTATTTTGTAAAGCTGTATTCATATCAGACTTTTCCATTTTCTTCATGACATTTACCCAAACACTGAAATTTCAGTTCTCCAAAATTAAAAAGTATATTTAAAAATGAATTTATAACATTTAGGGCAGCACAGTGGCAGCGTGGGTAGCACAATCGGCTCACAGCAAAAAGGTCACTGGTTCGAGCCCCGGTTGGATCAGTTAGCATTTCTTTGTGGAGTTTGCATGTTCTCCCCTGCATTAGCGAGGGTTTCCTCCGAGTGCTCTGGTTTCAGTCACAAGTCCAAAAACATGTCGTATAGGTGAATTGGTTAAGCTAAATTGTCCCTAGTGTATGTGTGTGAATGAGTGTGTATGGATGTTTCCCAGTGATGGGTTGCAGCTGGAAGGGTATCCACTGCGTAAAACATATGCTGGATAAGTTAGCGGTTCATTCCGCTAAGGCAACCCCAGATTAATAAAGGGACTAAGCCAAAAAGAAAATAAATGAATGAATTAATAACATTTATTAATAGTCAACACTCAAATAAATATAAGATATAACCATAGCTAGCTATTTAATCGAGTTGAAATGTGCATAAAATTAAACATAACCTTTTCAGTTAACAATTTCTGGCCCTTCAAAAACATGTTGAAACACAGACAAATGGCTTTTTCACCTAAAAATATTGATGCATCCATCAAGCATATACTCTCTGTTCATTCTACTATATATAACATATTAATATAAACATTTTACTCACTTTAATGGTATCTTGCTTGTCTCCTAATATATCGATCCCACCAAAAAGGCTCACTGCTCCTGCAGGCTTCTTCTTGACCTCAAAACTGTCGTCTGAGGACAGAACAGACTTCACAGGCTTCTTCTTCTCCTCTGCTACCTTGTCTTTAGCTACGCTGGGTCCACTGTCCTCCTCAGTAGACTCAAACAGAGAGGAAACTCCAGAAGCCTGAAACACAGAGCTGTTCCAATAAAACATGAACCAACCTCAAACTTCTGAATCATAGCCCCTGAATCATTACCTTCGGTTCAGGAGGAGTTTTAATTGTAGGTGTTTTGAAGCCAAAAAGAGGCTCTTTGTCCTCATCATCTTCATCCTCAAATAACAGAGACACTCTTTGAGAAGATGTCTTACTGCAAGGACAAACAAATAAAAAAATAGATACAACCTACAGCACTCACAGATTTGTTGTTTCTCTCATTATTATGAGCATTCACTGATTACAGATTCACAAACCTTGACTGATTTGTGGCCGCAAACAGATCCTCGTCATTTTTATCATCAAACAGGCCATCTTTGTGTGTTGTTTTGACACTGGGCAGCCTGGAGGGGGCGCTAATACTCGGCTTCATTCCACTGGACTTCACCTCAGGGCTTTCTTTGCTGCGCTTTGAGCTCATCCACTGATCCTGATTAAGACAGAGCAAATACTGTGTCAAGTCATGTGATGCCAGTATGGATTTTCAAAACCAATGATAATAGAAACATTTTGTAACGCTATTTTTAATTGTTTGTATTTTTTTCACCGTATTTTTACTAGACCTAAAAAAAATACTTGCAAAGCTACCTGAAAAACTATGGGCAGGTGTACCAAGTGTTTTAAATGCAAAAGTGTGGTCATGCCAAATGTTGATTTGATTTAAAGCAATTTAATAATTAAATAAAATATATTTATGCATTATCTTTGAAAGCATCCTCATTTTACAGCATTTTTACACAAGTCCCTAAAATTGCAGGTAGTTTTTTAAGCATCTTAGAGATGTTGCCAAAGTTCTTTTGGATTTAGTTTGTCTCAAGTTTGCTCTGTTTCTTCATGTCATTCTAGACAGACTGGATGATCAGATCAGATCTCTGCCTTGACTGTTGTCAGAATTCTTGTGCAGACAATAATCTCACTGTAGAATTATACAATTAATGACAAAAATAATGTTTGGAAAAGTGATATTTCAAACTGACATGCTACAGAAAAATATAGAAATAACCAACTTTAAACCTTTTTGTGTGTGTGTGAAAATACTAGTGGTCTAAGACTTTTTCACAGTAACGTATATTGTGATATGAATATAATTTTAAAAGAATTAATAGTTTTAGACTAATTGGAAAGATTTCATAGGGCAGTCCATCTGAATAAAATATAATATATAAATTATAAGCATAAATAAATAGAATAAAACAAATTAAATATATAAAATAGACAGGGGTGTGTAACTTCTGGAGTCTAACTATTCAGAAATTGAATAATCAAATCTCTTCCATCGCCTTCATATACCTTCTAGGATATCAATTAACAGACCCCTAACAACCATTCCATCACTTCCATCACAACATAACAGGTCAAACTTTTAAATTAAATATAGGTAGATAAATTCAATAATTTAATTCAATAAAAAAATAATCAATAAACAAATAATGGAAAAAAAAATATATATATATATTATAACAAATAAATTAATTGACAGCTGGCCTTCACTTTATAAAAAAGAATAATATTTTTTCTATATAAAAAATAAATGAATAAATACAGTGAATCTTTACAGATGCACATATTGCTATATCATTGTTCAAACAATATATTGTGCAGCCCTAATTTTTACACTATCATTGAATGAATGAAACACAATTACCTCATCATCACTGAAGAGTGAACTGGATAAAGCGTTCTTGGGTGGCAGAGATGTTTTTTTGACCGGAACTGGTTTTGGTGTTGATGAAAACAGGTCCTAAAAGACCGAAACAGATTGGTTGAAGATCAATGAATAAAATAAAATGTAAACACTACAATAAGATTGTATTAGTGTAAGTTAGGATTAGTTATATTACCCCTTGTGTATTGTTTAAATTGACTACCCTTTTGATATGTTGGTGGCTGTTTTTGCCACACTGACTTCCATTATAATGAATTTTTTGACTACAAAGCCATGACACCATATAATCATGGATTCTTGATTGTTTTCCCTGTTGGGAAGAGGTCAAATTTGTCATTTTTACTGTTGATCATCAGCACCATAACACTTTTAGATAGGCCTGGGCAAAAAAGTTTCTGGCTTTTATATGGAGTTCTATAAAACAGCAAATTATAGTGTGCGTGTGCCATGCTCTGAGAGCTGAGCTGCCTATATATTACCCAGTCCAGGAGACTTGTTTCAAGTAGAATTCCTTTATTCATATGTGTTGGTTGTCCTGCAGTCAAACAGCATCTTTAAGAAGACCTCCAAAATGAGTCTGCAAGAAGTCTGCAAGTTTAATAAGTCCGAAACAAGTCTCCTGGAGTGGGTTCCTTTTTTTTCCAAGAACTTGGTGCCATGACCCGGATGGAAACTGAAATCACCAAATTTCCAACAATTTGCCGCAGTAACCCAGATAGACTGAAATCCACTTGAATTCAATTTGAAGCTCACGGAATATCAGACTTGTTAAACTGTCAAGAGTAGTCTGCAACTGTAAGAGAGTCCTGTAGGCTCTTGCAGAAACGTGGACTTCTTGAAGATGTGAAGATGCTGTTTGACTGCAGACTAACCAACATGTATAAATAAGGAAATTCAGCTTGAAACGAGTCTCCTGGACTGAGTTGTCATTTTTTTCCAACACCACCAACAACTAAGAATGCATGATTATATGGTGTCATGGCTTTGCAATCAGAAAATGTCATTATAATGAAAGTCATTGGGGCAAAAACAGCCACCAAAAAAAATTAAAGTGTAGTACATTTGCCCAGAGTCTATTGTTAAGTTTTTGAAAATGTTGAAGCTTTTTCACAAAATATGTGTCAAACTAAGATTTATCACCAAATATCATTCCATTTGCTGAAAATTGTGGCCAAATTAAAACTCAAAATCACCCCAGAGTGGATGAAAACATCCCCAACAGCACACACGGCTTAATTTAACATATATTAATGTGTTAAAAGTGAAAATTCACCACAAAGTTGTAATATTCTCACTATTTACTCTCTCTCAATTGATTCCACATTTTTTATGAGTTTCTTTCTTCTGATGAAAATAAAGGAAGATATTTTGAAGACAGCCGAAAACCTGTAACCACTAACATCCTTACTGGAAAAAACAGATACTATGAAAGTCAATGGTTACCAATTTCCAGCTTTCTTCAAAAACTTTTATTTTGTTTTCAGCAGAAGAAAGAAACTCATTAAAGTTTGAAACAAGTCAATTAAAAATAAAATGATCAAAATATAAAATCAGGTATATTTAAAGCACCTCCTCTTCTTCATCATCAAATATTGAGAGCGGAGATTTAATTGGTTTGTTCTGAGTTGTAGGCTTTGATTTACTTGTAGATTCACTTGAGAATATCTTAAAAAAAACAAGAACCAGAACAGGGAGCAAATATATCAGTGACATGTACAGTCATTATACAATTAATATAACTGAATCAAAAATATTTTGACCACATTTACAATCTTTCTTAATATAGACTCATCTACGTATACACGTGAAGTGCCTAACAAATTTGCTGCTGCTGCTGTTGTAAACCTACAGTACTGGTGATTACTAACATATTATTATTTATATAGGTATTATATATTCAGTAGTAAACATTTAAAATGAATCATCACCTTTCATGAAAGTTGTCCTAAAACTATTGAACACCACCCCATATTCTTTTCCTAGAACAATTTTCAAACAACATTTTTGATTCACTTTGAATGTTGACTACTGTATGGTAAGTTTTTTATTATTATTTTATCATTATTATCAGCAGCAAGGTGGATTACTGTAACAGCCTCCTCACCGGCCTTCCCAAAAAGACAGTCAGACAGTTGCAGCTCATCCAGAACACTGCAGCCAGGATTCTGACCAGAACCAGGAAATCAGAGCACATCACACCTGTCCTCAGGTCTTTACACTGGCTCCCAGTTACATTCAGAATAGATTTTAAAGTATGATTACTTGTCTATAAATCACTAAATGGCCTAGGACCTCAATACATTACAGATACGCTCACTGAATACAAACCTAACAGATCACTCAGATCTCTAGGATCATATAAACTAGAAACTCCAAAAGTTCAGTCAAAGCAGGGTGAATCGGCCTTCAGCTACTACGCCCCTCGCTGCTGGAATCAACTCCCAGAACTGATCAGATGTGCTCCAACATTAGGCACATTCACATCAAGACTAAAAACACATCTGTCTATCTGTGCCTTTACTAAATTAGCACTGTGCTATGTCCCACATATCACACTGTTATGTTTTCTCTTCTTCTTCTTCATTCTTTTACAACCTGTTTTAACACATTTTTTATTTGTTTTTATCTATTTATTTATTATCTGTTTTTATTTTTTCTTACACATGTCTAAAGCACTTTGAATTGCCACTGTGTATGAAATGTGCTATATAAATAAACTTGCCTTGCCTTATTATTAATATAGTTATTTTTAAGTTTTATACACACATGCACACTCACTGACCACTTTTTTAGGTAAACCTGTCCAACAGCTTGTTCTAATCAGCCAATCACATACCAGCAACTCAATGCATTTAGGCATGTAGACATGGTCAAGACAGGCTGGTCTGAGTATTTCAGAAACTGTTGATCTACTGGGATTTTCATGCACAACCATCTCTAGGGTTTACAGAGTATGGTCCAAAAAAGACTAAATATCCATTGAGCAAATGCCTTGTTTATGCCAGAGGTCAGAAGATATTGGCCAAACTGGTTCGAGCTGATAGAAAGGCAACAGTAACTCAAATAACCACATGTTACAACTGAGGTTTGAAGAAGAGCATCTCTGAACACACAACACGTCCAACCTTGAGGCAGATGGGCTACAGCAGCAGAAGACCACACCAGGTGCCACTCCTGTCAGCTAAGAACAGAAAACTGAGGCTACAATTCGCACAGGCTCACTAAAATTGGACAATAGAAGATTGGAAAAATGTTGTCTGGTCTTATGAATCTCGATTTCTGCTGCAACATTTGGATGGTAGGGTCAGAATTTGGCATCAACAACATGAAAGCATGGACCCATCCTAACTTATATCAAAGGTTCAGGCTGGTGGTGGTGTAATGGTGTAAGGGATATTTTCTTGCCACACTTTGGGTCTATTAGTACCAATTGAGCATTGTGTTAACACCACAGCCTACCTGAGTATTTCTGCTGACCATGTCCATCCCTTTATGACCACAGTGTACTCATCTTCTGATAGCCACTTCCAACAGGATAATGCGCCATGTCATAAAGTGCAAATCATCTCAGACTGGTTTCTTGAACATGTCAATGAGTTCACTGTACTCAAATGGCCTCCACCATCACCAGGTCTCACCCCAATAGAGCACCTTTGCGATGTGGCGAATGGGAGATTTGCATCATGGATGTGCAGCTAACAAATCTGCAGCAACTGATGCTATCATGTCAATATGAACCAAAATCTCTGAGGAATATTTCCAGTACCTTGTTGAATCTATGCCACGATGAGATTAAGCCAGTTCTGAAGGCAAAAGGGGGTCCAACCTGGTACTTGTAAGGTGTACCTATAAAAGTGGCCGGTGAGTGTATATAAACATACTGTACAGAGTATTCATATACTAGTGGTCAAAACTATTAAACAAGACCCATTCTTGTCAAAAGATTAGTTTTTGGTCCACTTTAAATATTGACTACAATATTTATATATTACAGGCCTGTAGCCAGCCTATTAAAAGGAGTGGTTCTTTTTTCTCAAAAAGTGGACCTTTTTGCTGTTATTCATTTTGTTTTTTTTATAAATCATGAGGTTCAAAGGGAAAGGGGGGACCAACTCTGTATATGGCCTTGTATTATATCATCTACGTATAATAGCATATAAGCAAAATCAGTGCAAAAGCACATCATATCAACTGGACAGATACTACTTAAAACATATTACATAACTGAGAACAAGCTCTCCATACAAAAACTATAAAAACGAGACGTACTTGAGAGTCTTCATCATCTGAGAACAGACTCTTGCTCTGCAATTTTTCTGCTGATCCCAGAGCAGGTGAAGATTTGACTGCTTCAGGTTGAGGTCCACTCTGCAGAAAGAGATGCCATTAACCATATCAGCAGACCCCATCTATGCATTATGTACGCCATCTATAGCACTATGTAGTATAGCACAGTTGCTTCTGAATATGTCTACAATGTCCAATCAGAATAAAGGCAAAATATGGCAGAAAAAACAGACGTAGATGTTATTTATATAAACAAGAAAGACAAAGAGTAAACAACTTGAACCTCTTCAGATTTAGTAGACTCTTCGCTGGTGGAAGGCCGACGTTTTTTTAAACCCTCCAGTATATTTTTAGTACCAGGCCCAAACATTGAAACGGCTCCAGCAGGAGGCTGAAAAAAAAACAAGTTCAATCAGTATATAAGCAATGATAACAAACATAATAGTACTCTGTAAAAATCAAACAGTGAAATCACTAAAAAGAGTTTGTTTCACTCAAATGTTGATGAAAGCTCAATGAACTTAATAGGAAAAAAATGTTATGAGTACTCAAAATCTGATTGCATCAAGCTGAACTTAAATTAAGTAAACGCAGAAAGTATTGAAGACATAATGATTTTTCCTGGTAAATATACTTCTAAAGGAGCTGTTAACATAAAATTTACCCAGATTCCATAAAAACATACAAATAAAAAAGTTTGATTGTTTTATGTTTAAAGGTGCAGTAAGTTCGACACCCAGTGGTTGACCTAGGTATTGCACTCCTGGATCAAAACAAACTGAAGCACAGGTTGCCAGATTGAGGACAGGAGCAAGTGATTTAAACTGTGTTCTAAATAAAAGCAATGGCACAGAACATGACAATGATCACCGCAGGTAAACCTTATGTGCTTTATTTAGTGCTAAATGCTAACAATGTGAGTTTAAATGCTATTTAACATGACATTTATTGCTATATACTAAAAGCAGCAGCAGATAGTTTACCTCAGATCTTGAAAATAAAATAAACCGTTTGAAATTGAACTTTAGGACTAAACTTGTAATTCAGCATCTACATTTAATAATGTTAAAGAGGGCTAATGTGTATTAAATAGATTATAAACCTTACCATTTCGTGAGTGAGAGTGAGTGCATATTCTGTGCTTCTGAATGGCTGTATTTAAATTTCTGTCATGTTTCATCTGGTGCAAACAGCCATATCACTGCATATCTCGTCATGAAGCATGTTGTTAGGACATGCGGTTACAATGTAACCTGCTCACCTAATGTTTACGTTCATAATATTTATATTATTTGCTAATTAATAACCTCATGTGGAACTGAATCTGTCTCATTTTGGAGTCTACTGTCCACCGGAGGTCGCCTTTCGGTCACAGACGCTTGCTTTCAGAGCCTTTTTGAATGAATGAATGAAATACGTGGTTTCCATCAAGGCAACCCGGAGTGCTGAAATATAATTGGCTAAACTGGCATTGGGCGGGTTAAAAGAACATAAACATAGACAGTTTTCCGGCACGGAAAGCAGAATATCTGACTTCAGCCTTGTTTTTCAGATAAACAGGTAAGTTCACTTAGCATGTTTCTTAAATATCTGCACACATATTATGGCATTTTTATGCTTTAGAAGAGTCAAAAACTTACATACAGCACCTTTATTAAGAATGGAATGGGTGACGCGGTGGCGCAATGGGTAGCATGTTTGCCTCACAGCAAGAAGGTCGCTGATTCGAGCCTCGGCTGGGTCAGTTGGCATTTCTGTGTAGAGTTTGCATGTTCTCCTCGTGTTCATGTGGGTTTCCTCTGGGTGCTCCTGTTTCCCCCACAGTCCAAAGACATGTGGTACAGGTGAATTGAGTATGCTAAAATTTACTGTAGTGTATGATTGTGTGTGTGAATGAGTGTGTATGGATGTTTCCCAGTGATGGGTTGTGGCTGGAAGGGCATTCGCTGCATAAAACAAATGCTGGATGAGTTGGTGGTTCATTCTGCTGTGGCAACCCTGGATTAATTAAGGGACTAAGCCGAAAAGAAAATGAATGAATGAATAATGGAATGACATAAGCAGAAAGCGCTGAACTACTGAAATGCATAAAAACTTTTTTTTTGGTAATGACAGCTTTAAGATGCCTCTTGTTTGGAGAATGGAGTCACATGCATTGCTCAGGTGTGATTTTCTTTTTCCCCAAACTTCAACAGAGTCTTTAGATCTTGACGGTTCTATGAACTTTGATCTTCAGTTCTTACTTTCCGTTGAATTCAGGTCAAGTGATTGGCTAAGACATTCTAGCAGCTTTATTTTATTTTTTTCTGAAAGCAGTTGAGAGTTTTCTTGGTTGTGTTTGGGGTCATAATCTTGCTTAAATATGTTCACACTGGTTTCATCTTTATTATCCTGCTAATGTACTGTAGATGTTGGACTGAAGCAGCTAATATTAATTTATGATGACAAGGGGGAGCATTGCTGAATAACTACTGAGAGATTTCAGCTGCTGTCTGGCCTTTCTACAGTATGCCTTTTTACACATCCCTTCTTATTGTGTTTAATACTTTTCCCTGCGTCATTTCATTTTTTTATTTAATTTCGAAACTGTTTTTATTGTATTGTTACATTACTTTGGTGGGTACTGAGAGCTGCTGAAACTTTCAAGTCAACAGTAACGTGTTTGTCTTATTTTACCTGATGTAAACTGCATGATCCGTCCATGCACTGAATTTTGTGAATCATCCAAGTGTATAAAAGAGTGTCTACTAGAGTTTTGAGGCAATAAACTTGAGTTCAAATGTTTTGATTAATCTGAAATGAAGATTATATGGTGCACTATGATAAATTCAGATTATTCAAAGTACTTGTAGAAATGTATCCCCTTTTATTCTTGTCCAATAAACACACAGAATAGCAACTAAAATAATAATAAAAACTCCCATTTATTTTCCTTATACAAAGCATGCAATGAACTATACTGTAAATAACGATTTGCTGAATGAGCCATGACAACTTATATTAAAGTTAATCATTTCTTACTAAAATAAGTCAACTATTATAACTTAAAAAAATAAGGAAGCTATGGTAGAAAATTAAGTTATACAAGCTGTTTTAAGTCAGTTTTATGTCATTTATTTTAAAACGCCTTATAAATAGTTCTTAGTAGCTCATAAGCCAGACAAAACCTGCTATGTTTCTTTTTCATTTCTGTACAGAAAATTGCAAAAAAAAGAAAAAAAAAAAAAAGATGAATTAGCATGTTGCTAGTATGTTTCTAGCATAAATTAGCATATTGTTAACATGGTTATACTATGAATTAGTATGTTGCTAGCATGTTTCAGGTATGTTGTTAGCATGAATTTAGTATGAATTAGCATGTTGCTAGTATGATCAGTATATTTGTTAGCATGTTTCCAGTATGGATTGGTATGTCATTAGTATGTTTCTATTATGTATTAGTAGATTGTCAGTACGAACTGGTATGTTATCAATATGTCCAATGTAAAGTCAATGGCAGTTTATTATATGGGACAGTTGCCAAGTTGCCATAAGTGGTTGCTAGGGTGTGGCTAGTAAGTTGAAGAGTCATCAGTGATTGGCAGATTGGTAGTCTGAGTTAAATGAGCCCAAACTTAAGTCGGCGTGACAGTCTGGCGCAAAGTTATGAGATCAAAAAGTTAAAAGTCCAATGTTAAGTCAATGGGACTTTTCAGAATTTTCCAGGACAGTTTTTGGAAAACCGTAAGTTGGATCAGTTGGAAAAGATATAGCAACTTAATTCAGTATAGTTTGGAGGTTTCGAGTAAGTTTGGTGGTTGAAGCATGAACGCTCTAGGAGGAGATGCGTTCTTAAAATGGTCTAAGAAAAAGACGACGACAACAGAAAAAGAAGAATAAGTTTATGTAGTATAACAGTAGGTTGGCTCTCAAGCCTCCATAATAACTGATTTCTTTTATCTTTACCATGATGACAGTAAATAATATTTTACTAGATAAGACACTTCTATATAGCTTAAAGTGACATTTAAAGGCTTAACTAGGTTAATTAGGTTAACTGGGCAGGTTAGGGTAATTAGGCAAGTTATTGTATAACGATGGTTTGTTCTGTAGACTATCGAAAAAAAATAGCTTAAAGGGGCTAATAATTTTAACCTCAAAATTTTTTTTAAAAATTAAAAACTGCTTTTATTCTAGCTGAAATAAAACAAATAAGACTTTCTCCAGAAGAAAATATATTATTAGACATACTGTGAAAATTTCCTTCCTCTGTTTAACATAATTTGGAAAATATATAAAAATATATAGTTCTGACTTCAACTGTATATGTTTAACAGTTTGGTTTCTGTTGCAATATTGACATTTTGGGGGTTCTTCTCCTTTGAGTAAATGTTAATGTTTGAGTCTCGTGTGTCCAATGCGGCATCTTATGTAAACAATCTCATCATGTCTTGAGTTAAAAAAAAATAAACTGGATTTTCTTCCTATTTCTGGCTGAATTTCAAAAAGGTTATTTTCTGAGCACTAATCCCATTCTGTTTGCCCTTTGTAAAGAATGTAGCCTATTATTAGTGGCCTTAAATCCGAAGGTGGGATTTTGCACTCCTTTAGCTTTACTGTTAGGACTGTTTTGGCAGCTTTGGCAGGCCAGTACGAACCTTTCAAATTTAAGTGATGTCATGGACCCGATACCCGGTATACAGCGTTTAATTCTTATTTGATGTGTTTTATACTATAAATCCAATTAGAATCATTTGTTTGGTAAACAAAGCTGGACAGGAAATATCACTTAACAAATAGCATTGTACACAGAACATCTTAACATTTGTATATCATTCAGTAATATAATTGAAAAATAAATGTGAAAAACTGAATGAATGAATGAATAATTAAATAAACATCACACACATTTACATACAGTAAGTAAATATACAAAATGATGTGCTCAACAATCTGCTGAATCTTGTGTATTTCTGCAGGCAAAGACTATGTGTGGGCCTACTCATAAGGTTTGATTCATAAGAAACTTAAAAGTCTTAAGGCAACCAGTCATTTTTGACTGCAGAAATCTGCTTATATTCAAGTTCACCTCACTACAATAACATTTTTAGATCACCTTATTTGTTTCTATTAAGTACAATAAACTTTTTAAATATATTTGAGTGAAATGAACTCAATTTGGATACACTTTGGTTGTACATTGTGCATGAGAATAAATATTAAGCAAACCTTTTTCTCAGGTGGACGTGTCTCCTCCTCTCCGTTGGCTCTTATGTCCTGCTGAGGAAGAGCTGCAATGGCTTTTCCACTGAACATAGCTGTATCGTCATCTTCATCCTCACCCTCCTCCTCATCAGCTTCCCCAAACAGGTCCACGGTTTTCTTTGGCATTTTCTTATCTTGTCCTGATCACAAATAGAAGCATTTATGATTGCCCAAAAACAACAGCCAGTTTTATAAGTGTTACGACCCTGTCTTCCCTTTTCTTACCTTTCGGTGGCCTCGCAGTGTGACGTCACAGTTAATTAGTTAATTTATGGGTGGAGGATGTGTGTATATATTTGAATTTTTTGTGAAGAATGGGACTTCCTCTGGTGGACCGTTATTCCCCAGAGAGGTCATTTTGTTCCAACTCTTTTTGTTTAGCCATCTTAGTTGTGTTGTATTTTGTTGAGAGAATTTCAGTTGATTTCTTATTTCTTTCAAACCCTAGACAGTTTGTTGTACTTTGTTATTCTCTTTAATAAATGTTTATTTCATTATATACCTTTTGTGTATCTGATCCTATTTATGGTACGGTCGGGAGCGAGCTGGCCGTAACATAAGCTGCAGAGTAAATGTGAAAGATTTACCAGGGGTGGATTTGCTTTGCGCCTTTCCACTGAAGAAATCATCATCATCTTCGTCATCGTCAAAGAGTCCTCCTCCAATAGAGGCACGTTTCGGAGCCGGCAGCACTTTAGGCTTCGCTGGACTCCTGCTATCGCTGCTCTTTGATGACTCGGAATCATTTGCTGAGCCAAGTAGGCTGTTACCTGCGGTGAAAATATCTTACTCATTAGCAACTACAGCAAAGTTGTATTTAAGCCCGCTAATACACCTGGCCATTTACTAAATACACAAATAAATACAAATTTTTGGGGGGGCATTTAATGTTTTTTTGTTTTTGTTTTTTTCTTTTACAATTATTTAAGCCAGTAATTACACATGGTCATTTACTAACTACACTAACTTTTACATATTTACAATTACAATTATTTAATACTATTACACATGGTCATTTAATAAATACATAAATAAATACAAAATTGTGTGTGTGTGTGTGGGGGGGGGGGGTGGCATTTAATATTTTTCTTTTTTTATATTTACAATTACTTAAGCCAGTTATTACACATGGTCATTTACTAAATACACAAATAAATATGAATTTTTTTGGGGGGGGGGTCATATAATATTTTTTTTCCTTTTTTTAAAGGGCATCTATGGTGAAAAATCTACTTTTCAAGCTGTTTGGACAGACATATGTGTAAGTATAGTGTATATACCATCATATTGGGGTGATATAAACACACCAAGTGCTTTTTTTTTTTCAATTTAACAACATAAAAACGGTGGACTAATTGGAGCGTTTTTAAGACCAAGCGCAACTTGACGGAGTGCGGTCCCCCGCCCACCGAATTGATTGACAGCTGCGTATTAACATGTCTCCCTAGTAACGTGTATAATCAAATCAACAAGACAGGACGTGCACAAAGCACAAAGTTTGTGGACGTTAAATCAAATTTATTTTGTACATTAACATAACAGATATCCATATAGCAGTGGATATTAACCTGTATCCTGTCAAATTTGCATGCAAAAACAGTGCTAAGCTAAACGCGTGCGCTGTCTCTGTGTGTGTGTGCGTGTCCCCGCTGTGTATGTTTGTGTTTGTGTGTGTGTGTGTGTGTGTGTGTGTGTGTGTGTGTGTGTGTGTGTGTGTGTGTGTGTGTGTGTGTGTGTGTGTGTGTGTGAACTTTGTAACGACATCGTGTGTGACTCATCGTTGCAACTCTACAACAAATGCATCAAATACTCATTGGTAAAGTTTTTACTGTAGTAATTCTCACAAACGTTACGCAAGATCTGATTACTTCTTGTCTGTCTGTTATCTAACACAGCCGAGGGAGGAGATTAAGGCACGCTGACAGGCACAAAAAAGTGGTAACGTAGGTGTCCTTTAAAAATTATATTTACAATTATTTAAGCCAGCTATTACACCTGGCCATTTACTAAATACACAAATTTTTGGGGGGCCATCTAATGTTTTTTTTTTTTTTACAATTATTTAAGCCAGCTATTGCACATGGTCATTAAATAAATACACAAATAAAAACAAATTTTTGGAGGGGGCATTTAATTTTTTTAATATTCACAATTATTTAAGCCATTAATTACACATGGTAATTTATTAAACACACAAATAAATACAAACTTTTTTTTGGCATATAATAAACTTTTTATTTTTAATACTGAGCCTAGTATCAAAATTGTCTACTTAAAAACAAACAAATAAACAAAAACATACATTTTAAAAAGGTTTAGCAGTCAGCATATACAGTATAGTACGATAACTGACTGAATGCTGATCTTTAAAATACAAGTTTCTGTTTATTTATACATTTTTAAATCTTTGTTTATAAATACAATAAACTACAAAATGTATAAATAAACAAAAATATATATTTTTACATTTTTTTATAAAAAAAATGTCATGGTTCAGTATTAGATTTGGTTAGGGCTGGGCGATTTGGCCTAAAATCAAAATCTCGATTAATTGAACATTTTAACTTGATTACGATGATGTATTAATTTTTTTGCCCTCATAGTTCACTGACAGGTTTTATACAGTAAATATGCTCACATATTACAAGTAAGAGATTTTTGAATGAAGGGTGCATTACTTGATTTTAAAATTGAAGGAAGCACACTATCTGCTATCTATGAGTATTTATTGAACATCAACATTGAACAAATTAAAACACCTTATTTCCTTATTAAAAAAAGTGATAATAAATAACTTGTACTTTTGGAAACAAAATAAATTATTTTCAATGCTTTTCATATAAAAAAATGTAGAAAACAAGCATTATATCTTCTAAATACTAAACTCTTGTATATTCTGTAAGTATTATTAGAAACAGTGCATTTATTGTATGCTTCTGTAAACAAATATTTTAATGCAAATAATTATTTGAATGCAATGGAAAATATGCCGTCTCAAGGCATCTCTGGCACAGCTTCCCATCATCGTCAATGTAGTGCAATGTAAGGCAAAAAAATGGATCTATCATTCTACTTGACCTGAGATTAGATGTATAATGACCTGAGATGAAGTATAATTCTGAATGTCCATTTCGATTATTTTTTGATGAATCGCCCAGCCCTAATTAGGAGGAGGCAGATTTTTTTTAAGTAACGTTGTGAATGATTGCAAAAAAGGGCTGAATAAATGATTGTAAAATAAACAGAATCACAGATAAGTCAGCAATTTTGAAGGAAAATCATGTTATGATATTTTTATTAAAACTACGAAGTAAAAAAATAAACATGAATAGCTTGTAATAACACTAATTTGGAAAATAAACATATTAAATACCCTTTTTCTGCTGATTGATAATTCAAGACACAAAAAAATGCTACAATTGCTATTCAGGATGCACCATTTTCAGCCGCCAAAGATTTGCAACTGAAAATGGTTTTAAATAGTGTTGTCATGCCATGGCAAATCAGTATAATTTTGGTTATTGCTTAAAAAAACTTTCACAAAATTGCTTTCTTTTATTTAATAAAATGATAAATAACTATTACAAATTATTTTCGGTTTCGATAGGGAATATTCTTTTCAGTGTCCCTACTTTAAACGTCATACACCTGGTATTTACACCTGGTATTTTTGTCAATCAGATCACAAATGGACAACACTAAATACAATTTTTAACAAAAGATGCTCACAACACTTTTTGAATAGACACTATACCAAGTGGAAATAGTAATGCATCTTGGTTGATTATGCGCAATCAGACCAAAAAGGTTTTAGAGATAGTTCATCCACTTTTATGATTTTCTTTCTTCTGATGAACATAAAATAAGGTAGAAAAATGTTGGGTGGAAAAAAGCAACTATTTAATTCCATAGAACAAAATGTACTATGGAAGCAAACTTTTTTCAACATTCTTCAGAATATCTTCCTTTGCATTCAACAGAAGAAAAAACAATTGACAGTTAATTACAGTACTTACCTGTTGGCTGTGCTTCTGTCTTCTCCTTTTCCACAGACACATTTTTGTGTGCTTCAGAAAACAGATCTCCCTGAGGAACAGTTAATATGAATTGGCTATTGAAGAATACTGCTCAATATTTGCATAGTACTTGTGTTTTGTATAAGCGGTACGTTTATATTGATCAAACCAACCTCATCGTCATCATCAAACAGGCCTTTTCCTCCACTAAAGAGACCACCCTTCCCGCCGAACGGAGAATATTCCTCATCTTCCATTGTTGGTGGTCTGAACATCTCGTCCTGATCATCTTCCACTGGAATAGCATAGGCATAATATATGGCATTATTTTTCTAGCTAGATTTTACAGATTGCTTTACATTTCTGAAAAAATCATAGCCAACAATGGCACAAATGTTAAAAAATAATAATAATTAAATAAAAGAACAGCTAAACAAAAACATGCTGTATAGTAAACTACCATACAAAGGTCTGAGGTCAGTAAGAGTTTTAAAGCAAATGAACACTTAATGATTAATCAGCTGATACTATTGCTTATAATTAATTAAAGATTAAATTAAAGATTGCATTACAAATATTGCATTAAAGCTTTTCTAATTAGAAGATAAAATACATTACTTAAATATATTAAAACTGAAATTTGTTTATAATAAATGTAATATTATATTTTTTATATAATATTTCACCATAATATATACTACATTTTATTTTGCATTACATAAACTGAGTTATAACTATTTACTATACCTACATAAACAAAAAAACATATATCCTTAGAAAAAAAAGGTATTTTTAAAAATATATACATTCACCAACATTCAAAGTGAATCAAATGTTTTTTTTTAATTGTCTTAGAACAAGAATGGTTGTTGTTCAATAGTTTTAGTTAGTTTAAAAAAGGGCAGGGCTACAAATGCCTATGTTTCAGCATAGTGGCAGATTCAAAAACAAGACTAACGTCCTATGTAAATGAGGGAGAGATTGTCACTAACAGTTTTAGGACAACTTTGATGAAAAGTTTTGATCCACTTCAAATGTTGACTACTGTATACAAGTTAAATTTAAGCAAGTTTTTCCTTAAAACAAACAAAATATATTGCCAATCTTGTTTTGCTTACCCCACTGGCCAATTGTTATGCTTGATTTAAAAAGGACCAATTACACCCCTTTTTACAAGATGTAAAATAAGTCTCTGATGTCCCTAAAGTATGTATGTGAAGTTTCAGCTCAAAATACCTCACAGATTATGTTTTCTAACTTTGAACCTGAGCCTTTTAGGCCTTGATCCTAATTGTGCCTTTTTGGTGACTGTCGCTTTAAATT
>CAIGQZ010032254.1:3301823-3353296 GCA_903798205.1 Danio tinwini | reverse complement strand
TATATATATATATATATATATATATATATATATATAATTATGTTTAGTGAATACAGACATACCAAAACATCTTTGAAAGATACGTAAAGAAAAATAACACAAAACAACGGAGAAAAAAAAGAAAAAAAAAGAAAAAAGCTTAGATTACATATAAAACAGGACTACCCACAGTAAAAACAGATCAGAAAAAAGGCTAAAAACATTGCTTATTTTTCAGATACAGTTACAATATTTCATTTAGCATAATAGGGCAAAGACCAGGTTCCAAATAATCCAAATATGAAGTCCAAACTTTGAAAAAAAAATCTGTTTTTTTGTGTAAAACATGAGTAAGATGTTCCAGGGGAATTAACTCAAAAATTATCTTGTGCCAACCTTTAAGTGATGGAGATTTATCACAAATCTAATTAAGTAAAATATTTTTCTGGCGGCAAAGGTTAATTTATTATACAATTTCTTATTAGCTGATGAAAAAATGTGTCCATTAGGTATACCCAAAATCAATGAAACTGGGTCAAAATCCAACGGCTTGTTAAAGATCTTTTCCATTTTTCCCAGCACTAAAGACCAAAACCTTTGCAGTCTGTTAGATGACCACATACAATGCGTTAAAGCACCTACATCAGTTTTACATTTTAAACACATGGAATTTTTTTAAGGTTATATAGATGTCTGTAGTTAGAGGAGATATGGAGTCTGTGTATTATTTCATATTGTTTTTCTCTTAACTTATTTCTTTTAGTTTAACTGAAATAATATATTTTTTAAAAAGTTAAACCTTTATTAATATTATTATTATTAAAGTTATAATAATAATTATAAAGTTGTAATGTTTCTTGCAAGACGTTTAAATTTGTTACATTTTATTGAATTCTTAAGTCTAAATACATTACTCCTTCAGAATTTCCATTTTTCCCACTAGGTATAGATAAATAATCAACTTCATTCATTCATTCATTTTCTTTTTGGCTTAGTCCCTTTATTAATCTGGGGTCGCCACAGTGGAATGAACCACCAACTTATACAGCATATGTTTTACACAGCGGATACCCTTCCAGCTGCAACCCAACACGGAACACCCATACACTTAATCAACTTCATATTGAATATTATTATATTTGATTAATTATATACTATTATTATTATTATTTGTATTTTATTACATTTTTTTAACACTGTGATATTATTGTGCATATTCATCTGGATGTTGCATGTTTTTGTTTTCAGCTTTTTTTTTGGTTAATGTTGCTGTATTTTGTTTAGAATACACTGCATGCATATACATGTGATTGATCATTTAATCATTCCTCAGTTTTCTGTATTTGTAACTGTAATTATAAATCCTGCAGAGTTGGAGAACATGAAAATAAAAAAATATATTAATTAATAAATAAATAAATTGGGGAAAAAATAAATAAATGTTCTGTTTTTTTTTTGTTTTTTTTAGATGGATACAAAACAAACCACTGAATATAGTAATATGATTCATTAAATCCATCAAAAAGTGAAAATAGTTAAATTTTTGTAAAAGAGCTTAGCTTTTTATAAGCATTTTCATTTTTTTACCACAATTATATTAATGCGCGTAATGACATTTTTATGCAATCCCTACTCTCTTTCCACACTCAACACTCCAAACTTGAAGGGATAGCTCACCCAAAACTGATAATTCTCTCATCATTTACAATACTCACCTTTCACTTACAGTACAAACCTTTATGAGTTTCTTTTCTCTGTTGAATACAAAAGAAGATATATTGAAGAATAGTGGAAACCGCTAACCACAGTTTTTGTTTGTCCTACTATGGAAGTCATTTACAGGTTTTCAGCTTTCTTCAAAACATTGTCATTAGTGTTCAACAGAAGAAAGAATCTCTCAAGGGTGGAAACCGCACGAGGGTGAGTAAACGGTCAGTTAATAGTAATTTTTGGGTGAACTATCCAGTTAATAGCTGAAAAGCATCTCTTTTTTTAGCCTTTTTTAAATCGAAGGTGTGAAAAATGCATGCAGAAAAACAGTGGTCTTAAGACACATTATTAGAGAAAATAATTCATAATATTTAACCAAACACCACTGTCAGCAATTTCAGAATGTTCACTAATCATGCTGTGGTTATTTATAGTCCTAAACAAAGATAACTTCTGTGTTAGAATATCTGGGAATTCACCAAAACACCACTTATTTCACGAGTAATGTAGTGTTTCATAATCAAATAAGTGCTCTAGGAAAACACTTCACCTTTGCTTCCAAAATAGGCTCTACTTTTTCCGGAAGCTCCTCATCCTCAGAGTCTGAGTTTCCTGCTTTAATGTCCAGCTGTTCAAAAGCAGATTCCAGGACTTTCAGACCATAGTTGACGGCCTCTTGGACTTTGGGAATAAGTTCTGCTTCCTTCTGTTCTCGCGTCTTCTCCTTTACATGCATGTTAAAAGGTAGAACTGCTTAGAAACATTGTGATTTTCAAAACACTGTTTCCACTAGGAAATCATAGCAGAAATAACCTACCTGTTCAGGTTGCTTCTCTGTGGTTTCTGACTTTGGTGTAGGGTCTTCCACCTCTTCATCATAAACTCTCTAATGCATAAAACAAAAACACACAATAGATTTCACAATACTTTATTTTAACACCCTCATATTTACTTGGAACTGCTCTAATCTGATCTCCCTGTTAGGAGGTGTGAACAATTGCTAATAAAAATGCAGTTGTGAGACTTTTGAGTCTCAATGGAGGAGTGTTTATCAGGAAATGTAAAAATATAAAGTGTAAAACACTCCCTCAATTTCTCACAGAAAATCTGTGCGAGTCAGTGTGGTTTTGAATCATAACCATGTACTATGGTATCTACAGAAAGCAGAGAGTGAAATTCAATACCTTTTTTAAAACTCTTTGCGTACATTTTAGGACCTTATTTCAAGTTTTAACTGCTAAAATTGCTGACAAATTAATTTACAGCATATTTAGTAAATACTTATTGTAAGAAAGCACAACTAAAAAGTCTTAGCGTATGATAATTCCTTATCAATGTAATATAATTCAGAAGTGTGGGAACAAAGAATGAGAATTATTTACCTCTATGAAAGTTTCATAAAAGAGAGAAATACAAAATGATTAGACCATTATAAAAATAAAAACTATTTAAACTCTGACTTTTCAATGAATTAATTAAACTTTTTTTTATATAGCTTAACACATTCTATAAAGATGTTATGATTCTATACTGTTATTGATATTTCATGGTCTATTGTAATTTTTATATACTAGCAAATTGACTGATTCCCTATTATAAAATTTAAGAAACTAAGAAAAAAAATGAGTATGTGACTCTTTTTTTTATCTGCTAAGGCTATGGAAACAGCTGCACTTTCAACACAAAGATTCGGCATGTGGGCAGTTAGTGATTTAAAATAGTTTGAGTGATTTTAAATTATGTGAAATCTTTTTTTGTAAAATCATGCAATATAAAACACACCTCCACGAAACTAAAACATGATTTATATACTGAATATTAATGCTAATTCACTCTTTTCCAGCAGGTACCAAGAATGGACCCTTTTCACAAGACTGTCAAGAGGTGTTTAACGATCATAAGCACCTTAAATCATGTAAAAGGTTTTAATATTTCGATTTTCTAAGAAACTTGTCAATATTTATATGCATTTATGTATGGTACTGTATTATGTCAACTTTGCATACAATTCCAAAAAACAAATTACCGTGCAAGACATTTGAAATGCAGCGTCTATGGGGCAGGACAGTAAATTTGACAATATTCTCTCTTATGGCTGCTGTTATCAGTCTCAGACATTTTTTTTCCTTTTTCTGAAAGTCTTGATAACACCATCATAGAGATTTTCTTCTATAATTTCAGTAAATAATTGTTGTACTTTCCCATTCATTGCGCTCTAAGTTTACCCAACTACTACGACTTCCGCTACTCAGAAACCCGAAAATGTGAAAAGGGTCACTAACTGTATTTTCTTGGTTAACAAAGTAAGGAAAGCAGTGTGATGTCAAATCTAGACGATTTCATAAACTACACAGCATCCCAATATTTGCAGATTAAATTAAGACAAAGAGTACTTGTACACTATTTATTAATCATACTAAAATCTTTTTAGCCTTGGATTTTAGCCTTTTTACTAAAGTCCAAAGTCATGTTTGTTAACATTAGTTAATGCACAGTGAGCCAACATGAACAACTTTATTTCGATTAACTAACATTAGTTATCATGTACAAATACTGCAATAAATGTACTGTTCATGCAGTAAATACATAACCTGACATTAACTAAAATAACCTTACTGTAAAGAGTGGCCACTTTAGCATACAACTACACATAGTATATTAAAAATACTGCAAAATATAATACTTTTTAAATAGCATTTAAGATTTTTAATACTTTTTAATGACTTTAAATTTCCCTAAATTGATTTAGCAGCTTTTATTAATTTCAAGACCCCTGTACATACGTTTTCGATAAACTGTGTGTTGGACAGCATGAGGAAATCATTAAACACAGTATGTAGCTGGCTGTCGGTGGCTTTAGTGTCGCGGATGAGACCATCCAGCTGCTTCTCGATCTCATGAGTCTTGGACAGCATCCTCTGAGAGAAGTCTCGCAGGAAAAGAAACAGCTGTGCAGATACAAATAAACATCCAGCGTAAATCACCTGGACAGCCAAGAAGTAATGAAGTAAAACAGAAAAATTAATGCTTTCACTCTATACCCCAGAGTCTGCTGCCAGTGACCAGTTGGTACTGGATTTCTGCATCTCTTCCAGTGTCCAGGGCCTCTCCCACACCTGCTCGGCCTCCCCATTGTGATTACTGGGGCCGTTCGCCATAAAACTAGACATGATGGTGTAATCTGTTGATTAAATATCAGAGTATGGAAACTACATCCTTCTAAATATTCCAGATTTTGATGTTTTGTTTTATCTTTAGAAAGCTAATTATTTGATTTATATTTAAACTCTCTGGATGCTAGGGGCCTAACTTCTTTATTTGTTAATGCTTTAAAAACAAAACAGATTTTTCTTCTCTTCATTTGAAAGTTGCTTGGGAAGAAGACCTAGGGATTTTAATCTCTGAAACTGATTGGGATCAATGCCTTTTATTTGTTAATTCATGTTCTATAAATTCTAGACACAAGCTTATTCAGTAAAAAGTATTACACAGACTTCATTATTCTAAAACAAAACTTAGTAAATTTTATTCCTCGGTTTCCCCCATGTAACAAGTATAAAGCTGCTGAGGGTACCTTAGCACATCTTTTTTTGATGCTGTGTTCAAATTCAGAGTTTTTGGTTAGAAAAATTTCAGTTCTTTGCTAAGGTTTATGATTCTATACTTCCTGACACAATGATAGCAATTTTTGGCTGGTCAGATTTTCTGGAGACTCTCAACCGAAATGTACGGTTACCTGTTCAGTATGGCATGATCATAGCTAAAAGAAAAAGTTTTCCTTTGTTTCTGGAAGAAAAAAATGTAGGCCTTTTTTCCTGACTGGCTTCTTGGACTCACCTCCACTTTACATTTGGAAAGAATTAGATATACCTCTTCTGGGAACTCTGCGAAATTTGATTAAATGTGGGATCCAGTCTTTTTTTTTCTAAAACACCATAAAGGCTAATAGTGTTGTTTAATATCTGAAGATTTGTAAGATTTCTCTCTTTCTCTCTCTCCATCCATCCATCCATCCATCCATCCACTGCTGTGTCTTTTTGTAGGTCATGTACACTTGAAGTAAAAATTATTAGCCCCCCTTTGAATTTTTATTTAATTTTTTTATATATTTTCCAAATGATGTTTAACAGAGCAAGACATTTTTCACAGTATGTCTGATAATATTCTTTCTTCTGGAGAAAGTCTTGTTTGTTTTATTTCAGCTAGAATAAAAGCAGTTTTTAATTTTTTAAAAAACATTTTAAGGCCAAAATGATTAACTTCTTTAAGCTATTTTTTGGTAACACTTTACAATAAGGTTCATTAGTTAATGCATTTACTAACATGAACTAATCATGAACAACACTTGTACAGCATTTATTAATCATAATTCATTATTCACTAATGCATTATTAACATCCCAGTCCATGCTTGTTAACATTAGTTAATGCACCGTGATTTCACATGAACTAACAATGAACGACTGTATATTCATTAACTAACGTTAACTAACATGAACAAATGCTGTAGTAAATGTATTGTTCATTGTTTGTTCATATTAGTAAATGCATTAACTAACATTAACTAATGAACCTTAATGTGAAGTGTGACCATTTTCTTTTTCAATTGTCTACAGAACAAATCATCGTTATACAATAACCTGCCTAATTACCATAACCTGCCAAGTTAACCTAAATAACCTAGTTAAGTATGTCGCCATTTTCCCTTGTTTCATGCTTTATTTTACATTTTGCACAGATTATTGTTTCATTATGGGTTTGTCTGTCTGTTCCTTGTTTTTCTATGTCTGCAAAAACTATAATAATAAAAGATCAGAGTATGTTAGGGATATTATAATAAGATTATTATGACTCAAAAGGCCCTTGTACAAAAATATATATAAATACATAAAAAAGCATGCAAATGTTTTGAATTTGCACTTGTAGTGAACTTACAAACTTAAAGTGTGTGTGAAATCAAAATTTACAATGTTTACTTTGATAGCACACATTGCTATTCCTTAGGTGAACAACTAATCTGTGCAAGTTAATCCACTGAAAAAAATGTTTTGGTAATTTTCAATCAAAGTCTGACCATTCGCTTCAGCATATGGACTGGTGGTCTTTCTTTGATGTTGTCAGTTTGACGTAGGGCTGGACGATTTTGCTTAAAATCAAAATCTCGATTAATTGAACATTTCAACTTGATTACAATTAATGAACGATTATTTTATTTATTTATTTATTTTATTTATTTATTTCTCATAGTTCACTGACAGGTTTTGTACAGTAAATAAGCTCACATATTTCAAGTGAAAGATTTTTGAATGTAGGGTGCATTTTTGATTTTAAAATAATTTAGGTAAAAACGCTATCTAATATTTATGATATTTTGCTGAACATCAACGCAGAACAGCTGAAATTACAACACACATTGCCTAAAACACGGCTCTCCACACTGCCCACCCTCGTCACCGCTACCAAACTGACCAATCAAAGCTTGGACTACATGTCATTGTGATGTGTAGTTAGTTACATTTTTTTCAGAGGTGCACGGGTATGCAAAGGCTGCGCCTGACTGTACGTGCGCGCTTGGCATAATTATTATATAAAATTAGATCGATTATAGGTTCAGAATGTCGATTCTGGTTATTTTTAATTAATCGCCCATCCCTAGTTTGACAGTTTTAGCCACTATATTCTTAACCACTCCCCTCATACCATTAGTTTGCTATGAGGGAATGATGCACAAAAACAAAGCCACACCTCCTATTCAATATTCCATTTTGGCTGGAAGTGCATCAACATACAAAATAAGTCTCAGCAACTTCCAAATCGTGTGGACTTTACAAGAATAAATCTTATACATGTACTTTAGGGCTGCACGATATTGGAAAAATCTGATATTGTGATATTTTATTTTTCTGTGAAATATATTGCAATATACTGTATCTATAAAATTTTACCAAATGACTGAACAGCACTATTTGGAAACAATTTATAGACAAACTTTATTTAAAGGTTCAATTCTCATTATTAGCAAACCATTAAATATGAGTTTTGCTTCTCCTAATTGTCTCCTTATTAATAGATATTAAGGTAGTTTAGGTATTGGGTAAGGGATCTAGAATAAGATCATGCAGAATATGTAGGTTATAAGTACTTATAAGCAGCCTGTATCTCAATAACATGCATGCTAATAAGCAACTAGTTATTAATAAAAATTGGTCTCTAAAGTGTTACCAAATTTATAAATTTTGATTGATTCGCATAATTCTGCAGGGGAGTGAGTCATGCATAAATTGTAATAAACAAACTACAAGGAAATAAGCAGCGCATGCTTTATGATTTTGAAGAGTTCAGATGCAAAAACCTCTAAATGCCGTCTGAAATTTTCTTCTAAAATGAGTGTTTTTAATCAGGCTTCTGTGTTTAGGTTCAGTAATAAGTTCTTTTCATTGTTTTCAAAGCAAAATAACTCATCATAAACAAAGGAGGCTGAGAATAATGCTCATTTTCAATGGAAATTCCAAATGGCAATTAAAGGTTTTTGCATCTGAACTCTTCATACTGTATACAAATGTAATAAATACACTGTAAAGACAGCCAAACATTGCATTTCTACACGATGTGACTATTGTGGATGCACACATTGCAATATCAATGCTGAAACGATATATTGTGCAGCCCTAACTTACAGGTTTAAAAGCTTTATTTTATTGTGAATACAAAATATTTTGTTGTCAAAGTACATTTATTTTAATGTGTTATTAGCCGATTGTGATTTGGTGTTATCTGATATTTGAAGGTTAACATATCAGAACAGTTTGACATTTTATTTTCATCATTACAAGTGATTTCAAAGCACAAAAAAAAGTTTCATGCTGTACAGTATATCAGTATACCATAAATGCATTGTTGTTACTTTTGGAGGTAATTAACCCTGTTCCTGGAGATCAACCTTCTTATAGTGTTCAGCTCCAACCCTGATCAAACACATGAACCCAGGGGCCTGTGCGCACTTGGGGCCTCTGCAAGGGGGTGGGGTGGGGTGTGTGTGTGTGGGGGGGGGGGGGGGCTGCTGATTTTGGAGTGTCTATTTAGGCTAAGTGTAAATAGCGCACCTTGTTGGAATAAGCTAGTTGAGTGCTTCCCGCCAGCGCCGTTTGATTGACAGAGACAACATAACTAAAGAGCGCAGTAGACTGAAGGTGGGAGTGGTGTAGCTCGTAAAGCACATGGCAACATGTTTTTAGGCGATCGATCATGATCCCGGTTCGAATCCAGCGTCTGATGAACACGTTCTTCTTTTTTCCCCCATTACATATCAGTTTGGAAATACATTTATTTTCAATAGAAAGGAAATGTTTTTGTTTAAAAGTTTAAATAAAGTATATAAAATGAGTCACAAGGTATTTAATAAGGATAATAAGAATAATACATATTTTATAAACAGTTATTTTCCACCTGGTGGTAAATGTTAGCGACAGCTTAATATAATTAATCTGTATTTACAATGTTAGTCGTCCTGCTTCACCCATATTCTCCAAACTCATGGAGAGAGAGAGACAGAGAGAGAGACAGAAAAGCCCCTGAGGAGAAAGACAGGAGAGAACTGGTACAGTGTGTGTGATTTCAGATACTTTCAGCTTTAAGTGCTTTTTGCCTACTCTTCTTCATCACGAGGGAGACAGTAGGAATCATTAATCAGTGTGTGTATTATGGAAGACACATAGAACTGGATTGGAGAGGTGTTGTATCCAAATCATATGCATTATAAGTTTGTAGAAGTTATACATTAAAAATACCCTTAAATATACATTTTTAGCACTGCTTAAGTGAACTTGAACAAGTATATTAAAAACCATTAATTTTCACTAGTTATATTAGTTTTTTTTAAGTGTGCATTAAATGCTTTTAAAATCAGGTAAATCTTTGTTGACTATAAATATATGCACTATGTCATTTATTTAAAAAATGTGGGCAAAATATTATAGATTAACTTCATTTAAAAAATATTATATTAATCTTATTTTTTAATTCAACTATAGAGGTGCGGCCTTGTAAGGGGCCCTACAAGACATTGTGCACAGGGGCCTCTGAATTCTTAATCCGGGCCTGGTGTTTGATATGGGTTGTTGCAATAGAAATCTGCAGGAAGGTTGATATCCAGGAACAGGGTTGAGCACCCCTGCTATAGATCATATTTACAATACAATTAAGAAATTACTAAATAAATAAGTACTTGCATAGATTAAAGCAAACTCTAAAATTCAGATAAATCCATTTTTTATATTTAAAACATTTACAATAAAGTGCACTTATACTATATTAATGGTTTAATATGTTATCGATTCATTTGTGGATAACATGCAAATAAGCATCTCTGCTTACCCTTTACTTGTTTAAAACTTTTATGAGTTTCTTCAAAAAAATGCTTTTCTTATTTAGATTTGTTTTTCCTTTTGACATAAGATTATTTTGCTTAACCCATTTGCAGATTATTTTGCTTGTTTTAAGGAAAAACTTACTTAATTTTGGCATATTATTTCTTAAAACAAGACAATATGTTTTGCTTGTCTAGAAAATTCTTCTTGATTTAAGAATTTTTTGACATTTGGACCAGAAACAAGACAAAAAATCAACAATAGAAGATATTTTGAAGAATGCATGTAACTATTGACTTCATAGTATTTGTTCTTCCTACTATGGAAATCAATGGCTACAGGTTTTCAGCTTTGTTCAAAATATATTTTTTTGTGTTCTAAAGAATAAAGAAACTCTTAAAGGTTTGGAACCACTTGAGAGCGAGTAAATATTGAGTAAATTAATACACGTACAATATAAGCATGATATATAAGCATAAGCATAACAGACTTTGCAGATTTGTTTGGAGGACTTTTTTATTCTCATCACTGTTTAATTGGTAACACTTTACAATAAGGTTCATTAGTTAATGCATTTACTAACAGAAACTAATCATGAACAACACTTGTACAGCATTTATTAATCATAATTCAACATTCACTAATGCATTATTAACATCCAAGTTCATGCTTGTTAACATTAGATAATGCACCATGAATTAACATGAACTAACAATAAACGACTGTATTTTCATTAACTAACGTTAACTAACATGAACAAATGCTGTAGTAAATGTATTGTTCATTGTTTGTTCATATTAGTGAATGCATTAACTAACATTAACTAATGAACCTTATTGTAAAGTGTGACCGTTTAATGTATCATGTGCTTCAGTGGCACACAAGATGACTTTATTTACTGGCTTCAATGTATTTTATTTATGCATTATTTATTTATTTGTAACAATATTTTTATTTCTTCCTTAAATTATCAAGTTAGACATCCTGTTCAGACTTTTTTGTACCTCGTGTTAAAAAATGATTAGTAAAAGAGCTTTTATGTTTGAAGGTCCAATAGATTGGAATTATAATCCAATAGACTGGAATAATTGATTGAGTATTTTGCATATATTTCACCTTTTACATCATTAAAGTCCCCATGAACGGGAAGCTGCGATTGTTTTTTTTTTTTCATATTGTGACGCAGTTCATAGAGAAACAGAATATTAAATGAGACAGTGGGTGTGGCTTGATTTTTGTGCTGCCAGCTGAATGGATATAGTAAAGTTAGCGTTTCCTTCAGAAAGATCGGGAAAAGTGTTTCAGGAGCGTTAAGACAGCTCCTCCTTACTGTTTCTGTTTGTTGTCAAAACGGACAGTTGGAGCGGCATGGTTAATTATGTTAGCCACATCCAATACCTCAAAATCACATAATCTGATCATTTAACAGAAAAAAAAACAAGAAGTGCATTTTCAGATTTTAGTTTAAGATTAATAGAGTTCTCTTTTTTTATCTTAATGATATGCACAGATGAATTGTTCACCACAAAACTGGCAACGTGAGCTAACAAAATCATATGGTTAGTTCTGATTTCATGTGGACTTTAAAGATGTTTAAGCAAACTTTATTATCATATATTTTACTTTGTATTGTACATTGTACATTTTTTAAGATGCAATTATTATGCTGTGATTGGATATTTTGAATCATGTTTGGTTTCTTATCTGATGACCTTGAGGATTTTATCCTTCATTTAGTGTTTGTATTCTGTTGTTGTCTCATAGATGTCATGTTAATTTGTTTTTGTTGACTTTGATATTATTATGTGATTGGGAGACACTAAGGGACCCCCTCAAAAACGAGATGGGACATCTCAAGGGGTTTATCCTAATAAAATGAACTCAAATTCAAACAAATTAATATTTTGGGTAGATTCGACTATCTGTTTAAGCACTTAAGTATGCTTTTTTTAAATTAAATATGGTAATGTACTAATTTTTCACAAAGAACGATGAACATAAAACTCCACATTCACTAAAACTTTACCGCTATATAAATTTAGCATAACATAACAACATAAAGTGCAAACAAAACAGCTCTCAAGTTGTAATTTTTAAAAGTTAAAACGTTATAACTATTCTAATGAAAACGCAGATAATATCCTCACCCTTCTTAAAAAAATAAACGATTAAATTAATAAATACACACTTATCAAATGCATATTTGATTATTTTATTAGTTGTCATAGTACTGTTTTGTGCATTTATATGTGATTCCTCCACCTGCTGTCATGCAAGGCTAGCTGCTGTGCTAACAGTCTGAATCTCTGCTCTTTTCATTTGAAGTACTGCTTTACCTCATAAACGTACTGTGGCCAGATATCCTTTGTAGTGTTTTCCGTCACCTCAAAATCTCCTGAAACCAGCAGAAAGGGAAGTCAAGGGTAGTTTATCGCTGTTTATTCGCCCCATCATCAGCTCAGTATTTTGAGAGGTCGGCCATGTTCCGTCTGCAGAGAATCAGCTGACTCTAGTCACCTGATCGAAGCGCGAGACCGGGCGCCACTGATCTGAGATCAGCTCCTGATGCGCGTGACCGACGCTCTACAGAAACAGAGCGGATTTATTAAACTGATCTCAAATCTGCACTTCCTGACAGCAACGTAATATGGTTTATCCATGCTTTTTGTAATGAATTTTCATTATTGGGTGATGTAAAATGTTAAAAATAAAAAGATGCAGTGTGAATGTACTTTATCACATAAAATATTCTAATATTGTAAAAAAAATTCTTTAGTTTGTATTTTGTATTTTGTATACTGAAAATTGCTTTATGTAATGATTAGTTGGCTGACAGGTTTTATTTCAATCCACATGCATTCAAACATGTGGATGAATGTTATGTTTGAGAGTCTAGCACTCATGAGAACTGCAGTTGAGCAGATGTTGTAAACTTGTTTTCATCAGCGCTTACAGGATTTCCTCTTTTAAATTTTAAATTTCCTCTTTTATTTGCTGAGATGATGCAGCTCAATAGATGGTCAGCCAACCTATATTTACATGCATAAAAGAGGCTGCTGTCATCAGGGATATGCAAAAATGGTACCAATTTAATCTTTATCATGCTTTTAATGAAAAGTAAAATGTGTAAACTGCACTGTATATTTGTGAATGCAAATTGTTGGGATAGTTCTTTTAGTACTCACTTTCCTTCGAATTTATCAAGGGTCAACACAGCGGAATGAACCGCCAATTACTCTGGCATATGTTTTATTTTGTTTTATGCATCGAATGCCCTAATTTACTTGATATGGATTGTCCATCTATATTTAGTAAAACAGTACAGAGGATTTTGAGAAGATTTGAACTCATATTTAAACAGCAATTAAACTTTTGAAAATCATATATCCCATGTCCTAAAAACTGCCTACTTTCATCTGAGAAATATTGCCAAGTTACGAAGTATGCTATCCATATCAGATGCAGAATAGCCAGTTCATGCTTTTATGACTTCTAGGCTGGATTACTGTAATGCTCTGTTCGCTGGTTGCCCAGCATCATCTATTAACACACTTCAGCTAGTACAAAATGCAGCTGCCAGAGATCTTACCAGGTCTAGAAAATATGATCATATCACCCCAATTTTATCCTCCTTACACTGGCTGCCTGTTATTGATTATAAAATATTGCTTCTTACCTATAAAGCTATAAATAATCTAGCTCCTGTTTATCTAACCAACCTTCTGTCTTGCTACAATCCAACTCGCTCTTTAAGATTTCAAAACTCATGGCTTCTGGTAGTACCTAGAATAGCAAAGTCGAGTAAAAGAGGTCAAGCCTTCTCATTTATGGCCCCTAAACTCTGGAATAGCCTTCCTGATAATGTCCGAGACACAGACACACTCTCACAATTCAAAACTAGATTAAAAACCTATTTTTTAAGCAAAGCATACACTTTCTCGTTTATGTACACTATGAACCGCAGCTACGCTATTTATTCTCTTTTTCCACCTGGGGATACTTATCCCGAGGCTCTCAGACTATGCAGTGCCACTGATGCGATCCAAGACCAGCGATAAGATGATCTCAAGGTTTTCATAATCCTTGACCAGGCCGTATCCTGAGTAGCTGCTGTGGTGGTCATGGTGGAGTGGAGAGCATGAGACTGATTCCTGTGATGCTCCAAGGACAGACAAGTCTTCGCTGAGGTCCAGCGTTCTCCAGCCTTTAGCGCCTAGACTGCAGCTCTGCACAAGACATTTGGCCATAGGAGAAATGGTCATGCCCAACTGAGCCTAGTTTCTCCCGAGGTTTTTTAAATTCTGTCGCCACTGGCTTGCATGGTTCGGGATCTGTAGAGCTGCTCATCGATGGAATTGCTCTTCAGTGTTTGGACTCTCAGTAGTGATTATTAAACCACACTGAACTGAGCTAAACTGAATTGAACTTAAACACTGAAAACTGAACTGACACTCTTTCAATTTACTATAATCTTCTATGTAAAGCTGCTTTGACACAATCTAGATTGTAAAAGCGCTATACAAATAAAGATGAATTGAATTGAATTGAATATTTCTTGCTGATCAATAAAATTCAATGCAATGGGTACCAACACTTTGAAAGTCCCTACACACAGATTTTTAATCACAATACACAATATTTAATTACACACACAATATTGCAACACAAAATGATTTAGTTAATTGCACAGGCCATTGCCAGGCAATTGTTTTCCTTGATGAGACCATGGATATTAATTATGTTTGTCTATTCACTGTAAAAACCCAAAAAATTAAGGTAACTCAAAGCATTTGAGGAAACCGATTGCAACAAACCATTTAAGTTCAAAAACTAATCCTAATGAGTACTGTGAACTTACTCCATTTGAGTAAACAAAGCAATTTGAGTACTGTAAAACCCAATAAATTAAGGCAACTCAAATCATTTGAGGAAACTGATTGCTACAAACCATTTGAGTAAAAAAACTAATCTACTGTTAACTTACTCTAAGTTAAAGTAATGAGGTATTTAATTAACTAATTACCTTCAATACTCTGTACAAAACTCTTTTTTAAATGAGTAGAATTAACTTTCAGTAAATTTTGAGTTAACAACACTTATTAAATTTGATAAGGTTGACTGTTGGGTTTTACAGTATATGTTTTTTCACTCTAAAAGTACTAGTATAGCTGTTAGTTTTTGTTGAATTACTAATGACTACATTCTCAACTAAAAATCTTCTTTAAAAAAGGAACCTTCATCTGGGTTGAATTAAGAAAATGAACAGCAAATATTTATTTTTTAATAAAGCTCTTTAAGCAAAAATATTGAAAATCAACTACAATGCACTCTATATCATGACCTGTTAAAATCCATAACATCAGTCCACATCACGCGACTTGTGTTATAAAACAGCTGCCTGTTTCTTCATAGAGGATCATTTATCCAGAGTCTGAAAGGCTTAAACTAGCTCTCTACTACAGAGTTTTACTTAGTAGACATTCACAAAAGTAATTAATCAATCTTAAAATTAAGAACAATATTGCAATAAAATAGTTCACACTGTTTTCACACAAGCTGCTTCACATGATAAAAAGATACTGTTACATATAAAAAAATATTGATATTAGGTTAATTAAAGGCTAAAACTTTGTATTTTTAAAAAATTATTATTAATATAACTCAAAAAAATGTAAATTATATGGAATTATGATATTTCTGATACATTACACACGGCAACATTTACATACAGCAGGTAAAAGAAGTATTGAACATGTCATTTTTTCTTTGTATGTATGGATTACTTTACCTGTTATCAACATCTGGTGAAAATTTCATGTCAACATCATGTCCAATACTTATTTTATCCATATATACAGTTCAAGTCAGAATTATTCACCCTCCTCTGAAATTTTTTTCTTTTTCAAATATTTGCCAGTATTTTCTATCATTTTTTTCTTCTGAAGAAAGTCTTATTTGTATTATTTTGTCTAGAAAGAAAGCAGTTTAAAAAATAAAAAATAAAACATTTTTTAAGGTCAATATTATTAGCCCCTTAAGCGATATTTTTTACGGTTGTCTACAAAAAAAAAAAACATCTAACCTGCCTAGATAACATACTTCACTTTATACTGAGTACCCAGCAGGAACAGGACGTCAACATGACAATGTCGTGGAACATTGCACTTTGTTTGGAAATGAAAATCGGGTTGACATCAGAACGCAACATCAGGCCAACGTCAATGTCCAATGTCAGTCAGATATTGCATTTTGGTTACTTTTCAACGAAACCTAAAAACAATAATATATCATCGTCTAATGTTACAGCTTGATGTTGTATGGACATTACCACTATGACCTCTTTCAGACATTGGATTTTGGTTTCCACACCTGACGAATGAATGTCAGTATTTGACGTCAATATGATGTTGGTGTAAGGTGTTACCTCCACGTCAGATTTTGGTCACTTTCCACCCTTACAAAAAATAACTGCAGTAAACTGAAGTAAAACTGCTGTATAACTGCAACACAACAGCAGTATATAGAAGTAAAACTGCAGTAAAATGAATTGCAAAATTGCAATAGAATGAAGTATAAACACAGCTCAAATACAGTACAATAAAGTTCAAGAGCCGTATGCACTCATATTTTTTTACTTGTTCAAACTACTTGATGAAAACGCGCTGAAACAACACAATTCTTGAGATTTCATTGGGACAACTTAATTTTTTTCATGTTTAATCCACATAAATTTGTTAGTAGTGTTCAGTTATCTTAATCAATTTGTGTTGGGACAACATGAATGAATTGTGTTGAACCCTGCATTTTTTTATAGTGTAATATGCAGTAAACTGGAGTAAAAGCAAGTAAACTCCATCTTTACTGCACTTGTGCTGCTGTAGTCTAATATGCCAATGATGTGGTAAGAACTGTACTACACTTGTGTTCCAAGGGGTTTGTTCTTCAACATATTGCAATAATATTTTGCACTTTTTTCAGGGAGGTTTTTTGGATTCAAGTAATTTTCTAATTAGAATTTTAAGAGTTTATTTGCAAAAACGAATTATAAAAAATAACTGCAGTGAACTGAACAGTACAACAGCAGTAGCCTTTATACAAGGATAACTGTGGCAAAATCCAGTGCAACTGCAAAATTGCAGTATAATGAGGTATAAACACAGTTTATACCTACAAGTAGGCATGGGACGATAACCGTTTTCAAGGTATACCGCGGTTTGGAAAAGTCAAGGTTTTAAAACTGCCAAAATTTTCTGTAAAACCGTTCCCAAGGTATGTGATTTATTTATTATTATTATTTATTTTTATTTACGTTTTTATTTTTAGTATCTCCAGCAGAAAAGATATCCAAAGATGCCGTTTTGAATTGTAAAGAAATCAGTGTTTTTGAAACTACTGAAGACAGCAGAAATCTGTGATTCATTTGAATTATTTAACCTGACATGTTTAGCTACTGCTCCAAAATATTTTAAATGTTTCTCAAAAAAAAAATTGTGTTCAAAGAGGAAAAAAGTTTTAGTTTTTTTTACCTAGACATTTAAAAAGAATATATTTTAGAGCAGTAATCACAATAACGTGGTACCATGAAACCGTCAGAATCTTATACCGGCTCATGCCTACCTACAACTACAATGAAATTCAACAACAGTCAAATCTGCAGTACAACTGAAGTAACATTAAATAAATGGGGCAATATAGTGATATGTTATATAATTTGCACTTAGATACATAAGTATTAAAAGTGCACTTTAGTTTTATTATGAATTGCAGATGTAGATTATTGTAGATTTATTTCTCTAGTTAGTTATACTTCTGAAAAGTGCAATACAACATATCGTGGTAGTACTTCAGCAATACAACTGAAGTACTAAAACCTCATTTGGAAACCATTGTCCACCGAGCAGGAAAAGTAGTAGTTGTACTGCAGTTGTATTGTAGAAGTACTTCAGTTGTATTGCAATAGCGGTATGGCAGTTGTACTGTAGTAGTACTTTGGTTTTATTGCAGTAGCACTACTGTATTATAGTAGTCATAGTACTACAGTGCCATTGCAGTAGTTGTACTGCAGTTGTACTGTAGTGATACTTCAGTTGTATTGCAATAGAGGTACTGCAGATGGTTGTATTGTAGTACTTCAGTTGTATTGCAGTAATACTGCAATATACTTAAATAATGCAGTTTTTTTTTCATGTCCAAATTCCTTTAAAAAACTGCAGTATTCTTTTTAAAAAACTGCAGTAATTTTTGTAAGGGCAACACAACCTAAATTCAAGCAAATATCAATGTCATTTCATGTCATTATTGAATGTCAAAATAACATTGTCCTTAAGTGCTGGCGACCTAAATCTAACCAAATATTAATGTATTATGATGTATGTCTGCTGGGTAGTATCTTGAAAATATCTAGTAAAATAGTATATACTATAATCGTGGCAAATAAAAAATAAATCAGTTATTAGAAATGAGTTATTAAAACTATTATGTTTAGAAATGTGTTGAAAACACTTTTTTTATGTTAGACAGAAATTAGGAAAAAATATACAGGGGGCTAATAATTCAGGAGGGCTAATCATTCTATTATATCCCAGGTAGCAAATAATTCTGGACCAGATTTGGCATAGAGCTGGCACAGCAGGCATTCATCCAGCACTAGCATACAGCATGTGGGCCAAACATGGCCCGGGTTTGGCAGAGGTGGCACTGTCTTTAAGGTGGCACACAAGACTTGGGCCAGATGTAAAATTTAGTATTTGGCCCAGATGTTAAAAATTAATATGTGGGCCACGTATGTTTGGCCTGTTCTGACCCACATTTAAAATACATTAAAATAAATTTTGAGTAAAAAAAAATTCTACCAATCAGGTCGCTTCGAGAAAAAGCTCAGCCATAAAGTGCAATGCTTCATGGGTTTATCAATTTCATTAAAATTGTGACACGCCAACCTATCTGGCCCAGTTCAGGCCTAGTTATTAGTTATTAACTTGGCTGTGACTTGACCCAGATATGGTCCCTGTTTGGCCCTTGTCTGGAATCCAGACTTGGTCCAGTCATGTATCATAATTCACTGCTGCATGTGGGCCAAGCAAAACCTGATTGTGTGGGCCAGAGCTGGGCCAGAGAAATTTTGCCATGTGGGATATGTTGTTGTTATATTAAAACCCATAAAACACTTGCTACTACTGGTGTAGCACTTTTGGTGAATCAGACAGCCACACTGTTTGGGATTCTGTCTGGAGACAGATAGTAGTAAGGCAGCTTCTTTCCCTCATTTCTGTTCTTGATGGTTTTGCTCACTTCTGCAAGTTTCTTGCCAAATTTCACCATGACCTCTTTCACTGGTTTCTCAATAAAGTGTTCATCTGGATACATGCCTAGGAACAACTGCAAAAAAAAACACTTTTAGTACCTGTCGTAGCACAATATAACTTATATATTATGTAATATTATGTTTTATGCAGATAAGCATTTAGACCAGACCTCATTTTCTTGAAACTGACTGAGGGCCCAAACAGCTCCCAGATGCCAACAGGAACGTCCTCGGTCAGGCAGACTCTCCACTATATACTTTAAATCCACCTCGCCTTTTTTTGTAGGAGGAGGTTTCCGCATGGTCGGAGGGGAGTTTGGGATCCATGAACACCAGTCATACTAAGGTAAAGTATCAAAGCATGGATTTTATCCTAGGAGATTCGCTGTTAATATTTCTCGCAACAAAATATGGCAGAAACATACTCTCACCTGGCCAAAGTTTACTGCAGCATGCTGTGCAGAAGCAGTGAAGATGACGACAGTTAGATACTCCACCAGCTCTTCTTTGGTTTGCAAACTCTTGGGAAATTCTGAAGAAAAAACAAAACAAACTTCTCTAAAGGGCCATTCTGAGGTCAAGCACATTTACATTCCTAAGAACACACTAAAAAATTTATGGTACCAATTAATGCTAGCCTGAGGGCACCCAATGCATTTTGTTTTGTTGACGAATCAGGGAATGATATAAAATAGTCCAGAAGACCAACCAGAGATGGATTGTGCATAGATATTCCTATATTTTTAAAAGTTTGTGTTTTAGTCCGTCTACTGAAATGGAACACCAGCATTTCATATTTCATAGGCTTGAGAAAGCCAACATACTGTTGTACTACATAAACTTCTTCTTCTTCTTTCGTCTTCTTCTTCCTCTTCTTTGACTATTTTAAAAACGCATCTCCTCCTAGACCGTTCATACTAAAACCACCAAACTTACTCCAAACCTCCAAACTATACTGAATTAAGTTGCTATATCTTTTGCAACTGATCCAACTTACGGTTTTGCGAAAACTGACCAGGAAAACTTGGAAAAGTCCTATTGACTTAACATTGGACCAAACTTTGTGACCCCATAACTTTGTGCCAGACTGTCATAGAGACCTAAGGTTGGGCTCATTTAACTTAGACTACCAATCTGCCAATCACTGATGACCTTTCAATTTACTTGCCACACCCTAGCAACCACTTATGGCACCCTAGCAACTGTCTCATAGACTTCCATTATGAAAGACATTCCATTGGACATACTAAAAACATACCAATCCATACTAACAATCAGGGCCGCCGCTAGAGGGGGGAAAAGTTAGGACGATTCTAAGGGCCCACGCATTTTAGTGGCCCTCAGAGATATCATTAGGATATCAAAATGTATGGCCATCGCGGGATTAATGTGGGCTGTCTGCTAGTGTGGGCTATTCACAATGAGCTGTGGGCCAAACATGGGCTACCCCACACTGGGCCTGTTTACATTTGTTATGGGATAACCATGCCCCACTGTGCCTGAAAAAAGCCAGTGTATGCCCTGTAGGAGCATGCTAACCCCAAGCCTTATTAGCTCAGCTCAAAACAGGTCAAAGTTTACTACGATAACATCTAGATAAGAGGGTTTACAGCTCAAAGAATTGTCAGTAGAATCTCTGAAGCTGCATTTAATTTATAGTGCAGTTTTGTATTAAAATAGTGTTTTAAAATGTAAATGCTCCTCGTCCAAAATGAAGTTTGTTTCCATCCACACTATACATCCTAAAATGCATGATACATGGCCATTTACACACATTTTTTGAGTGTGAAGGGTCATACTGTATGTGCATGTTTTGCTACCAACCATACTTGCAGTCTACTGGTTGTGTAATGTTCATATGAGAGGGGCTTGATGAATTGAAGAACAACAGAGGGAAACGGGGTCCAAAAAAACAGCCAGAAAGCGATTGTGGATAGCCACTCACCAATTTTCAAAAGTCTGTGTTTAGTCTGTCTATACAATGGCTACTAAAGCTGTGTTTTGTACTGTCTATCTAAAAGCTACATGAACTTATCCATCTAGTATACTATCATATTGTTTTTGTTTTGTCATATTTGAAAACATCAGAAGTGATTCAATGCAGCTATTGGTCACAGATATGACAGATACTCCCTGATCTGGTGGGACGTTGTGATGTGTTCCAGATGCAGCGCCCTATGTCAAATGCTGGAAGGACCCGATTGAAATGTTGTTCCAGGATCAACATAGAAGTTAATCCAGGATCATGTACTACTTGGTAAAATCACACGAACCCTAACCACAAACGATTTTCTTAAAAAGTGAATAAATGAATCACTGATATGTTCAAACACACTGACAGTGCAGTGACTTCCATTTTTTGAAGGGATTAGGGTGTAGGGATGACACCTTCTGAATGGAATGGGCTGTTTAACACCAAACAACCTCCCTCTGCAAAGAATCATGTGGGCCCATGCAGCATTTGACTTAAGTGAGTCACTGAATTATTCAACCGATTTGTTGAATTGAATTGAAATGAGTCGTACCAAAATATCATGTTGCCTGAACCCAGATTAAGCAGTACACCTTCATGACATTATGCAATTTAGTATTTTATTTTAAGCATGTATTTACCACACTGGTCAAAATCCTGCATTCCAAAGCTGCAAACATCTTTCACAAACGCCTGGACCTCTTCATCCTCCTGCACCGTTTCATCTTTGTCATAGTAGATGTCAACGACATCAGATACAAAACTAGGAAAACATTGATATTCGTCATATTTATCATATCATTAATCATTAAAAGTTTTTTTTTTTTGCTGTGTAACACACCTTTTCACAGTCTCCCAGACCGCACAGCCATCATCTCTGTAGAAATAGTATGGCAGTTCCTCCTGGCTGTCCATGCCTCGTGCTTTTATATTCTCTGGGAAACACAAGGACTTGTATGTGAAGGTCTTCATGGACCTCTGAACAAGTTCTATGTGGCCACCGCCACCTGTCCCATTAGCCTGTAAGACACACAGAGAGATATAGACACCTCATACACACTCAGTTTAATGCCTGTGTATTAGCTAGGGCTGCAGGATATTGGAAAAATCTGACATTGCGATTAAATATTTTGTTTTTGTTTGTGATATGAATACAATTTCCTCAGATAGCTAAATTTGGAAAAAAAAATTATGAATTTAAACGGATTGGGATTATTCTGGGAGATTATGGGGAAATTTCTGCATTATTGAAGTGAAATATCTTACATCAGAATCAGAATCAGTTTTATTGACAAGTGTGCTTCACACACACAAGGAATTTGTTTTGGCAACAGAAGCTTCCAGTGTACATAAAGAGACAAGTGACAACACAAAATTAAATATGAGAAAAGAAAAAGGCGATAAACATTAAACAGAGATGCAGTTAGTCAAAAATATCTGGATGTTGAGTTGTATGTACAGATATGTTGTGAATATACAGGTTATAAGGTGCTGTGTACCAATGCGAATGGAGAAAGTATTGCTTTGTATATTGTTATAAGGTGCTGTGTACAAGTGCGTATGAGAAACTACAAGAAACTTGCATGTTTATTGCACAGTAGGAGAATATTTAACTGTTCATGAGGTAGATGGCCTGAGGAAAGAAACTTTTCCTGTGTCTGGCTGTTTTTGTGCTTGGTAGTCTCTGTAGCCTTGACCAGACGTTAACAGTTCGAACAGGTAGTATGCTGGGTGCGAGGCATCTAGAGTGATTTTGCGAGCCCTTTTACTCACTCTGGAAGAGTACAGTTCTTGAAGTGTAGGAAGGGTAGTGCCAGTGATTCGTTTAGAAGTTCGGACTATTCACTGTATTCTACGGAGGTCAGTTTTAGCGGCTGAGCTGAACCAGACAGTGATTGGAGTGCAGAGGATGGATTGAATGACAGCTGAGTAGAACTGTATGAACAGCTCCTGTGGCGGGTTGAAGTTCCTCAGCTGACGAAGGAAGTACAGTCTCTGCTGGGCATAACTTTACAATAGAGTCTATATGAATGTCCCACTTCAGATCCTGAGAGATGGTGGTGCCCAGGAACCTGAATGACTCTACTGCAGCCACAGTGCTGTTCATGATGGTGAGTGGGGGGAGTGCAGGGGGGTTTTGCCTAAAGTCCACTATCATCTCCACTGTTGCGTGTTCAGCTCCAGGTTGTTGTATCTGCACCACAAAGCCAGCTGCTCCACCTCCTGTCTGTATGCAGACTCGTCACCGTTCTGTATGAGGCCGATGACAGTAGTGTCATCCGCAAACTTCAAGAGCTTAATGGAGGAGTCTTTTGCGGTGCAGTCGTTGGTGTACAGAGAGAAGAGCAGTGGGGAGAGAACACATCCCTGGGGGGCACCAGTGCTGATGGTGTGGCTGTCGGATGTGATTTTACATCACAGTATTCAGGTACAGAAATGTAATAATTAAATGTAAAATAACACTGTATAGTCTTCATTGTACAAATAATTGACTAAATACATCTTTATTAGACTCACAAACAGTACAATTGCTTGTGTCTGAATACATTAAACTCTCGGACCTGAATGCTTACACATTCACTGGCCTAAAAAACACATGCAAATGATAAACTTTACTTCATTCTGGCTAAATAATCTCCTCAGTAAATCCCAAAATCTTCTGTGTTCTGAACTGTGGCTCCTGGAAAACTATAGTCCAAATAAATAAAGTCAACATTGCACTTCCTGCGATGTGACTATTGTGGATGTGCATATTGCAGTATCGATGCTGAAACGATATATTGTGCATTTTCGAAAACCATCGTTAGCCAAGGTCACAAGTTCTGTCGTTACAAACATAGTTTGTTGTGTTTCCCAAATCCATCGTTCCAACAAACATTCGCAAACTGCGTTGTAAACTTGTATGCTTGCAACTACACCTCTGGAGCTGTAGTTAGAAACATAGTTCCTGGTTGTGTTCTATTCTCAGTTATCCCCCCATGCCCTATTCGTTCAGAACATTCTTACATTTAAACTTGGAATGATAAAAAAAGCATTAAAGTCATCTCTCTTAGGTATAATTTGCTTTCAAAGTATTTTTACAGTTCAGTTTTAGCGATCTTCATATTGACCATTGAGTTTTCCCCCACAAGTCCAAAAACATGTGGTATGAAACTTCTATGTTTCCTTGTCAGTTCGTTGTGTTTGTTCATGTGTCTGTCTGTGCTCAGGACTGTGAGGAGTGGCTGCTGGACACCGTTTGTCTTTCTGTTTCCTTTCCTTTTTACACAGCCCAGTCTCTCCGTAACTTTGCACATGATGCCCACCCTGTTTGGTTTATTCTGATGTGGTCAAATAAACTTCCTTTTTTACTTGCAATTGGAACCCTCTTAGCATTTTTATTACGTGTGACAAAACGAACTGACCTTATTATGGATCCAGCGAGTATGTCACAGATCTCTGAGTTCATCACTCTCAGCAACGCTAGGATTGACCGGCAAGATGAGTTATTGGCTACCACTGCTCAGGCCATTCAGACTTTGGTCGGCCAGATTTCTTTGCTTACCACCCAGGATTAACAGGCTACTGGAGCAGTACAAGGAGAAGCAGCACCAGCTCCAGAAGTGATGCCAGCACCAGTGGTTGCTAACCGCTCTCTTGAACCTCGCCTTCATCCACTGATGTGTTATTCTGGAGAGCCTCACTCATGTCGGTCCTTTTTAACTAAATGTTCCCTGAATCTAACTTTGCAACCATCATTGTTCTCCACAGAGCAGTCTAAGGTCGCCTTTGTTATTACTCTCCTTTCTGGAAAGGCGGCACTGTGGGAGACTACAGCCTGGGATTAAAAGCTGCCTTGCTGTTCCACCTTTGAGTTGTTCTCTAAGGAACTTAAAAAAGTCTTTTATTGGGCTCTTCTGGGAGAGAGACCGCACGAATCCTCGCAGAGCTCCGTAAGTGGAATTGGAGCGTGGCGGATTACTCAATCGAATTCCGGACCTTGGCTGCTGAATGCGGCTGGAACACAGAGGTGCAGTGGGACATGTTTCTTCATGGATTGTTAGACTGCCTTCAGGATAAGATATATACACTGGACCTTCCTAAGACTTTGGATGTGCTCATGACCTGACTTTCCTGCTTTGGCTATGGCTGCAGAGGCGGGTAATGTCGACCCGGAACCAATGCAGGTGGGTAGATCCCGCCTGTCCGTGCAAGAGGAGCGAGGGAAACAAGGAACTCTGTCTTTACTGTGGTGGCACAGGACATCGCGTGGCTTCTTGTCCGGTAAAAGACAACACCCATCAGTAGGTAAGAGGTTAGAGGTTTGTAAGGTAATTATTTCTGCTTATATTCTCTTGCTGTCCTGCTGTCCTGTGCCAGTTCGTTGTTGTTTGTAGCCTTGTCCTGTCTGTCCAGCCCTGATCCCTGCCAGCCTGCCCAGTGATGTTTGTTTGTGTGTTTTGTTAATGTTTTCCCCCTCGGGTAGTTTGTTTTACATTTTATTTTATGTTATTATAAATAAATACCAATTTTCCCTGCACTTTGGGTCTTCGCTCCTTTCCCCCCACCACTGACCGTGACAGTACGAACTGGCCAAATGAGAACCTAGCAGAGTGAAGACAGCCCCTTCTCCAGCCGCATGCAGCAGCTCATCAGTTTGCAGTCGCTGTGGCAAAGTGGCATGGAGGTTGGATGTTTTGCGACTAAATTTTGTGCGGCAGCAGAGGGGCTGGGGTTCAATGATCAAGGTGAACCTCCTCAACTATGCCCTCGACAAGCCCCTCAATATCCAGCAGATGCTAGAGTGGGGAGGACTATCTTTCCATCAGTTTGTGGAGCATCTGGTTCGTCAGGCTGCTCATGGCAAACATCCTGATCCCAGTTTTCTGCTGTCCTCTGCTCTGAAGCGGAGAAGAAAAAGGCTATCAACCACAACAGCCACCCACCCAGTCACGAGTGAGCCTGCTACAGCACTTCTTCCTGAGGGACCTGTCCTAGACCACTCAGCACTCCCAGAGTCGGGTGAAGTTAGTGGCAAATTTATGGATGAGTCTAGCCCTGTGTCTCCTTACTCGAGGAGATGTAGGAGGAAAAAGACGCCAGTGTCGGCTTCAGCCCCAGAGCATCCACCAGTGTTGGCTTCAGCCCCAGAGCGCTCGCCAGTGTTGGCTCCAGCCCCAGAGTGCCCGCCAGTGTCGACTCCAGCCCCAGAGCACCCGTCAGTGTCGGCTCCAGCTCTAGAGTGCCCGCCAGTGTTGGCTCCAGCCCCAGAGTGCTCGCTAGTGTCCAAGCCCTGCCCACACGACCTAGATGCCTTGTCATGCCGGCCCCAGCTCGGCTCCTTGTTGAGTCAAAAGTCTGCAGGGACACCGGCCGTCCAGGATCAAGTTTGCCCATCCCTGTAGCCTTGTCCTGTCTGTCCAGCCCTGATCCCTGTCAGCCTGCCCAGTGAAGTTTGTTTGTGTGTTTTGTTAATGTTTTCCCCCTTCTGGTAGTTTGTTTTGCATTTTATTTTATGTTTTATAAATAAATACCAATTTTCCCTGCACTTGGGTCCTCGCTCCTTTTCCCCACCACTGACCGTAACAGATGGATCTGCGACAGAGAAACTACGAATTTTGGGAAACACTCGTCACTACATTGTTCTTTTCCCAAACGATGCATTGTACTATGATAGTTCAGCCGCAAGTTACATCGCTGTTTGGGAAATGCACCACAGATCTACTCTTTGAAATTCTCTGTGCTCTTCTAAGTGGCAAGTTTTGAGCACTTCAGGTTAGAACCACAATTCAATATAGCAGCCATGATTGTTTTCCCTTTTAATTGCTCTTCGGAGGGTGATTATATCCTATATATATATATATATATATATATATATATTTATGAATGCAAATAAAGCATAATACATTCATATAGAACATACTTTTGTAGCCGTATAAATTAGTTATTCAAAATAAAAACCTGGTATCACTTTATTTTGATGGTCCCTTTAACACATTTTGTTAAATTTAAGTTACATTGCATCTATATGCCAACTAATTCTCATTAGATTATAAGTACATTGTTAGTTTGGGCTTAGGGTTATAGTTAGTGTAAGTTGACATGTATTTGCAAAGTTTCTTATAGTCAGTTAAATGTCTGTTGAAGGAGCAGTATCAACACATATTAAGCTAACAGTCTAATACTCAAATGTGAAGTAATTGACGTTGCAACCATAAAAATAAAGTGTTACCAAAAACCTATATTTAAATTTGGATCCAGCATTTGTCTTAACAAGTGAGTCACTAAATTATTCAACAGATTTGTAAAAAAATACTGAATGCATCAGAAATCAAATTTTCTCTGAAATGGTACTTCATTTAATGGTGCAGTATGTAAGTTTGACACCCAGTGGTTGAACTAGGAATTGCACCTCTGGATCAAAATAAACAGAAGCGCAGGTTGCCAGATTGAGGACAGGAGTGTTTGATTTAAACCGTGTTCTAAATAAAAGCAACGGCATGTGATAGAAGAAATATTTTCCATATTAAAAAAAGGAGTTTTTGTCATAACCAACACCTCAAAATAATATATTAGAAACGGCTTCTATTTCTCACAGCTCAACATGTAAAACACATGTAAAACATCCTGACAGTGATCACCTCAGGTAAACCTCATGTGCTTTATTTAGTGCTAAATGCTAACAATGTGAGTTTGAATGGCATTTTACATGACGATTATTGCCATATACTGAAAGCAGTAAACACGTGATTCAGCATCTACATTTAATAATGTTAAAGAGGTTTAATAAGTATTAAATAGATTATAAACCTTACAGTTTTGTGAGTGAGTGCATATTCTGTGTTTCTGAATGGCTGTATTTAAATTTCTGTTGTGTCTGGTGCAAACAGCCAAATTGCTTATCACTGCGAATCTCATCATGTAGCGTGTTAGGACACGTTGTTACAATGTAACCTGCTCACCTAATGTTTACATTCGTAATATTTATATTATTTGCTAATAAATAACCTCATGTGGAACTGAATCTGTCTCATTTTGGAGTTCATATGATACTATATATTCAATTGATTCTTCATATTCATATTTCACTCACGGACGCATGCTTTCAGAGTCTTTCTGAATGAATGAATGAAATACGTGGTTTTCCACCAAGGCAACCCTGGACAGCTGAAATATAATTGGCTAAACTGGCATTGGACAGAACATAAACAAAGACAGTGTTCCGGCACGGAAAACACATTTTCAAAGCTAAGTATGTGACTTCAGCATTGTTTTTTTTTCAGCATTTGTGAAGAATGTTCACTTGGGATGTTTCTTAAATATCTGCAAAAATATTATGGTATTTTTATGATTTAGAAGAGTCAAAAACTTACATACAGCACCTTTAAACAATCATTTTGCAACTGTTAATGTGTACGGCAGGGGTGCTCAACCCTGTTCCTGGCGATCGACCTTCCAGCTGATTTCAGCTCCATCCCTGATCAAACACACCTGAACCAATTATTTAGAACGTGAGGAGCACTTGATAATTACAGGCAGGTGTGTTTGATAAGGTCTGCAACTGAAAACTGCAAGAAGGTCGATCACCAAGTATAGGGTTGAGCACCCCTGGTGTACGGTATAACTGCACTCCAGACAAACTACATTGGTCATGTTGTCATTGTCAATGCCATTCACATATTATCATAGGATAGTAAATCCTATTTAATGTGCATATCAGAATATTTCTCAACTCTTTTTGCCCACTGTTTTGTGAATACTTGGAGTTCAGACATACCACTGAAAACTACTGATCAATGTTTAAACAAATCAATCATTCACACATAAAGAGTCGCCACCTACTGGTGTACTAATATAAGAAAAACTGAAAAAGACCCAACACAAATGCACTTGTCAGTCTGAAGTGCAAACACATTGTTACCATTGGACATCACATCACATACCACCAAGATTGTGTCTAAAATACAGGGCCTATAGAAAACCATCATCTCCCTTTGAAATTATTAATTTATTTGTCATACAGCCTGAAATCAAATCACATTACAAATAACCCATCCAGCCTCTGAAATGGTTTTGTAGCCTTCTCCTAACCTGTGCCTTTCTACAACTATACCAAGGTCTTTTGAAAGCAGGGTGTAATGTGAGTAAGGGTATAGATTTTCACAGGGTATGATGATTTTCTATAGACACTGTATGAGTGTTTAATTACATATTAACTTATTGGTTAACTGTTTGTTATATTGTGAAGTATAAATAGAGATTCAAAACTCTCTAGCATGTTAGATAACTCTAATTAGTACTAATGCTTTCACAATACATTTCTAATAGTTATGAAATGCAGCAAACATGGAAAAATTTATTAAAAGCCAAAGTATACCCTTGATTTTACAAGCACAGGCTTGCATACATATGATGCAGAATATTATGTGCACCAGCTGCTTTTACTCAAACACACATATTTTGTACACACAGCTTGCATGCGCATAGAAAATTTTAGATTTTACTACTGGAGGAAGTGAAAGAAAAGCTGACCTTGTCAAAGAGTCCACACTCACAGATGAGTTGCTCACGAGCCTTGGTGTTAATGGCAATGGTGAAACGGATGTGTGGTAACAGCAGCTAGAAGAGCAGAAGGTGGTAGTTAAAAATGTGTGCTCAAACATGCATTTAAACTCACACCATCACATTTCTGAAATTTGACCAGCCTATTTGGCAAAAACAAACCATGCCACATATTAAACAGTCACTTAAAGAGATTTTCACCCAAAAATCAAGAGTCTACCACCAATTACTCAACCGTTACTTATTTCAAAACTATGATTTTCTTTCTTCTGTCAAACACAAAAGAAGATATTTGGCATTTTGGTATTTATAATATCCCTTTATTATCCTCAATACACTCTGTTTTACCCTTCTATCTTAGACAGTGCTTATGCCTCATGAAGGGTCCTTGGACTGGCTTCTTTTGGTGAACTTTACATTGATGGTGTTTTTGCCTCTTTTGGTCAGTTGGTCTCTCAATTTAATATCCCTAAAGCTCATTTTTTCAGACATTTACAAATTCAAGATTTTGTGCGCAAAAAATTTGTCAACTTTCCAAATGCACCTCCTGCTTCAGATCTAGACACCATAGTGGCCGTAGATCCCTGTTCTAAAGGTTCGATTTCTAAATTATTTAATATAATTGTTAATCTGCAATTTTCTTCTGATAACTTACGGACCATCTGGTCTCAATACATTGAAATGGACATTAACAAGGAGACATGGAAAGCAGTCTTAAACAGGGTTAATCCTTCCTCAATCTGTGCACGTCACAGGCTTATACAATGCAAGGTAGTGCATAGAGCTCATTGGTCCAAGAGTAGCCTACTGTAGCTTGCATCAACCCGTCTACTGACCCTGAGTGTGACAGGTGTCATTCTGATGCTACTCTAATCCATATGTTTTGGTCCTGGCAAATTTTCCTCTCGTTGTCAGCTATTACCACTGTTGATATTCTACCTTGTCCAATTATTGGTTTATTTGGGGTTCTTTCACTGTGCCACACTTTACCCTCTTATTTTGTAGACTTTGTAGCCCTCTTAACCCTTCTGGCTAGGCGATTAAGTCTTCTGAACTGGAAGAGCCCTTACCCTCCTTCTCACATTTGTTAGATAAGAATTTTTCATTTAATTTTATGAAATTAGAGAAAATTAGGAACTCTCTTCACAGACATAGCACTTTTTTCATTAAACTGTGGGAACCCCTTTGCAAACATGTCCAAACTCTTCAGTTTAACTCTGCTCCTTCTGATTGAGTCTCCACCTCCTACTCATAGCTTGGTACTGGATACTTGTTCTGGTCAGCTGTTAAGTGTTATGTATATTTTGTGGTTTTTTGTTGTTTATTTTCTGTTTTGCCTTCTCTTCTCTCTTCTGAGTCTATTCTGTCCTGTTTTAGATGTGCGACCATTGGTCAAAATAGCTGTCAATCACCATCATGACGCAATCAGCGCACCAATCAGGAGCTGGTCCGCCAAGTATAAAAGGCGCGCGCTTGGCTGTTCCACAGGAGTGTTTGGCTCATCGCGAAACTCTTCACTTGTGTTGGCTGACTTGTTTAGTTTGGTTGCTGTGTGTTTAGATTTTTCTTGATTAAGTTATTGATTTATTAGATAAGCTTGTGCAGCTCAAGTTAGTATCGATTCTTCAATCTTTATAAGAATTGGATTATCAAAGTAGCTCTTGTTTTGCTAAAGGCTAACAGTGTGTACTTTACGAGAAATCTAGCATAGTATTTTTCTGTTAGTTAGTTTATGGAGGCATTGCCACACATGTAGTTGTTGTTTTTGGAGTAGTTATGAAGTTTAGTTAAGCATGGCGCTGAAGATTACGGTTTTGTTTCTGCATTTTTCTTTGTTCAGTTAGTTTAGTGGGTTGGATTTAGTTAGATCGTTTTGTTCTATTTATTTCTTAGTTTTGGCATAACGCCTGTTTACCGTTTAATTCTGTTCTTATTAATTAATTCAAATTTTCTATTTTCATTGTTTAACATACTGTTTAATAAATACTTTTTGTTTCAATTATCCAGCAGTTGAGTCTTCTCATTTTCACCCAGCATCAATAGAGACTCACTGATTGTGACGATTCATCCATTTTAATAACTTAAACATGTAACATCAGCACATTATAGACCTGTATTTTCTACATATAAGATTGCACTAGTATGTTTTTTTTTATTATTCAATCATTCATTTTCTTTTCGGCTTAGTCCCTTTATTTATCAGGGGTCGCCACAGTGGAATGAACCGCCAACTTATCCTGCACATGTTTTAAGCAGCGGATGCCCTTCCAGCTGCACCCATCTCTGGGAAACATCCATACACACCCATTCACACTCCACCGCATCGCCATGATTGGACTAGTGTTTTTTTTTTGTTTATTTGTATTTATTTATTTATTTTTGTTTTGTTTGGTTTTGCTCAAAACACTCTATTGTTACGTTTATGTTGTCTTTTTGTATATTTTTGTAATGTGTTTTACAATGTACAAATAAAACATTAAAAACAAAGATATTTTGAAAAATGTTGAAAACCTTCTTTTGTTTTTTCACACTATAGAAGTCAATGGTTACAGGTTTCCAACATTCTTCAAAATATCTTCTTTTGTGTTCAACAGAATAAAGAAACCATTTGAGGTTGAATAAATAGTACGTAAATTTTCATTTTTGGGGTGAGCTATCCCTTTAAATATAATTATTATCTTTATTCTGTTGCTCAGTTTGAACTTCAGTAGATCATCTTGATCACGTCCACTGCACGGCTAAATGTATTGAGCTGCTCCATTGTGTTTGGCTTATTAAATATTGGCATTAACAAGCATTTAAACAGGTGTACCTAATAAAGTGGCCGGCAAGTGCAGAATAGAATCAACATAGAAAGACATTACCTTAAAAACAGGATGAACTGCAGGCAGCTGTCTGAACATGGCTATGCCGAAGACTTCAGAAATCAGATGCGTCCTGAGGAGATGAGTGACTGTCTGATGGACGTGGAAGTCTGAAGATCTCACCCAGATTTTGGCCAGCAACCAATCATACTCATCATCACAGGGAAGAAAGATGGGATTGTCCTCTCCTGGTTTCTGATGCAGCTGTGTAAAAGAAATCAAGATCATTTTCAGAACTCTTCTATACTAATTTTATAGACAATTATAAGTAGCGTAGTTCTTAAAGTGACAGTTCATTCAAAAATGGAATTTACCATTATCATTTATTCTCCCTGATGTAGTTTGAACACAAAATATAACATTTTAAAAAATGCTGCTTGCTGGCACTAGAAAACTAAAAAGAAGGAAGTCAATGGGTGTCAGCTACCAGCATTCTTCAAAATATCTTCTATTTTGTTCAACAGAAAAAAGAAAGTCAAATAGGTTTCAAACAAGTGAAGGGAGAGTAAATGATAACAGAATTTAATGAATGTAATAGTGCATGTAAGTTTGTATTGTGCATGTGGGAGGCTTTCGTGCTTCTCATAATCTATGCACCCTCTTTCATTAAAATCCATATGACTTCCCTGCATAGCTTCCTTTCTTTGTTCCTTGCACGAACTTACTACGATTCAGAAAAGTAGTGCACATATAGGCTGTAATAACTGGAGTTTCATACAGGCAGCAAATCCTTTAAAAAAAATAACCATGCTTTTATTATTGTAAAGGTGTAGAAACTGAATGCTTTTGGGTTTTTGGCAAGCTGATTACTATTTGTACCACACTTTCTCTACAAACACCACGGTTATTTTTGTGGTAACTTCAAAAACTTGTAAAGAAAGCAAAAATCTGCATATTAAAATGATTTCTGAAGCATCATGTTACACTGAAGACTGGATGGCTGCGGAAAATATTTCACAATGTTTTTTTTTTTCCTGTTTTTACTATTTTTGATCAAATAAATGCAGTCTTGGTGAGCATAAGAGTTTTTTTCTAAAACATTTTCTTAAATCTTATATTTAACATTAATGTACATTTATTTATTTATTTTTTTTTGCATGGGAAAAGTACAAAAATAAATTACAGACTGGCATAAAAATGCAAAATATGATGCCGTCAATCTAAACAAAACAATTTAAGATAAAGTGGCAAAAACTGCCTCTGGCAAGCTGATGACTGTAAAGTGTAATAATAACCAATAACCACATTTATGTTGAGTTTATGAGCGGTTCATTCCACTGTAGCGACCCCAGATTAATAAAGGGACTAAGCCAAAAAGAAAATGACTGAATGAATGAATGTTAAGTTTATAATCACAACGGCCAATCATAGGCTTTTAGATTAGTCAAAGTTAAATACTTCAATTCACACACTAACATTTTTTTCATTTACTAGATTTGTCATTTCGATCAGTAGCGCGAGACCTGAAATAGGGAAGCAAAAATATTTTATCACACACTAAGCTGTAAAAGTGTACACTGTAAAAAGGGTTCCACACAATCAATTTGTGTTGGGGCAACATGAAGGAATTAAGTTAACTTAAGGTTCCACACAATTCATACATGTTGTCCCAACACAAATTGATTAAGTTAACACATTTAAGAGGAATGAACATAAAACAACGCTGTAAAAAATGCTGGGTTCCATACAATCGATTTGTGTTCGGGCAACATGAAGGAATTAGATTAACTTATTATGGTGACTTGAGAAAGCCAACATACTGTTATACTACATAAACTTATATTCTTCATCTTCTTCTGAGACTAATTTCTATATGCATCTCATCCTAGACTGTTTATACTACAACCACCAAACTAACTCCAAACCTCCAAACTGGTCTGACTCGGGTTGCTATATCTTTTCCAACAGATCTAGCTTATGGTTATCCAAAAACTGACCCGGAAAATTCTGAAAAGTCCCACTGACTTAACATTGGACCAAACTTTGTGGCCTTATAACTTTGCACCACACTGTCATACAGACTTCATTTAACTCAGACTAACTAGGAGCCAATCACTGATGACCTTTAAACTTACTAGCCACACCCTAGCAACCCCTTACAGCACCCTGGCAATTGTCCCATAAACTTCCATTGTAAAAAAAATGCCATTGACTTTACATTAACAACAACAAACCAATCCATACTAACAATATACTGATCTATACTAGAAACATACTAATGACATACTAATCATACTAGCTAATTCTTAATAATTCATGTTAACAACATGCTAGTTTACACTAGAAACATGCTAAGTCACACTAGAAACATGCTAGCAACATGCTAATTCATACTAAATTTATGCAAACAACATGCCAGTTTATAATAGAAATATGTTAGCAACATGCTAATTCATACTAGAACCATGCTAACAACATGCTAATTTATGCTAGAAACATTAGGGCATAATGCTAATTCATACTAGAAACATGTTATGTTAGCAACTGCCTAGCATCCACTCACAACACCTTAGCAACTGCTTAGCAATACCTTTGCAACCACCTAGCAACACCTTAGCATCTGCCTAGCAACCACTCAGAAAATCCTAGCAACCACCTAGCAACACCTTAGCAACCGCCTAGCAATGCCTTAGCAACCACCTAGCAACACATTTGCAAACATCCAGCACCGATTTAGCAACCACCCAGCAACACCTTAGCCACCGCCTAGCATCACTTTAGCCACCGCCTAGTAACACCTTAGCAACCACCTAGAAACACCTTAGCAACCACCTAGTAACACCTTAGCAACCACCTAGCAACTACTCAGAACACCCTAGCAACACCTTAGCAACTGCCTAGCAATCACTCAGAACACCCTAGCAACCACCTAGCTACAACTTAGCAACCGTCTAGCAACACCTTAGCAACCACCTAGCAGCACCTTAGCAAACCTTCAGAACACCCCAGCAACCACCCAGCAACACCTTAGCAATCACCTAGCAAGGCCTTAGCAAACCTTCAGAACACCCCAGCAACCACCTAGCAACGCCTTAACAACCACCTAACAACACCTTAGCAACGACCTAGAACACCTTAGCAACATCCTAGAAACACCTTAGCAATTACCTAGCAACCATACAGAAAACCTTAGCAACACCTTAGTAACTACCTAAAACACCCTAGCAACCACCTAGCAACGCCTTAGCAACCACCTAGAACACCCAAACAACCACTTAGCAACCAATCAGAACACCTTAGCAACCACCTAGAACACCCTAACAATGCCTTAGTAACCACTCAGAACACCCTAGCAACACCCTAGCAAGAAACATGCCAATCCATACTAGAAACATGCTAACATATATGTACTTCTCTATCTATGCCAACTGTTTCAAACTTTTTAAAAAATACTTCAATTATTTAAACTTTAAGACTACTTCAGACTTTCTCAAGCCACCATAAAGTTTGTCTACGAACTTTACTTTTCTAGTCAGTTTTTACAAGTTTAAATGGACTGAAAATAAAACAATTAAGTTATCACAAAAAAAACCTCAAGAATTGTGTTGATTCAGCTCATTTTAAATAAGTAATTTGAACTCACAGCAAATGTCTTCTTTTGAGTGAATGATGTTTCCCCAAGCAAATCTCAGCAGTTGTATTGTTTTATCTGATTTTAAATAAGTAGTTTGAGCAAGCAGCAAAAATATTTTGTTAATATAAGTCAACAACTTCTGCTAAATATTCCTAAAACTAAGGAGATGGTTAATCATTTTAAAGAGAGAGCAAACAGCAAACTCAGCGCACATTAATTAATAGGGAGCAAGTTAAGTTAGTAACAAATTATAAATTTTTGGGTGTGATGTTGGACAACAAACATAAGTGGGATGTATGGACAAACTGTATAAAGAAAAAGCTTCAACAGAGACTGTACTTCTTAAAGAAACTATTGTCTTTTAATTGTTGATCATGTTTTCTAGTGCTTTTATCAAAAGTATTGCAACATTTTGTGTGATCTGTTAGTATGGAAATGCTCCTGAGGCCCAGAAGAGGTCACTGGGGAAGGTGGTAACCACAGCCAGTAAGTTGTTGGGAATAAAATGAAAGAGTACTAAATAAGTCTATTATGATTGTCAATAATAAGAGACATCCTTCATCATACACCTTCCAACTCGTATCATCAGGTCATCAATATTGTGTTCCCAGATGCGTAAGTAATAGGATAAAATTATTCCTGCTCCCTCAGTAGCAATTGATGGCTAGTAGACTGGAGTTTAATTTAGAGGTAATATCTTTCTTTTTATGATTTATATATATATATATATATATATATATATATATGCCATATGTGAAATGTCAGATGTCTCTGTGAGTGTATGCTGCAAATGAAATTTCCCTACGGGGACAAATAAAGTTAACTACCTAACATATGTGCTTGTTTTTTGGTGTAGATCAGATACCTGGATGGCGATCGGCATGATTTTGTTCTGACTGTTCTTATACAGCAGGCACATGGGTGCCGCCAAGTACTGAAGGGTGCACGGGTCTGTAGAATTGGCGGTGACACCATCCATTATCTCATAGTCAGCAATAAAGATGTTTCCTTCCTGTAAAAGCAAGACACAGCGTTTGCATGAAAACCATCCGGATTATGGACTAGCGAAACTGCCACTTTGACAAGGCAAGTTTTTTTTATATAGCACATTTTGGTAACACTTTATTTTGATGGTCCATTTGAGTATTGGTAGACTGTCCGCTTAATATCTGTTGATTCTGCTGCTAAACAGACATTTAACTGACTATTAGAAACTTTGCAAGTACATGTCAACTTACACTAACCTCAACCTAACAGTCTACTACTAATCTAATGAGAATTAGTTGGCATGTAGATGCAATGTAAATTAAATTCAACAAACTGACCATCAAAATAAAGTGTGACCCACATTTCATATACAATGGTAATTCCAAGTGCTTTACATAAACAAGAATAAAAAAACAGGAAAATAAAACAATTTAAATAATTTAAAAGGATTAAAAACAGATTGTGTGACATGTCTCGCATACCTTGAGCTCTTCTTCCAGCGTGAGACCCCTCTCCAGACTGTCTTCCACAATCTTCTGCGTGACTGGAAACTTGTCAGGTATTTCGGTGCATTTTTTGATGACCACTGGATTACAGCCGTTCAAGTACTGATATCCAAACATGAAGTCTTCTTTCCAGTGCTCCATCACATATTCTGAGAAGCGGAAACACACACAGCCAAATAAAATCACATTTCTGGTTAGCATATACCTGAAGCTTTAGCTAATGTCAGTGCGTCCTAAATTTGGGGACCGATTCACACTATTAAAGCACCAAAATGACAATTCTGTCATCCTTTGCACACAAAAGAAGGTATTTTAAAGAATGCTTGAAACTTTTAACAATTGACTTCCATAGTATTTGTTTTACCTAGAAGTCAATGGTTACAGGCATCTAAACGTTCATCAATTATCTTCCAATGTCGATGTTGTGTTTGCCACCATGTCATTGACCTCCGTAGTAGGAAAAACACATACTATGAAGTCACTGGTTACCAGTTTCCAACATTCATTAAACTATCTACTTTTGTGTTCAAACAGGGGTGACTAAATGATCATTTTTGGCACCCGCTTCGAATGTTATCAATCGATTGAATGGGTGTTATTAGTGGTTATCAGCTGATAGATTTGGGCCAGTAGGGGCCTTCTTCTGTGCTTACTGGTAGGCTCAGAGGGCTGTTTCATCCATCCACATGGTTAATCAGCTATTGTAATAGAGAAGACTCCAGATCCAGATCTGTTTTTACATTACTGTGATTGTTGGGTTTTGGGGTTGGGGTAGGTGTAGATGTACTGTAATTAAAATACAATTAATAGGAAATGAGGAACAATGCGGTTTTCGTCCAGGCCGTGGTACACTGGACCAGCTCTATACCCTCACCAGGGTGCTCGAGGGTTCATGGGAGTATGCCCAACCAGTCCACATGTGTTTTGTGGACTTGGAGAAGGCATTCGACCGTGTCCCTCGTTGCATTCTGTGGGGGGTGCTCTGGGAGTATATGGTTAGAGGCGCTATGTTAAGGGCTGTCTCGTCCCTGTATGAACAGAGTAGGAGTTTGGTTTGCATTGCCGGCAACAAGTCAGACTTGTTTCTAGTGCATGTTGGACTCTGTTCATCATTTTTATGGACAGAATTTCAAGGCACAGCCTTGGGCTGCAGGGGGTCCGGTTCGGCTACCACAGGATTTCATCTCTGTTATTCGCAGACGATGTTGTTCTGTTGGCTTTATTGAACATGAACCTTCAGCATGCACTGGGGTGGTTTGCTGCCAAGTGTGACGTGGCTGGTATGAGAATCAGAACCTCCAAGTCCGAGGCCATGGTGCTTCACCGGAAAAAGGTTTGCAATCTCCAGGTTGAAGGAAAGTCCTTACCCCAGGTGGAGGAGTTAAAGTATCTTGGGGTTTTGTTCACGAGTGAGGGAAGGATGGAACGTGAGATTGACAGGCGGACTGGTGCAGCGGCAGCAGTAATGTGGTCGATGTACCGATCCGTTGTGGTAAAGAAGGAGTTGCTTTCGATTTACCGGTCAATCTATGTTCCTACTTTCACCTATGGTCATAAGCTTTGGGTCATGACCGAAAGGACAAGATCTTGGATACAAGCGGCCGAAATAAGTTTCCTTCGCAGGGTGGCAGGGCGCACCCTTATAGATAGGGTGAGGAGCTCTGACACCCGGGAGGAGCTCAGAGTAGAGCTGTTGCTCCTCCACATAGAAGTCAGCTGAGGTGGCTCGGGCATCTTTTTCGGATACCTCCTGGACGCCTACCTAGGGAGGTGTTCCAGGCATGCCCCACCGGGAGGAGGCCTCGGGGAAGGACTATGTCTCTCAGCTGTCATGGGACAGTTAATGTACTTAATTATTATGTACAACCTTTGGCTCAAATAAACATCTAATGTGCTGCTTAGCAGGGTGATATTAAGTTTAGGTATGAAGTAGGAATAAGGGATCTAAAACTGTCATGCAGAATAAGACAAATAGCCAGTAATGTTCGGCTAATAATCAAGTAGTTAATGAGACTTGTTTCCCAAACTGAAGTGTTATCTTCTGCTTATTTGGTATTTCATAAAAAAAATATAATAAGTATGGAGTAAACTAAACACATTGAATAGATTTTTATGTGTAAACAAATGGTACTATTCTATATGTGCTGTGTTTGAGAAGGATAATTGTGTAACAGGATCAGTTCTTCACTACAAAATATTCATAAAGATCTGGTACAGGTGTTATACTGGCTGTTCCAACCTGATATCGTGTTCTTAATTCTCACAAATATCCGCTCAAAGTCTGCGAAATCTCCCCATGAGGACTGGAACATGTGCATGAACTGGTTTACATACAGATTCTCGATCCTAAGAAATAAAGCAAACAGAAATTGTACATATGTGGCTTGTGATGACATATTATGTTGCATAGCTAATTAATTAAGATATTTGGCACATTATAGTGGAGTGGTGAGCGAGTAAGTTCAAACAGTATGTCACTAACGTAACAAAAGTATACATTAGAACATTTGCACTTTACATTTAATCATTTGGCAGATGCTTTTGTGCAAAGTGGCTTACAATTGAGGAGACATTCAGCAATTGAACAAAAGGCAGTACACACAGGAAGTTATACAAAGTAACTGTTAGTGAGAATTAGGTAACAGAGAATTAGGTGCTAGAGTCAAGGGGAGTGTGCTTTTTGCAGAGAAAAGAGTGAAGCGCATTTCTACAGGTGGTTTGTCAAGCCCACTCACCTGTGTGAAGCACACTTTATAAATGCATAGTGGAGATTCTTATTTATTTATTTATTTATTTATTTATTTATTTATTAAAAACAATACTTTAAAAGAACATGCAATGATTTCACTTAATTTTTATTTGCAATCAAGTGAAAATGTATTATAGTGGAATTGTACATTTTAAACTTATCTGATCTACTTAAGTGTTTAAAGGCAAGGCAAGTTTTTTTTCTACAGCACATTTCATACAGAGGCAATTCAAAGTGTTTTGCATAAACAGGAATAAAATAGCCAAGTATAAGAAAATAAAAACAAATAATAAAAATGATTAAAAACAGTTAAAAATGTGTTAAACAGGTTTTATAAAAGAATGAAAAAGAAAAGAAAGACATTAGTGAGATCTGTTGGACATAGCACAGTGCTCATTCAGTAAAGGCACAGCTAAACAGCAGCGTAGTAGCTGAAAGCGGATTCACCCTGCTTTGACTGAACTCTTAGAATTTCATGTTTATTTGATCCTAATGATCTGAGTGATCTGTTAGGTTTGTATTCAGTGAGCATATCTGTAATGTATTGAGGTCCTAGGCCATTTAGTGATTTATAGACAAATAATAATTCACATAATTAAAAACATACAGCGCTTAGCATTTATGAGTAAACCCCTCACAAATGGCTCTTTTACATGAATATATTTTATAGCAGGGATTCTCAATCTCGGTCCTGGAGGTCCAGTGTCCTGCAGATTTTGGCTCCAACTCCAATCAGACATACCTGGGCCAGTTAATCAAGCTCTTACTAGGCTTTCTAAAAACATTTTTGCAGGTGTGAGGCAAGTTGGAGTTAAAATCTGCAGGACACCAGACCTTCAGGACCGTGTTTGAGAACCCCTGTTCTATAGGATGCTTTACAATATTATAATTGTGTGGAGTTTGCATGTTCTCCCTGCGTTCGCGTGGGTTTCCTCCGGGTGCTTCAGTTTCCCCCACAGTCCAAAGAAATGCGGTACAGGTGAATTAGGTAGGCTAAATTGTCCATAGTGTATGAGTGTGAATGAGTGTGTATAGATGTTTCCCAGAGATGGGTTGCAGCTGGAAGGGCATGCGCAAAACATATGCTGAATAAGTTGGCGGTTCATTCTGCTGTGGCGACCCCTGATTAATAAAGGGACTAAAGCCTGGTTTATACTTCTGCGTCAAGTGATCGGCGTGACCCACAGCACAAGCCTTTGCTCATTTTGAGGCGGGAACCAGCGGACGTGCAACAACTTTAATCATAAGGTAAACATAAAACAACAGTCTCCATCCGGAGCTCCTTCACAGGACTCCACACTTGTAAACACTCGCTGCATCGAGCGCACTGCTCTCACCTCCGCCCACACTCGTCATCGCTACTAAGCCGACCAATCACAGAGCTTGAGCTACGTGTACGCGTTACATTTTGTGAGAGGTGCGCGTCAACGTCGCCGACGTATGTGGCGAGGGGCTATGCGTCCTATGCCGAAAAAAAATGAATGAATGCATAAATATTTGTGCATATCCATTAGATTAGACAGTACTGAAGCCAAATCTGGAGCATATAACAAAATAACTTACGATAACGGTTCAAAAACTAGTAGATCAAATTTTGATGTTAGGGGAAATATTGAATTAAAAAAATAATAAAGAGAAAACATCTAGAGAAACAAAAAATATATACAATTCAGTTGAAATTTAGTTGTTTTGTTTTTTTTTCAATATTCCACAATAAATTAAATGTGATATCTTTCTATTTCTAAAGACGTTTAGTGACTAAAATATTATTTTATTAAATATATCTGTTTACCTTACTTTATTTATTGTCCACAAGTGGAAATTTACCTTTATCTTCACGAACAAAACCACATCAGCGATTACATTACACATTATCACAGAAAAAAACAGGCAACACAAATACATTCAATATCATCACATAAATCAAATAAAAAAACTCTGTTTAAATGCATCAAAAATATTATCCATATTTACTGAGAAATGGATAAAAATATTCATCCATATTCATTTAGGCTGAGCACTGTATGTACTTTGATATTTTTATTTGAATGCCACTGACAAGTGTTTATGCTAAACTAGGATATATTTAAACAATTTTTGTTCATTCATTCATTTTCTTTTTTAGCTTAGTCACTTTATTAATCTGGGGTTGCCACAGTGGAATGAACCGCCAACTTATCCAGCGTCTGTTTTACGCAGCGGATGCCCTTCCAGCTGCAACCCATCACTGGTAGACATCCATACACACTCATTCACACACATACACTGCAGACAATTTAGCCAACCCAATTTACCTATACCACATGTTTTTAGACTGTGGGGTAAACGGGAGCACCCGGAGGAAACCCACGCTTACACGGGGAGAACATGAAACTCCACACAGAAATGCCAACTGACCCAGCCGAGGCTTGAACTAGTGGCCTTCTTGCTGTGAGGAGATCGTGCTACACACTGCGCCACCGTGAAGCCCCGAAACGATTTCTATTGAAACTTAAAGATAATTATTTTAAATAAATGTAAAGCTGAATAACACTATAGTTGAAATGATAATGAAAAACATGCACTGATAATGTTTAATCAACAGGATAGTTTACCCAAAAGTTTTATTTTGGGGTTTTTATTTTTAAACCTTCATGCGTTTCCTTCTTCTGCTAAACACAAAAAAAAGCTATTTTAAAAAAAAAGGTGACATTGACTTCCGCAGTATTTGTTTTTCCTACTATGGATGTCAATGCTTACTGGTTTCTAACATTCTTTAAAATATCTACTTTTACGTTTAACAGAAAACAATGCTGATGATAATGACTTTGAATCACTTGAGGGTGATTAAATAATGTGTAAATGTTATTTTTTTGGGTGAACTATCACTTTAACCTCCACTGTAAAAAAATTCCATAATTTTACAGTTTATTTCCGGCAGCTGGGGTATTTCTGTAATTTAAAGGTGCTGTATGTAAGTTTTTTACTCTTCTAAAGCATAAAAATACTATAATATGTGTGCAGATATTTAAGAAACATGCTAAGTGAGCATACTTGTTTAACTGAAAAACAATGCTGAAGTCAGATATTCTGCTTTGAAAATGGTGTTTCTGTGCCGGAACTCTGTCTTTGATTAGGTAAAGTTAACCTGCACAATGCCAGTTTAGCCAATTATAATTCAGCACCCCGGGTTGCCTTGTTGGAAAACAGCGTATTTCATTCATTCATTCAGAAAGACTCTGACAGCATGTGTCTGTGACCGAAAATGCGACCTCCAGTGGACAGCATCAGACGTCTGAAACAGATTCAGTTCCACATAAAGTTATTAATTAGCAAATAATATAAATATTACGAACGTAAACATTAGGTGAGCAGGATAGATTGTAACCGCGTGTCCTAACAACACGCTTTGTGACGAGATATGCAGTGATGAGCAATTTGGCTGTTTGCACCAGACGAAACATGACAGAAATTTAAATACAGCCATTCAGAAGCACAGAATATGCACTCACTCACGAAACGGTAGGGTTTATAATCTGTTAATACATGTTAACCCTCTTTAACATCATTAAATGTAGATGCTGAATCACTCATATGTGTTTAGTTCTAAAGTTCAATTTCAAACGGTTTATTGTATTTTAAAGATCTGAGGTGAACTATCTGCTGCTGCTTTCAGTATATGGTAATAAATGTCATGTAAAGTGGCATTCAAACTCACATTGTTAGCATTTAGCACTGAATAAAGCACACAAGGTTTACCTGAGGTGATCGCTGTCATAGGTTTCTGTTGTTTAGCTCTGAGAAATAGAAGTCATTTCTAATATATAAATTCGAGGTGCTGGTTAGGACAAAAACTTCTTTTAATATGGAAAATATTCCCTCTATTGCGTGTCGTTGCTTTTATTTAAAACACAGTTTAAATCACTCGCTCCTGTACTCAATCTGGCAACCCGCCCTTTCATTTATTTTGATCCAGGAGTTCAATACCTAGTTCAACCACTGGGTGTCAAACTTACATGCACCTTTAATGTCTGTTATTTTACAGTAAATTTCTGTAATTTAACAGCAGTTTTTTTACGTTTTTTTACGGCACCCCAGCTGCAGGAAATACACAGTAAAATAAAAAAATGTTCCCAGTGTAGGCCAGAAGTTGAGCATAAAATTATTTGGTAACACTTTATTTTGATGGTCTAATTGAGTATTAGTTGACTGCCTGTTTAATATCTGTTGATACTGCTCCTTCAACAGACATTTAACGGACTATAAGAAACTTTGCAAGTACATGTTAACCTACACTAACCGTAACCCCAATCTAACAGTCCACTTATCTAATGAGGATTAGTTAGCATGTAGATGCAATGTAACTTAAATTCACGGACCATCAAAATAAAGTGTGACCAATTATTTAAATCTTGACAAAATGTTAGACCTGGTTTTATGGACATAGCTTTAAATAAACCAGGATAAGGCATAGTTCGGACATTTAAGTCATTTATTTTTTTACAGTTGCCAAAAATACGTCACTGATGTCTATCTGGAGATAAAACACAGAGACTAAAACATTTTAGGATCAATCAGTGCAAGTTTTTTCAGTTAAAACAGCTCAGACTTAGAATTCTCATTGTACTTTTAAGTAACACTTTTAATTTTCACAATAAACTGCACATTTACCGGTCTACTTGAGTGTGTTAAAAAACATTGTCATGAAAGTGTACTCTTTAAATTATTTAATATATTATTTGGGTTCTATGTTTAAAAATATATACTATTTACTGTATATTTACTGTACACAACAAGTAAATGTTCATTAATAAACTTATAGAATGATGTTTTATATTCTTGTGATGATCTGAAGTGCTTGCATATCTGAATGGTCAACACGTACATGACTGAGAAAAACACTTCTCAAAACTATTTATATCAACAACACAATCTACTGAATTTCCCCCTTTTAACAGTCACGCTCTTACTTGAGTCCACACCAACAATGTTCATCAAGCCATTGCAAATAAGTAATACCGCAAAAACAATGCATGCTTGTGTTTGGAGCTTGTTCATAGAGATGCATGCAAACAGAGGTCTGAGAGAAGCATGCAAATGAGCATAAATACAAACAGATGGGCTCTTTATGGAAATAATGCAGAGTAATGAGATACGTGCAGAATCGCCAGACAAAGTGGATCTTACGCTTTGCTGTAGTTGAGCACAAAGTCCACTCCTTTCTCGCTGTCAAACTGAATGTCCCGTGGAAGCTCTTTATGGGTTTTGCAGTCGATACTCATCGGGAAGCCAGGATGCCATTCTTTCCATCTTTAACATGAAGCACAACATCATGTTACAAAATACATACAACATTTCTCTTACGACAGCACCAAACCTTTAGAAATCTGATGGCATTCATTCTTTTTCTATTAACTCAGTCCCCTTATTCATCAGGGGTCGCCACAGTGGAATGAACCACCAACTTATCCAGCATATGTTTTACACGGTGGATGCCCTTCCAGCTGCAACTCAGTACTGGGAACACACAAACGCACTCATTCACTCATATATAATACGGCCAATTTAGTTTATTCAGTTCACCTATAGCACATGTCTTTGGACTGTGCGGGAAACCGGAGCACTTGGTGGAAACCCTCGCAAACACGGGGAGAATATGCAAACTCCACACCGAAACGCCAAATGATCCAGCCAGGGCTCAAACCAGCTACATTCTTGCTGTAAGGGGGCAGTGCTAACCACTGAGCCACCATGTCACTCCTCTGATAAATGTCAATACATGCAAATTACATGTATGACACACAGTGTAAAAAAGTGATTATTTACTTTGCTTAAAAAAAAAATCTGTAAACCTGTTGCCTTAAGAGCGGCAAATTGAAGTAAATCCATTGTAATTTGAAACATTAAGTTGATTTAACTTAACTTTTAAAACTCTGCATATAGTTGATTTACATAAAAATTGTAGGGCAATGGGTTTACTCACTTTTTTTGTAACTTGGAACTGTTAAGTTGATGTAACTTAACTTCTGTAACTCTGCATATATTTAATTTACTTAATGTCAATGCAATGGGTTTACTCATTTTTGAAGTAGTCAACTAATAGTTTTAAAAGCAACAGGCTTACTAACTTATTTTAAGTAGTCAACAATTTTTTTACAGAGTGAAGGATCGTGTTTGAATCTCACATACATAAAATATATCATATGACATTTACAGTACAAAAATTACCATTTACAGTACATATATATATATATATATTTTTAAACCAATTTATTAACAAATATGTACATATATGATCAAACATATTACCTAAAACTTTATATATATATGGTGTCATAGTGGTGCAGTGGGTAGCACGATCGCCTCACAACAAGAAGGCCGCTGGTTCGAGCCCCTATTTGGTCAGTTGGCATTTCTGTGTGGATTTTGCATGTTCTCTCCGTGCTCGCGTGGGTTTCCTTCCAGTGCTCTGGTTTCCCCCACAAGTCTAAAGACATGCGCTATAGGTGAATTGAATAAACTAAATTGATCTTAGTGTATGTGTGTTCCCAGTATTGGGTTGCGACTGGAAGGGCATCCACTGTGTAAAACATATATGTTGGATAAGTTGGCGGTTCATTCCGCTTTGGAGACCCCAGATAAATAAAGGGAATAAGCCGAAAATGAATGAATGAATGTTTTTATGTGGCCACGAATCAGATTTCCATATGGGAATATTGTCAATATTAATATCATTATTAAAAACATAAATAACGTGGCGACGCAGTAGGTAGTGCTGTTGCCTCACAGCAAGAAGGTTGCTGGTTCGAGCCTCGGCTGGGTCAGTTGGCGTTTCTGTGTGGAGTTCCCTGCGCTTTCCCCCACAGTCCAAACACATGCGGTACAGGTGAATTGGGTAGGCTAAATTGTCCTTAGTGTATGAGTGTGAATGAGTGTGCATGGATGTTTCCCAGAGATGGGTTGCGGCTGGAAGGGCATTGCTTCATAAAACAAATGCTGGATAAGTTGGCAGTTCATTCCTCTGTGGTGACCCCAGATTAATAAAGGGACTTAGCTGGAAAAAAATGAATGAATGAATGAAAACATAAATAACAATTTCCACTTTTAAAAAACAGGATGTCCTAGTGTGGTCAGACTTGCGGAAGTAATGGTGTCATGTAACTGCCGTATAATTAGTTTTGTGTTTAAAGTGATAGTTCATCCTAAAAATTAGAATTCCTTCCCCATTTGCTTATACCACATTTAAATTTGTATTCATTTTTTTCTTCTTCTGTTGAACACAAAATCTTTTGAAGAATGTTTAAATCGTTGCAGCCATCGACATCTATAGCTGAAAGAATCAAACAAACAAATAAATGTGGAAGTCAAGGCTGCTTTTTTCTCCAACACCATTCAGTATACTGTATCTTTGCGAATAACCGAAGAAAGAAAGAAACAAAGAGGATGTGTAAACGAATGACAGAAGCTTCATTTTTACAACATTGTGCCTTAAACACAACACTAATTATGCAGTAATTACAGAAATCTGTATTTTATTAGTAATGCTTGTAATGGTTTTTGACACAAACTAATTATGTTTGTTTACAACTTTTTGCAGAATCAAAAGGAAACCACAAGTGACCACTATTTTGATTGTCAACACAACCATATGGGTCCTCCATTTTCTTTATAAACAAACAGCGCCAGCTCACATTTGACAAGAAGTAACAAGACCTTGCAGAGGCATTAAAGGTTATAATGTTCAGTTTCTTGCACAGGTGTTATAAGGCGTTACCCATGTGTTTAGCTTTGTTCTCTGTTTTCCCTGTGTTTTCACTGCGTTTCACTCTCACTCACCCTAGTTAGTGACTTTGGACATTTATTGTCTTCTCCACCTTTCAGCCTTTTGTCTGCTCTTTGTATTTAAGCCCTGCTGTTTCCATTCTTGTTGGTCTGTCTGTGAAGTTTTCTCAGGTCTAGATTTTCCTGGACCATTGTTTCCATGCCTCACCTGTGGTGCTTGTGCTTTTGTACTTTTGTTAAAGGTGGAATGAGTGATTGTCTTCAGAACCAAATTTTGTCGTAAGTTTCTGCACGTCCTGATAGCAATCATTAAATTAAATCGACCAAGAAAAGCTTGTTCAATCAAAACGTCTGGTCCGAACATTACAATAGTCTGTCCTACCTGCCTATGTCAATATTTTTAATTGCATATCTCTGCGCATATTATTGTACAATTTTGCAGAAAGAATTACGCCATCGGCATGTTCAAGGATGCGGTTCAGACAGAGAAAGACAGGTATAAATTAACAACCTATTTTCTTTGGTTAGTTATTGTAATCACTAAATGTTTTATAAAGTGAATGTTATGTGCTGCATTGTAATGATGGTGTCTAATGCTCATTCAGGAGGCCTGGCTATAGACAGGGATTTTCTGAGAGAGACATAGGCTTGTAGTTCTATGGGGCAATTGTTAGCATTTTCCAAGATCTCCTATTGCACCTTTAATAAATATTTCTAACCACATCTGGATCCTTTCACCTTTGCCTTGCCTTGTCAGACGTGTATATATATATATATAAAACATATAAACATATAACATTAGCGGTTTTAACATGCCACCAACAGAAGGTAAGAACAGTTATTGAGTAAATTAATATTAAATAAATATTCATATGCTTTGCGCAGTCATTGGAACTTTTTTACAAACTATTGTGTCAGAGCTCAAGAGAAATTAAAAATAACAATAATGCAAGCATTTTACTTTTCCACCGATGGTCACGATGGTACACTGTAAAAAAATAGTTGTTTCAACTTAAGTGAAGTTTAATTTTAAACAAATTTCGAGAAGATCACGTGCTCAGGATTGACCCAGCTGGCCCACATGAGCTAATCATGATCTTCCAATCAAAGGATCCCAAGTCACTATGTATATCCTCATTTCCTTTCTACAGCTATCTTCATCTGGAAGAAACCCCCCTCCTCCCCTTCTTTCACCTTTATCCAGAATAGGTGGCACGGAGGCCCAGTGACTAGCACTGTTGCCTCACATCAAGAATACCAATAGCGTCAGGTCCTTGCTGGGCCATCTGGTATTTCTGTGCGGAGTTTGCATATTCTCCCTGTGTCAGCGTGGGTTTCCCCCGGGTTACCCGGTTTCCTCCCACCATCCAAATATGCTCTATATTATAGATAAAATAAGCCTAAATCTTTTTTCTAATGTCTTACTCTCAAGTTCACCTTGGCCTCAGCAGCGGGGGAGTTTGAGATCGACCTGAGCTCAATTTCCCCTCGCCATGTGAAAGGGGGGAGCCCTGGGCCAGAGGATCCCTTGAGCTCAGGGCTCCCTCCCGGGACAGCACGCCAAACATGCTATGTGATAAATCATGAGCTAAGTGTGAACCTTTGAATATAACTTATTAAAATAAGTGTTCCTGCTGCCTTAAAATTTTTAATTTACTTCATTTAAATAATAATGTCGGCTCAACACAGGTTAAACTCTACAGGACTTGACAATACAAATGTAATGGACCTAAATAGATAAGTTGTTGTAATTCAGAATGATGTTGATAGGACTTTATAATTCAAGTGCAATGGACATGGTTTAAGTTTAGTGAAGTTAAATTTTAAAGTTGTCTCTCTCATTCACACACATACACTATGGCCAATTTTGTTTGTTTAATTCATTTATACCGCAAGTCTTTCCAATTTTAAAAAAGTACAATTTTAAAGTGGATTTATTCCATTAAAAGTTTATTCATTTCATTTGCACATATTTGTAACATTCAAAGCTCAGATGTTTGAAAAAGTTAACTAATATGAGTTTAGCTGACTCTTTTTTTATGTCAACACATTCAATCCAAATATAAAGTTGTCATAACTTACTGACACAACTATTTTTTACAGTGTACAAAAAGGAGTGTAAGAGCGTTATATATAGGTTGTGTGCTGCAGTTATTAATAACAAATAAGACTAAAAGCTTTGCAGATTTGCAAGTAAAAACATTAACCAGGGAATTACGGTACACGGTATGAAAACCTGAAACTAGAACACAGAGAATTAATACCAGGCTTAAAAATAAAATGGTGTTAACAGTAATAGAAAGTTGAAGACAAATAATAACTTGCCTAACAAATCAAACTTTCCTATTTAGCCTAATTAACTTAGTTGACCCACTTTAAATGTTATTACTCGATTGAATGGGTGTTATCAGTGGTTGTCAGCTGATAGATATGGGTCAGTAGGGGCCTTCTGCACCTACTGGTAGGCTCAGAAGGCTGCTATCATCCATCTACATGATTAATCAGCTATACTAATAGAAAAGACTCAAGATCCAGATCTGTTTTTACATTACTGTGACGGTTGGGTTTGAGTTGGGGTAGGGGTAGACAATAATAAAATACAATTAATGGGAAATTGAATAAATAATATAAATAATTCTTGTTAACTTCCATCCACAGCCGTATGTAATCTACAGCTGATTAACCATCTGAATGGATGATAACAGCCTTCTGAGCCTACCAGTAGGCACAGAATGCCCCTACTGGCCCATATCTATCAGCTGATAACCACTGATAACGCCCATTCAATCGAGTGATAACATTTGAATCGGCTGCTTAGTTAAGCTTTTAATTTGAACACTAGTATCTTGCATTTTTGAAATTTGTAATTGTAATTAAATGTACATATTTGTAATTAAATCTTGCATATTGTTATCATGGTAAGGACAGAAAGTTTTTTGTTATTAGAAATTAGTTATTAAAAAGGTTTAAAATGTGTTCAAAAATGTTCTCTCTGTGAAACAGCTCTTGGGAAATATTTTAAATATTTATTTTCATAGTAGAGGTAATAATTTGGTATTGAACTGTATATCTAAGTCCTTGACATCCTAAGAAACACACAAATAAAGTATAAAATAAATATAAAATAAAGGTTAATATATATATATATATATATATATATA